>CM051699.1:26583876-26591376 GCA_028022725.1 Lycodopsis pacificus
GAACGATGAGCTCTCTCACACACACACACACACACACACACACACACACACACACACACACACACACACACACACACACACACACACACACACACACACACTCACAGGATACGTAATCACAAATACTGTACACACAGAAGTACTCGTATGACTCGTACGACACTAATATTCCCTCGTCTTTGATTTGAGATCTGCTGATTGTGAAAGACGTCGTTCAGAAGAAGCTGCATTTACTTCATACAACAATATTCTCTTTTACAATAACAACAATAACAACAACAATAACTATTTTCTATTTTCTGCGTCATGGCTCGTCGTTGTGATCGATGTAAAATGAATCTGTGACACGTTTCAGATTCAACGTGTTTTTAGTAAATAACCGACAGGAATATTAAACAATAACAACAATAAACATGCCCAGCTGGGGCTGTGAGATCAGTGTGAACGTCGGTAGAATGTATATTAATATTATATAATTAATACTAATATCAATACTACTGTTAATATTACTGCTGCTAACATTAATACTGTTTCTGCTGATTCTGCTGTTGTATTATAGTACAATTACACTATTATTAATATTATTATTATTACCACTACTACTATAACTATTATAGCAACTAATACTCGAACAACTCCTATAACCACTATTGCTATTATTATTATTATTATTATGACTACTGCTGTTATTGTTATTGCTGCTGTATTACGGTGTTATTATATTAATATCATTTATCTATCAATTCTTAATTGATTACTATATGTACTTCTGTTATTATTTATTCTACTGCTCCTGTTTCTGCTGCTGTATTATAATATAATCATTATTACTGTTATTATTATTATTGTCATTGTTGTCATTATTTTTATAAAACATAAAACAGAATTTACATGCGCACAAATATTTAACAAGTGGACAAACTGTATGTTCACACACACACACACACACACACACACACACACACACACACACACACACACACACACACACACACACACACACAGTGTATCATAGCGTACACCACAATATCAGTGGGGATAATAATTACACATGTGGACACATAAGACATTTAAACACACACACACACACATCTGTACATGTCCACACAAAGCAACACACACACACACTACAAATAAAATGAATACTGTTTGTACACACACATGCATACTAGTACACTCAGAGCACACACACACACACACACACACACACAGTATGTTCCAGCTCATAGTTGTAATATTACATGTGTAATAACAACACACACTGAAAAAGGAACCAAAACATGTACAAATAATATAAATAAATACAAATAGTGTCTGTACAAATACACAGAAATAATCAACCACACACACACACACACACACACACACACACACACACGTCTTTGCAGATACACAGAACATTACATTCCCACAGACTGAAATACATAAATGTATCTGCACACACACACACACACACACACACACAGTGAGGTGATGATCAGTCGATGGAGCGATGCCACCCACGGACTGTGAACGCAACACCGCCTGACTGAAACCATAAACATGTTTATATTTACTCCTCGCTGACATTTAACGTCTGAAACCAGTCGGCACCGACGGCTCATCAGCAGAGATGAATATCAAATATGATCTGCTCCTCTGACAACCATAAAACATTTCACCTTCAGGAAAGAGCCAAACATCAGAAACCTCTTTGAAAATGTTCCGAAATTAAATTCAACAATGATTCAAAGGTGCAGCAGACGCGTGCAGAGCAGCCTCGCCCGTCAGATGCGCGGTGATATTACATGATGGTGTCATTGTGAAAGCGCTCATCTCAGTCATGAGTCCGCGTGAGGAGCAGCGCGGACAGTGATATTCTGCTCATTTCACTCCTTTCGTTCTTTTTTTGAAGCAGCATTTGTTGTTGCTGAAAAGGTTAAACGACTTTTTTTTTTCCAGTCGAAACTGAGTGGGTTGTCAGAGAAGCGAACATTTCTCAGGGTAAATTTCCCCTGTTGCTCTGGCAATATTATCACTCCAAAGCATCACGGTTTCAGTATGACTTATGGATTTATTTATTTATAAGAAGAAAACAAGTCTGACACCGATTAACGCCAAATACACCCGCAGCCGAGAAAAACAACATTTGACACGAATACTTGTGACGGAGTCTCGGTGTCAACATGAGTGACAGCGGCGCGGAGGCTCGCGCGCTCCGTCCTGATGCAGCAGACAGCCTCGTGCCAGAGGCGAACAGTGGCGCGAACATTCTGGAAAGCTCTCCGTCAGTAATCGACTGTGAAGCCGCAGAAACAGTTAGAGATGAACGTAACACCCACGGGAAACACTTGATATGCCACTTTAATCTGGCTGTGATTCACAGTTTCACTCTCTGATGCTTATTTATTAAAGAACACAACCCGCCGGGGTGCGAGGACCGGAGGCCCGTGACAGAGCAGCGCACACCGCCACGATTCTGCAGCGTTCCACTGAACCAGCAAACACCAAGTCACATCACAACTCACGAGGACAATTTTTCCCCGGACAGCAGAGACGCTTTCTGTCCGCGTGGGACGCGGACGAGCGGCGCTACGAGCCGACATGTTTCACAGAGAAGAAACAACAACACACACATAATCCAGCATGGCGGCCATGGCGCCCAACAACACCACGCTGCTGGCTTCGGTCTGCTGCTATCAGAATTAGTCAGAGAGCAACGGAGGCGACTCAAACTGTGAAGAACGGAACAGAGGAGTTCAGCTTAAAGAGAGAGAAGATGAAAGACAAGAGCACAAAACAGAAGGAGAGAATAAAGATGTTTACACAAGTTAAGAGCATTTAAAATCGTGTTTTTTTCTGCATTTGAATAAATGAAAACAGACGTAATTAAAAGCTTTTATTCTGATTTAGATTCAATCAAAGAATTTGAGCTCAAATTAACTGTCCTCCAGTTTTATGGCACAAATATTTTAGGTTAGAAAAAAATAGACAAAGAATTATGAATTAAGAATTAAAGAAAAGTAAAAGTAAAAAATTGTTTAAATTTTGAAGAATTTGACGTGTTTCACTAATTCACGATGAGACACGAGTCGAGTGTGAGTCATGAACCTTTAATGCTTCATCGATCAAAGGTCTGCTTCTGATCCACCTTCACCGAGAGTAGAAACACAACGAGATCCAAGAGGAAATAAATCTCTTTTATGTGCTTCAGGTTGTTTTGATGCAGAAACAAGAAGAAGAAAAGAAGAAGAAAAGAAGAAGAAGCGTCATTAAGAACCCGCTGCAGAGACAGAACAAGAGTCCGTGGGAGAGAAACAGAAGCTCTGACACCACCGTCTGTTCAGAGGGTTGAACTCCTCAACAGGAACTAAAGACCGTTAGAACCAATGTGCACGTAAACAAACATGTTTTCATGTTTCACAGAACAAACAGCTCAATGAGAAAGTAGTCAGAAGATGAAGTGATTCTGAAAACAATTCGTTTCAGCCTCATAGTTTCACATTCTGTGAGTCAGGTCAGTGATATGATCTAATATCATATTCATGGTTGATGCAGGACATTAAGCCTCAATGAGTTCCCTCATGATATTAACAGTGTGAAGATATTTAAGAGATGAACATCAGAGCCGAGAACATATTTAAAGAACAGAGAATCTGTTATTATTCATGCCGACAACTGAAGAGAGACCTTCACTGTTCTGGAACGACACGAAGAAATAAGAAATGTGTCACTTCATGATTCATCAAAATACACACAATGCCAGATTACATATACATATACATACACATATACATACATATATGTATATATATATACACAATCTCAGCAATTTATCCTCGAACAACGGTTCGTATGATATCTTACAGAAACATCACTCCTAATTTTTTCGTGCGTATTCCTACAAAAGTCCAGCAACACGTGTCAACTTCCTGTTGTTGCAAACAAAACAAACTTCCGTATTCACAGGAAACAACTTAGTTAAGTTTAGGCAACTAAACTTAACTACTTAGGTTTAAGCAACTTAAGTACTTAGTTAGGTTTAAGCAACTAAACTATAAGCAACTAAACTACTTAGTTGGGTTGCAGTAGAGATGATAGTTTGGGTTAGAATAATGAAAGAAGTGCTGTTACTGAAGGATGAACAGCCGTCTGCTGGAGGGAAGACGGCTGCTTGCTGAGTGTTATGACGTTTGACAGGCTGAGGTCTAAAAATCAATTCATTTCTAAGCGAACATCTCTGGTTTCCAGGTGCAGTGACGCGTCACATGACTCTCTTCCTTCATGCAAAGTGTGACGGGTTAGAAACAAAGGGACCCGTCAGCTCAGGCGTCCTCGGGTTACACGAGTCACCGAGCCGCTCATTACGCGACAGGTGAAGCCTTTTAATGGAAACATGTTCATTCTAACAGGAGCGCTTTCTAATCCAGCTCGACCCAAACACCACCGCATCGCAGATGTAACGTAGTAGTTCGGTCGCGGTGCCGTTCTACTTGTTTAGGAAAAGATTGTGTTTGATTTGAATGTTTGAGGGAACATGGAATCCATGGATTCAGTTTGTGTGGATCTCTGTCGACGAAACAGAAACGAGAGCGAGAGACAAGAAGAGATGAAGGCAAAGAACAGAGAATAAAGAGATATAGAACTGGTAGGAACTCGCTTCACGTGCCAGCAGCTTCCTTCACACAGAGTTAACCCTTTACGTTCTGGTTCCTGCAGCGTGACTGATTTCATCCACATCATCGGGGGTGCAGCTTTCCCTGAACGTTGATCGCTCACGAGACGTACAGGCAAAGCTCCTGGACGTCTCGGGCACAGCCTGCATGGTGAAAGGTCTTCATGTTGGCTGTTTTAAGAGTTTTTAATCAAACATCAGATCCACGTCTTCAGCGCTCCTCACGGCCTCTCCCAACACGACGTCATGCTGAAGTAATAAGAGCTGCAGGAACATGGACTCTCTTTGCTTAAAGCCTCAAACATCTGTGCAGTATTTAAACATGGCCGTGCATCTTCTGACCGCGAGACGCAGATCGTATCTGGTCAGGTGGGAGGTGACCTGACTCACAACGTGTCCTTAAACTCAACACCGTCTCTCCTCAGAGTGTCTGTTGATCAGCCTCCACACCACACAACAGTGTGTGTGTGTGTGTGTGTGTGTGTGTGTGTGTGTGTGTGTGTGTGTGTGTGTGTGTGTGTGTGTGTGTGTGTGTGTGTGTGTGTGTGTGTGTGTGTGGGGCATGCACACGTCTAGCTGTCCTGACGTGAGAGACTGCAGGCCTCCCACGGTCTGGGACACAACACAACCACAAGTGGGAGAAGACTCACAAACAATCTGTCGTTTCTTTGGTACACGAGAGAAGTGCTCTTTGGTCTCAGCTCTACACACTTCATAAATATCATGACGTTAAACCTTTGGGCTGTTTGGGGGAAAGTATCAACTACTTGCAAAGATTTATCACAACACGGAAGATGAAAGTGTTCTCTGTTTATTTAAATGTGGAAGATATTCAGTCCCTTAAACAAGAAGTAGACTATTTGCGAAGTTTAAAGATCAATTTAGGATCTTTTTACACAACATCAGCCTGTAAAGAGATCTACGGAGCCTGAGGCTGCAGACCTGCCTCCATCCGTCACTTGAGAGGAGAACAGGTTCCAGACATCTACAATAGATCCGTTCTGCACATGGAGCAGACTCACCGCTGACTCACGGCAGTAAGAACAATACTTCACTGACCTGAAGTCAAACCGTCCGAGTCACTGCTTCAGCTGTCTGTTGCTTTTCTTTCTTGAAAGCATGAATCAATAAATGCAGGTGGGAGCTCCAAGAGAATTAAACTGAATGTTTCTGCTGCAGCATGAAGATCTGAGTCCGTCTCTCAGCAAACAGAAACATTGTGAACTGTGTTTGCATAAAGCAGCAAAGTCATCGTTCTTTCAATCACACCAACAGCAAGAAAAAGTAGCACAGACTACGTCGTCAAGACCTCCTAAACCCAGACCAGGACCGGAGGACCGGAGTGTTTCCAGACCGGCTCAAGACGTACAGCAAACAGCAGCACTCGCAGCTTTCACTCTTAAAATGGCCGCCACACACAGTCCAGCGGACGTCAACACGTTTAACAGCTTGCAGACTTGGACGCCGCCTGTGTTGTGGTTTAACCAGTGACGGTGTGAACTGGTGACTCTCAGCCTGAGCGCGTCGCGGTCGCTCGGAGTGACGGCAGCTTTTTGGAAACACCAACAGAACATGAAGGGTCCTCGTAAAATCATTCAACCCGGTTTAAATATCCGTTTATTATCTACGTCAAACATTTACGCAAGTTACTACGAGCAGCTGCAAACGCATACGGCACCAATTAACACGGCACTGGTTAAACTGAAACACCTGTTGCTCTGGAACGTCGTTATCCTGTCAGGACTCTGCAGAACTTGAGTCGATTCAGACAACTGAACATTTAGAGGCTAATTCAATGTTGAACACTTCTACGGCTTGTTTGGGTCACGTGACGGTGTGGAGGTGATCGATGACCTCGTCCTCCAGACCTCCTGCTACACAGCGAGCCAGACGGAGGAGTACAAGAGTCTAAATAGTTACAGTACAACGGTTTCATGAGCGGTTGGGTCAACAACCTCAGAACCATTGAACGGATGCCGTCTTGTCTTTGCCCGGGTCGCAAGCGTCGCTAAAAACAAGTCTCCGGTAGATAGCTAGTATAGCTAGTGTAGCTAGTATAGCTAGTGTAGGTAGTGTAGCTAGTATAGCTAGTGTAGCTAGTGTAGCTAGTGTAGGTAGTGTAGCTAGTATAGGTAGTGTAGCTAGTATAGCTAGTGTAGCTAGTATAGCTAGTGTATCTATTGTAGCTAGTGTAGGTAGTATAGCTAGTGTAGGTAGTGTAGCTAGTATAGCTAGTGTAGCTAGTATAGCTAGTGTAGGTAGTGTAGGTAGTGTAGCTAGTATAGCTAGTGTAGCTAGTGTAGCTAGTGTAGGTAGTGTAGCTAGTATAGGTAGTGTAGCTAGTATAGCTAGTGTAGCTAGTATAGCTAGTATAGGTAGTATAGCTAGTGTAGCTAGTATAGCTAGTGTAGCTAGTATAGCTAGTGTAGCTAGTATAGGTAGTGTAGCTAGTATAGCTAGTGTAGGTAGTATAGCTAGTGTAGGTAGTGTAGCTAGTATAGCTAGTGTAGCTAGTATAGCTAGTGTAGGTAGTGTAGGTAGTGTAGCTAGTATAGCTAGTGTAGGTAGTGTAGCTAGTATAAGTAGTGTAGCTAGTATAGGTAGTGTAGCTAGTGTAGGTAGTATAGCTAGTGTAGGTAGTGTAGCTAGTATAGCTAGTGTAGCTAGTATAGCTAGTGTAGGTAGTGTAGCTAGTATAGCTAGTGTAGGTAGTGTAGCTGGTGTAGCTAGTATAGGTAGTACAGCTAGTGTAGCTAGTATAGCTAGTGTAGGTAGTGTAGCTAGTATAGGTAGTATAGCTAGTGTAGCTAGTGTAGCTAGCTCTCGAGATAATGAGTCACGTCATT
>CM051699.1:26601376-26611376 GCA_028022725.1 Lycodopsis pacificus
ACACACACACACACACACACACACACACACACACACACACACACACACACACACACGTCAAGGATGAATCAGGAGACGAGAGGAAAGAAGGAAGGAGGGACAGGGATTAAGGGAACGAGAGAAAGACAGATAGTAGTAAAAAGAAAAGAGCCCGAATAGCGCAGAGAGCGAGAGAGAGAGCGACAGAGAGAGAGAGAGAGAGAGAGAGAGAGAGCGAGAGAGAGAGAGAGACTCGGCTGAGTCATCGGTAACCACCGCTTCCTGAGAGCTCTCGACTAATGACTCGCCAACTTTGTGAGGCGAGCCCACACATGCCCATGCCCCCCCACACACACACACACACACACACACACACACACACACACACACACACACACACACACACACACACACACACACACACACACACACACACACACACACACACGTCTCTCAGCCTGCTGAGGAAGAGGAAGCCTGAGAAGTCGACCCATGAACTGACCTCACTGTGTCACGAGAAACCACTCTGCTGCTGCGTTCACAAATAAACTCTTTTTCCCAGAATTCCCAGATGGCGCTCAAGGTTCCCAACTGTTACACCCGCCGGGACGGGGGGGGGACGGGGGGGGGACGGGGGGTATATTCAACCAGGCAGCAACATCTAGTTGTAACAGGTGAAGCCAGTGCTTCATGTGTTGAAGCTACATTCTCTCTAGTGGCCACCAGGGGGCGACTCCTCTGGTTGTATAGAAGTCTATAGAAAATGACTCTACTTCTCTCTTGTATTCCTCCTCAGTCCAAATGTGGAGTGATGTACAGACCAGTGCTGTTGATGTTACGTCATCGTTATTAAGTTCATGTGTTCACGTGTTTTAAGCCCAACCAAGACGTTTTTCTGAAACCTGACTAAGTTTACTTTGAAAAGATGGAACAGGTAACTTGTAAAAAACTTGTAAAAAACAGAAATTGACACGTGTGAAACACGAGTAGTTACTTTCTGTAAATAAGAAGTGGACGTAGTCGTCATCATGTAACTCGTTGGTCTGTGGACGTTTTGAAGCCTTGACTTTGGCGTTTTGGCCGTCGCCATCTTGGTTTTTCACAACCAGTGAACAGGAAGTGACCATATCTGGACTGAGGAGGAGACGTAGAGACCTGTCAATCAGCGTGTAGCCCCGCCCTAAAGCATCCCCTGCTTTATGGTCTGTTAGAGACCTGTCAATCACAGTAAGCCCCGCCCTAAAGCATCCCCTGCTTTATAGTCTGTGTGACTCTAAATGGACCATCATGTACTAAATGAACATCATGCTGTATTGAAGAAGACTTGAAACTAGAGATTGAGACATAAACTCATGTTTACAATGTTTACTGAGGGAATAAATCAAGAGAGAAGTAGAGTCATTTTCTATAGACTTCTATACAACCAGAGGAGTCGCCCCCTGGTGGCCACTAGAGAGAATGCAGCTTTAACACAGGAAGCTCTGGCTTCTCTTATAGAAGCGGAGGTTGCCTCCTGGATTTAACACACATCGTCTTTGTTTGTGGTGTTGTTATGCGTCACTTATTCACTGGAACTATTTCCTGACAAACACCAGATGATCTTCAGATCAACATCTCGTAACGAGTTCAGGTTTCAGTTTCGGCCTCTATGACATCAACACTCCAGCTGGTCCCGACACACACGTCACTTCATGCACATTGACCTGCAGAGCAGCATGCACAGCACGTTAGTGAGCGAGCTGCAGCTTTATTTGACTGCTGTACTTTGGACAGCTAGCCGTTTCCCCTCCAGCTGAACCAACCACGGCCCGTCGCACAAGCTTCGTAGCTTTTCCCAAAATCCAAAATCCCTTCAACTTGATTACTTCTCAACTGGTGCAGGAAGACAAGAAATGTGATTTTTGTGGGTTGGGAGACGTACCATCAACACGGCGAAAGGAAACGTGTCGCCGGGTGGGAACAGGAAGTACTGACGGTGGTGATGGTGAGCGAGGTCCAGTTCGGTGACCTGTGAATCGCTACGGATGGAGACGTCTTTGACTCCTGGTCTCGTTTATTTCAACCCGCTTGTGCTCGACTGGAAACAGATTCATTTTGAAGTCTTGAAACATCTGCAGCCTCATCGACACGGCAGCGATGAGGTATCGTGAAAACAAAGAAACGACGGCATCGTCCTGTCTGTCTGATATTCAAAGCTGTCGTACAGTCAGACGCTCACAGACACGCACGCAGACGCTCACGCCGACGCACGCCGACGCACGCCGACGCACGCAGACGCACGCAGACGCACGCAGACGCACGCAGACGCACGCCGACGCACGCCGACGCACGCCGACGCACGCAGACGCACGCAGACGCTTTGCAGAGAGAAGCCGAGCTGAAGGCTCCACCGACACGAACGCTGTGACCCGCTCTGAGACGCCAAACCCTCTGGAGGAAGCCATGGGAACTCACAGCCGCCTCCATCAACACACATGCTCCTCCACGGTTCCCACGCTTCTCCCACACACACACACACACACACACACACACACACACACACACACACACACACACACACACACACACACACACACACACACACACACACACACACACACACACACAGAGACAGAGAGACACACACACACACACAGACAGAGACACACACACAGAGACAGCGAGAGAGAGAGAGACACACACACACACACACACAGAGACAGCGAGAGACACACACACACACACACACAGAGACAGCGAGAGAGAGAGAGACACACACACACACACACACAGAGACAGCGAGAGACACACACACACACACACACACAGAGACAGCGAGAGACACACACACACACACACAGCGAGAGACACACACACACACACACACACACACACACAGAGACAGAGACAGAGAGAGAGAAACACACACACGCGCAAACACACACACACAGACACACACACACACGCGCAAACACACACACACGCGCAAACACACACACACGCAAACACACACGCAAACACACACGCGCACACACACACACACACACGCGCAAACACACACACACACAGCGTGGATAGAAAGACTGGAGAGGCCTCGAAGAGCAAATCATCTGCTGATTAGTCAGATAACAATAATAATAATAATAATAATAATAATAATAATAATGTGACAAATATTGTTTTGTGTAATGAGAAAACAATAAATGTTCTGTTTTTCCTTTATGAACGGGATAATCATGATAATCATGAGCTGTGAGAGGTTCTCATGAAGCGCCTCAGTCGTCTCATTTCTGCCGTTTCAACCTGAAAATGAAGTCGACAGAGAACTGCTGCTGTATGAACGGAGACATGTTGGTCTTTATGGCTCAATGAAAGAATAAACGGTGGACTTCCTGTCCTCCGGGTCCAAAGACCCTCGAGGTGAATCCAGATTCAAGCCTCACAAGATGTGACGTCAGGTCGGAGATATCATAACTTCAAGAAGAAGACTTTTAAAAGAAAAGTCTGAATGAATCATTCACAGGTTGAAATGTCTCAAACTCAGCAGCAGGCGGAGACAAACTGCTGCTGTAACTACTGTGGCATCACAAGGGGACAGGTGGTGGAGGGGCGCTAGTCCCCACCCAGGATCACTGCCCACAACCCAAAATGGCCGCCGGGCTAGAGACTACAGCTCCCAGACGGCCTCATCAGGCACCCAGCTGCAGGTGCTTAAGGCTTAATTGAGGCCGGGCTGGGAGACTGAGTAACGGGGAGAGCACCACGGCAGAGGGGGGGCCCGGAGTAGGAGAGAGGACGCCGACCTGGAGGAACCGAGACCCAGGACTTTGCCGGGTTGGAGTTCTTTGTTTGAGGAAGAAACCACTTCCTCCTCCGGGACGCTTTATGTTGATGACTGGACTTTTTTGTTTGTTTGGTGATTTTGGAGTTAAAGGAACTGCCAGGGGGAGTCCTGGTTGTGCCTGTTTTACGCTCTCTCTTGCACTGCCCCACCCTAAGGACAACCCGTGACACTACACGATTCATTCATTCATTCATGCTGCTTTTGATCGAGTCACGACTTGACTTACACATTTGGACTTGACGTTCTTGAATCCTCTGGCCGTGGTTTCACACCCTGCATGAAGCGGCTGTGAGCTCGGCTGCAGCAGGTCTGAAGGACGGCTGCTTTGTGTCAATGTGACGTCGTCGTGCAGCTTCTCTGGCCCATCGGTCGATGCTAACGAGGCTAACGTGTTAGCTGCCTGAGTCTTTGTATTTACTTTGTTACAGATCAACAGGAACAAAAGGACTTTCTGAATACTCGAGAGTCCGGGACGGTTCAGTGTCCATACAAGTGGACATTGAAATACTGCACCCAGAATGCACCTGTGAAAACACCTGCAACCAATCGGATCACTCAGAGCCTGAAGCCCGTCAACAGACGCACGGTTCACGTCTGTTCCAGTGACTGATGAGTTCATGAACCTCTCCATTCATCCATTCATCCTCACTGTTTGTTTACAGGAGCTGCTGCTCTGGATGAGCTGTTCATTGCAGATATTTATGTTCTTCATTGTGGAGAATGACATGCGTGTGTCTTCCCACTAGGTGGCGCCACCAGTCTGTCACACGTTCACACGTTCACACGTTCATTCACAAAGTGAGAAGCTCAGCGACGAGTATGAGGACGTAGCTCAGTCTTCTTTTGGTCATGAAGTCACATGAAAAGAGAGGAGAACACCTTTGACCTTCTCTTCAGGGCTCGTGCTCACAGGAAGTCACTGCAGCTCAACAAAATAAAAGCCCATATGTAAATGAAGCAAAAACTAACAGTCACATGAAAAGATAAGAAACCGACGCGTGATCAGCTGCTTTGTTTCTTTCTGAGCAGAGTTTCAGGCTCCACCACCACTTCCTCTGCTGTGAACAACTGGCTGCAGAACTTTACTGGAAACCAGTAGCTGTGACTAAAACCCACCGACTGCTCAGAGAGAGACCGGCAGCCTGCTGCAGCAGGGTGCACCCTGATGAACCCTGCTGCACCCTGCTGCAGCACCCTGCTGCACTGTGCTGCTCCACCCTGCTGCAGCCTGCTGCTCCACCCTGCTGCACTGTGCTGCACCCTGCTGCAGCCTGCTGCTGCACAGATATATATCTATATATAGATAGATATATATTCAACAATCCTGCAGCTGCAACTCTAATGAGATGAAAGAAAAATACAGAAACTGCATCTTTCTGCAGCTTTTAACGTCTTGTTTCCATCGTAATAAATTAAATATTCATCTTCCTGTTCGTGGCCCTGAAAAACATTTCTATGAACCCGATCAGCTCATCTCTTCTGCGAGTGCACTGCAATGATCAGCCGACTGTTCGATCGCCTTCCTCAGGAATGAAAACACTGAACTCAACGTCAGTAATCAGCCGAGAAGATACAAACTGAGAGACAGGAACGCTGCAGACAGACAGGTTGGGCTGAGCCACACACACACACACACACACACACACACACACACACACACACACACACACACACACACACACACACACACACACACACACACACACACACACACACACACACAACTAGTTCCTGGAAAGGCTCGACGGCCACAGAAGAGGAAGTGTTGTGTTCATGTTAACTCTGTTCTCTCTCTGGACGGCAACAGCCATACCGAGCCCCCCGAGCCCCCCCCCCCCCCCCCGAGGGTCCAACGACGGTCATTATTCTACTAATATTCAGAATGTGACAATATTATAAATATGTTTCATGTAAACATTATATTCTGTTTGGATATTCTGAATCTAAAATAAAATCCATAATATTTAGAGCATTCATTGTTACTGTTAGCGTCGTCTGCGCGTTAGCGTCGTCTGCGCGTTAGCGTCGTTTGCGCTGCTAGCGTCGTCTGCGCTGCTGGCTTCGTCTGCGCTGTTAGCGTCGTCTGCGCTGCTGGCTTCGTCTGCGCTGTTAGCGTCGTCTGCGCTGCTGGCTTCGTCTGCGCTGTTAGCGTCGTTTGCGCTGCTAGCGTCGTCTGCGCTGCTGGCTTCGTCTGCGCTGTTAGCGTCGTCTGCGCTGCTAGCGTCGTCTGCGCTGTTGGAAGTTAGCTGCTAGCCTCTAGCTCAGACATCGCCATGTTGCTTTATGGGTTGCAGTTGCTGCGTCAGTGGGCCAATCACACGTTGCATTAAAACAAAGAACGCTTGCTGTGATTGGCTGAGAGCAAAACCATTCAAATCGTCTTTTTGTAGTTCTGGGTACAAAAACGATTGTCGGTTCTTTTTATTGACGGTAAAGTTGAAATACTACTTGGTACGAAGTTATTTGGGTCGATACCGAGATATATTTGCATCCCTGACTTTACGTTGAAGTAGTCGTTTCCCCCTGCTCCCATTCTTAATGCTAAGCTAGGCTAATTGCCTCCCGGCTCCTGCTCCATACAGACTACTCTCCACTGAAAATACAGCTGGAAGTGAAACACGACGGACAAACAGCGTCAAGAAACATCTGTGACTTCGTCCACTGCGGTCCAGAGGTTTGATGAGAGCAGGAGGAGGTGAAGGAGGAACCAGGAGCTCTGAAGATGGAGGTGCAGCTGCAGAAGAGTTTATTTTAGGTTGATAATCAAACAGCTGTTTCATGGTGAAAGCTTCCTCCTCGTTTGTGTTGGTCGCTGCACAAACGGACTGAAAGCTCTGACTGTCGTTTGAACGAGCGCTCTGTGGTTTCATCTGTCGCTCTGCAGCATGAAGCGCAGAAGAAGCAGCAGGAAACGGTGGAAGCCTCTTCTGTGACCGACCGCCGGGAGCTGAAGCTGCAACAATCAACTTTTACAACAGCAATAAATCAAATGAGCGGACTGGACTTCAATGCATCCGTTGGACACAAACACCCGTTAATAAGCGATCGCGCTGCGTCCGCATCAACACAAACAACTTCGCCAACGAGTCTTTCATCGCATCGATGGACTTGAACCTGAAGTGAACTTCACACATTTGTCTCTCAGGGAGCAACAACTCCGCGTTCACTTCCTGTCAGAGCGGCCTGGAGCCAGTTCATACCAGCTCACTGACACAGCAGATGAGCAGACGTATGTATATACATATATACATATATACACATACATATATATATGTATGTGCAGAGTGTCAGTGTTTCACTTCCTCCTGCTAGGCGTCACATTCGGCCGATGGGGATGCAAAACGGTGCAAGTGAAAGGAGGAAGCTTGTGCTGCTGAGGTCACGAGGAAGCAAAAGAAGGAAATGACTGAGCTGCTGTGTGTCTCACTCACACACGATGTCAAAGAAGCAGCCTGTAAATAAAGTTGTATTTAAATAAAACGTGCGTTCTGTCCTGCTGCGTCTCACATGTACCGTCTCTATATTCAGCTCAGAGGCTTTACGGCCGTCTCAACCACATGAAAGAAGGAAGCAGGGAAACCCAGTGACTCATTAGCACGCACGCACTCTCTCTAGTGGCCACCAGGGGGCGACTCCTCTGGTTGTATAGAAGTCTATAGAAAATGACTCTACTTCTCTCTTGATTTATTCCCTCAGTAAACATTGTAAACATGAGTTTATGTCTCAATCTCTAGTTTCAAGTCTTCTTCAATACAGCATGATGTTCATTTAGTACATGATGGTCCATTTAGAGTCACACAGACCATAAAGCAGGGGATGCTTTAGGGCGGGGCTACTGTGATTGACAGGTCTCTACGTCTCCTCAGTCCATATATGGTCTTTGGTGCCATTTGGATAAAATGAGACAAAAACGAATTGCAGGATGAGAAAGCGTGCAGATCAAACAGACAAACAGCATCAGTGAGTGAACGCACAGAACGACATGACATCTTCACGTGTCGTCACTTTTTAATGATGTTTTTGGAGTCTGAATTGTGAGGCTGCAGAGTACAACCCTCGTTTCCGACCGCACCTGAATGCACCACTGACGCTCCACATACAAACGTCATCTGTCGATGAGCGTCACATTTACAAAAAAAGAAACCAGTCACATGAGTATTAATAACGAGACAAAGCTGCTCCTCCTGGCAGCGTGTGGTGCGTTCACGGGCGCAGCAAACGCAGGACAGAGTCAGACTCGCAGGCGAAGTCATTGAAGTCTTAAGAGACGAGAGGAAGAGGAAGAGGAAGAGCGGGTTACTATCTGACTGACACCGCACACTTCCTCCTGGCGCTGCACGAGAGAGCGGCACGAGCTGCACGACCTGCCAACGTCAGTCAGAAAGAAAAGAGTTGGACTTCAATGTGCAGAGCTGCGTTTTTATATCAAAGTCACGAGCTGCTTCCTCCTTTGCTTCATGAAGAGAGAAAAGTTGAATTCATGAGAACATCAGACTCACCTCAACACTTCTTCTTCTTCTTTAAATCAGCTGCTCCAGCACTCACTCACTCACTCACTCACTCACTCCATGTTGCCTGAAGAGACTCAACCTGTCCTCTGTCCTCTGTCTGTCTCACACTGCTGCACCATTCATACTGACGGGACAGAGAGGCGTTCAGGGAGATCAGTTCGTACTTTTAGTTCTGTTACGGTCACACCCACCTCCCGTCAGCCCCGCCCCTCTGTGTGACACACACACACACACACACACACACACACACACACACACACACACACACACACACACACACACACACACACACACACACACACACACACACACACACACACACACACACTTTCTCCTCCTCTGTTTGTCATTATTCTACACTTTGGAGCGTTAAAGTTGTATTTCTTATCTTTTCTCATCACTTGAAGGCAGCGAAACAACAAAAAACCTTTAATTCACGAGATCATTTAAAACACTTTATAAATGTAGCTGACGAGCTGTGAAACCTCCACAAGCGGCTCCAGTCATTAACGGTGCGTTCATGGACCCGTGGGAAAGTCCCAGTGTTGTGTTCGAAGGCTGTTGGCTAAACACAACGCTGACATTCAGCTGCAGGAGAGAAGCGCCCGTAGGCCTTAAAGGGACAGTACTGCTGTACGAGGTACAGTCAGAAGGTGGAGTTTGGAGAAGCAGACTTGATGCACGCTCTCCTCCAACACACCCGACTCACTGATGGAGGCGCGGTGCTGCCTCCCAGCACAGAGGAGCATCACGGCTGCAGCAGGTCAATGTTCCCGATGTAACGTACTCTTAAAGTGACAATGAAGAAGAACCTCGTAGTTATTTGCAAAATAAGTTTATTCCATCTCATCTGTGGAGGACAAACCCAGTCCACCTTCAACAGGAAGTCCACCTGCTGTCTGCAGGGTTTCCAAGAAGAAGAGAAGAAGGAGGAGGAGGAGGAGGAGGAGGGAAGAAGAAGAAGAAGAAGAAGAAGAAGAAGAAGAAGAAGAAGAAGAAGAAGAAGAAGAAGAAGAAGAAGAAGAAGAAGAAGAAGAAGAAGAAGAAGAAGAAGAAGAAGAAGAAGAAGAAGAAGAAGAAGAAGAAGAAGAAGAAGAAGAAGAAGAAGAAGGAAACCCAGAGAGAACACCGACGTCCTGATCACACAGAACAGACCACAGTACTCACAGTACTCACGAGTACTGTGAGTACTGCAGGTACTCCTCGTTCATTGTCTTCTGGTCCCGGTCTGGTCCTCATGTTGGAGAGCTGCACCTTTACTGCAGCGTAACCCTTCCTCATGTGGAGACTACCCGAGTACAAACACCATCTCACAGTGTTCCGTCAGTGATGGAGGCTGAGCAGCAGCAGTCCGGCTCCTTCTGTGGGGGGGTCCGACCTGCTGCAGGTAGACCGGTCCTCCGGGACGCGGTCTGGATCAGAAGGCCTGCAGAGGGAGGCCCGGCACACTGTGGGGTCCGGCTGCAGGACCCAGCAGGACGGGAACCAGCCTCAGCAGGTCTCTGAGAGGGATCCGCAACCGGCTGCTACGCCACACCAAGTCCCCCAGAGAGCTGCAGCCTGCAGGCACAGGGGGCGGGGCTTCAGACTGACAGGCCTCACAGACAAGCTGAGCTAACGTTAGCATCACACGTGTGTGTGCGTGTGTGTGAGTCTCACCCTCCAGCTGTGTGTGTGTGTGTGTGTG
>CM051699.1:26613876-26628876 GCA_028022725.1 Lycodopsis pacificus
TCTCATGGTGCAGTCCTGTCTCCTAAAAGTTACGTTCCCCCAAAACTAAAATGCATTCTCAATTACGTTTGACCAGAAACGTATTTCCTCTGATTGCGTTGTGTTTGACGGGTTTACACGCGGGCCTTGGTGGAGGTGTTGTAGCCGCGTGATGTTCCTCGCTGCTCGGCCTGGATCAGCGCGTTGCTGCCGGAGACAGGCGGCGTGTTGTGGTCGTATTCTGACCGCGTGACAGGGAGAAGGAGAGGCGTGGTGTTAAAGTGTTGATTACAAACGTATTTGTAAGACGTCAAACACAAACGTAATCAGGGAGGAAATACGTTTCTGGTCAAACGTAATTGAGAATGCATTTTAGTTTTGGGGAACGTAACTTTTAGGAGCCAGTCGGTGCAGTGAGGTTCTGGCTGTCTGGTCTACAAACACGTTTGTTGTTCATCTACAGCTTGTTGCATTATTTCATGATATCATCAATAAGACATCATCTCTCAGCATTCACAATGTAGACTTGACTGGCACATCTTTTAAATCAAGTCAGTAGTCGGGTGTCCTCGTGTGTGTGAGGGGAGGGGCCTATAGATCATCACTTAATATGGTACCTGGAAAATCAGGAGGTAGCATGGAAATGTTTTTCAAGGCAAGCGTGGGAACCCTGAACGGTTGACGGTCTGTGTGGTCCGGTTCCCAGAGTCCCCCTAAGACCTTAAAGCCTGAACCCTCAGGGACTTACTGGTATATCACGTTACCATGACCAACGTTATATCACGGTATGGGTATTTTACCTCTTTGTTTACCTTTGTTTTTAACGTCACCGCTATGAATTGTGGGTAACTCCTTTAGGCAAAGTCTGCAGGAATGTGAACATACGTCAAACAGACGGAGAAAGATGGAGGACGCTCAGAGAACAGAAACACTGCTGAAGCTGGAGGTTTGTTCTGTTCGTCTGCAGGAGACCAGAAGCTTCACGTGACCGTGAGAACACGCTTAAAACCACCGCTGTGATCAAAGCCTCGTCCAAATACTCCACCCGCTTCCCACGCCTCTCCCTGTGTGTGTGTGTGTGTGTGTGTGTGTGTGTACACATCATTATTGTGCTGCAATGGAACATATCCAGCCGGTAAACATTACTCTAAATCTGCTAAACAAGTTTAACTTTGTGTCTCCTGAAGAAGAAGAGAGGCTTCTTTAAATGTTCAGAGCAAGTGAAGCTGCGTTCTCTCTAGTGGCCACCAGGGGGCGACTCCTCTGGTTGTATAGAAGTCTATAGAAAATGACTCTACTTCTCTCTTGATTTATTCCCTCAGTAAACATTGTAAAACGGAACAGGAAGTGACCACATCTGGACTGAGGAGGAGACGTAGAGACGCCGTGTACGTCTCTGGTGTCGACCTGTCAATCACTGTAGCCCCGCCCTAAAGCATCCCCTGCTTTATGGTCTATTAGAGACCTGTCAATCAGCGTGTAGCCCCGCCCTAAAGCATCCCCTGCTTTATGGTCTGTGTGACTCTAAATGGACCATCATGTACTAAATGAACATCATGCTGTATTGAAGAAGACTTGAAACTAGAGATTGAGACATAAACTCATGTTTACAATGTTTACTGAGGGAATAAATCAAGAGAGAAGTAGAGTCATTTTCTATAGACTCTATACAACCAGAGGAGTCGCCCCCTGGTGGACACTAGAGAGAATGCAGGTTTAACACATGAAGCACTGACTTCACTCTGCAGAACTAGAGTCCTCCTCCTCCTCCTCCTCCTCCTCCTCCTCCTCCTCCTCACCTGTGAGCCAGCGGTCCAGCGCCACGTCCACCATGTTCTTCATGACGGGCAGGAACTCGGAGGTGAGCAGCGCGTGGTGGCGGTTGGCCGGCCCTCGCTGCACCCGGCTGTCCCACAGCTCCACCACCAGACGCATCTGCCACAGAGGGAAGGTCTGCAGCAGCGCGCCCCGCCGCAGAGCGCCCACCGCCTTAAAGAGACGGCGTCCGTTAGTGCGACCTGCTTCGTGCCCAAGCACCTCGACACCCACAACGAAGACGTCGTGGTGGAAGCTGTGCCGTGTTCACACCGGACCACTACATGCACGGACGGAGGTTTTACCTGCTCTATCGCGATGTAGGTGGGCAGCATCTCTGGACATTCCTGCGTCACACATTCGTACAGCATGGCGGAGAACAGCACCAGAGTATCGTCTCTCTGGTGAATGAACAAGCAAACTGATTGAATTGCTTTTCCTCATGTGTGAGAGACTTCCTGTTTCATTCAGTTCAATCCTTCATTCCAGCGTCTAAAACAACCAGACCTGTGTTATGGACGTGGTGGAGTTGTTTACTTATATTATCACCGATGTTCAAAGAGAACAATCTGTAATTGTAATGAGGTAACGGAGCGTTTGATCAGCAGACATGAAGCAGAGGCTGCAGTGACAGCAGCGCTGAACTCACCTGTTGAATCTCTTCGGGTGTTTTGCAGAAGAACTCGGCGAAGGAGACCAGGGCGGGCTCTGAGGTGAAGGTGGAGATGGACTCAGGCTGCAGACGACCAGCGGGGAATACACGCAGCGATTACTCACACGTGAGAGGAAGTGCAGAGGAACAAAGGAAAGGACACGAAAGAGTGAGGAGAGATGAAGGCATTAGAACAAGGAGGAGGACAGCGAGGACAGCGAGGACAGCGAGGACAGTGAGGACGGAGAGGACAGCGAGGACGGGGGAGTGGATAACGTGTGACGGGGAACACGAGCCCAGCAGGGAACCAGGAACAGACGGGGAGCAGGTCCACTCACCTCCACTCATGTGTGTGTGTGTGTGTGTGGGGGTGCGTGTCCATGTGCGTGTGTGTGTGCGTGTGTCCATGTGTGCGTGCGCGTGTGTGTGTGTGTGCGTGTGCGTGTCCATGTGCGTGCGTGTGTGTGTGCGTGTGTCCATGTGTGCGTGCGCGTGTGTGTGTGTGTGTGTGCGTGTCCATGTGCGTGCGTGTGTGTGTGTGCGTGTCCATGTGCGTGTGTGTGTGCGTGTGTGCGTGTCCATGTGCGTGCGTGTGTGTGTGTGTGTGTGTGCGTGTCCATGTGCGTGTGTGTGTGCGCACCTTGAAGGCTCTGACTCCAGAGGACCGCTGGTTGACGGCTGAGGCCAGCAGGCTCTTCCAGCCCTGGGGGTCGTCTTTGTAGGGCAGCTGACCGGCCCGGAGTTTAACGTACAGAACCCCGTCTCTGGAGAGGATGGACCTGAGGACAGACCGCCACACGTCAACACACGTCAACACACGCCGACACATTCAGTGATAATAAAATAATAAAACACTGGAATCTTTATATCCAACTTTATATCCACGCCAACACAAGTCAACACAAGCCAACACACGTCAACACAAGCCAACACACGCCATCACACGCCAACACACGCCAACACACGCCAACACACGCCAACACACGCCAACACACGCCAACACACGCCATCACACGCCAACACAAGTCAACACAAGTCAACACAAGTCAACACACGCCAACACACGTCAACACAAGCCAACACACGCCAACACACGTCAACACACGCCATCACAAGTCAACACACGCCAACACACGTCAACACAAGCCAACACACGCCAACACACGTCAACACACGCCATCACACGTCAACACAAGTCAACACACGCCAACACACGTCAACACAAGCCAACACACGTCAACACACGCCAACACACGCCAACACACGCCAACACACGCCAACACACGCCAACACAAGCCAACACACGTCAACACAAGTCAACACACGCCAACACACGCCAACACATTCAGTGATAATAAAATAATAAAACACTGGAATCTTTATATCCAACTTTATATCCACGTCAACACAAGTCAACACACGCCAACACACGCCAACACAAGTCAACACACGCCAACACACGCCAACACACGTCAACACACGCCAACACAAGTCAACACACGCCAACACAAGTCAACACACGTCAACACACGCCAACACAAGTCAACACACGCCAACACACGCCAACACACGTCAACACACGTCAACACAAGTCAACACACGCCAACACAAGTCAACACACGTCAACACACGCCAACACAAGTCAACACACGCCAACACACGCCAACACACGTCAACACACGTCAACACAAGTCAACACACGCCAACACACGTCAACACACGTCAACACACGCCAACGCAAGTCAACACACGCCAACACAAGTCAACACAAGTCAACACAAGTCAACACAAGTCAAAACATTCAGTGATAATAAAATAATAAAACACTGGAATCTTTATATCCAACTTTATATCCACGTCAACACACGTCAACACACGTCAACACACGTCAACACACGCCAACACAAGTCAACACACGCCAACACACGTCAACACAAGTCAACACACGCCAACACACGCCAACACACGCCAACACATTCAGTGATAATAAAATAATAAAACACTGGAATCTTTAGATCCAACTTTATATCCACGCCAACACAAGTCAACACACGCCAACACAAGCCAACACACGTCAACACACGCCAACACACGCCAACACATTCAGTGATAATAAAATAATAAAACACTGGAATCTTTAGATCCAACTTTATATCCACGCCAACACAAGTCAACACACGCCAACACACGTCAACACACGCCAACACACGTCAACACATTCAGTGATAATAAAATAATAAAACACTGGAATCTTTAGATCCAACTTTATATCCACGCCAACACAAGTCAACACACGCCAACACAAGCCAACACACGCCAACACAAGCCAACACAAGCCAACACACGCCAACACACGCCAACACACGCCAACACGTAACTGTTGTTCTGGTTCTCTCTACTTCTAGTCGTGTTTCCATAGAGGAGCAGGACTTTCACTTTGAAATGAAAGACGAGGCCGCTGCATCGCCACTTCCACGCTGTTACTCACTGTAGATGCTGCGTTTCTCGGCTCAGGTCCACAGACAGCTCCCAGTACCTCGGGCCCTTCACCTTCACCTGAGACCAACAGGTGGAACACAGAGTCAGGGTGTGCTGCAGGAGGTCCTGTGGGTTTGATTTATCATGAAGGCCATGGAAGGTTCTTTACCCGTTTGAGGAGGTGCAGCTCGGGCAGCATGGTGGGAGCCATCAGCTCCACCGTGGTCTCTTTG
This sequence comes from Lycodopsis pacificus, assembly GCA_028022725.1. NCBI lineage: Eukaryota > Metazoa > Chordata > Actinopteri > Perciformes > Zoarcidae > Lycodopsis > Lycodopsis pacificus. Next base: position 26,619,034 of record CM051699.1, read on the forward strand.
TACCACTTGGTCTCCTGACATCATGACAACAAACACACACAAAGAGCTTCACAACGTATCCAATCACAGGAGCCAATCAGAGAGCGGGAGCCCCCGCTGTGAGGCTTTCAAGAAGCCTTCAGGACTCCTTGGTGGAATGGAACTGCTTACAGACGCATAATAAACGCTACATCAGCAGAAGTGGGCTTCTAACAGAGTCCGTACCACAAAGAGAAGCCACCACACCTGTGAGGGAGCCACAGCTGTTCACAGCCTCAGTCAGTGTGGAGCAAAGCACCGTTTCACAGAGTGGAACACGATAAACCCTCTGCAGATATCTCATCGGAGCTTCAGGTTCCTGCTCCACTTCACTCTCAGAGACTGTGGACGTCAGACGTTTGTCTCCATGTCTTTGTCCTCTTGTCCTCGGTCTGACCCACAGCTATGAGGGTCTGTGGATACCGATGATGAACCACCGGTGGTTCAGTCTCTGCTAGTTTAATGCTCAGCTTCTTCATGGAGTATGAAGACGGCCTGAAGTTATCTTTTCTACTCCTGATATATAGAACACAGGATCTGTGTGCGTCCACAGACTCCAGGAGGACGAGCAGCAACGATGTCAGCTGGTTCAACAGCAGCAGAGCAACGCGCCGCTCTGACATCACACAGCATATATACATCATACACATCACACGTCATATATACATCACACGTCATATATACATCATACACATCACACGTCATATATACATCACACACATCACACGTCATATATACATCATACACATCACACGTCATATATACATCACACGTCATATATACATCATACACATCACACGTCATATATACATCACACACATCACACGTCATATATACATCACACACATCACACGTCATATATACATCACACACATCACACGTCATATATACATCATACACATCACACGTCATATACACATCACACACATCACACGTCATATATACATCACACACATCACACGTCATATATACATCACACACATCACACGTCATATATACATCATACACATCACACGTCATATACACATCACACACCATATATACATCACACACATCACACGTCATATATACATCATACACATCACACGTCATATACACATCACACACCATATATACATCATACACATCACACGTCATATATACATCATACACATCACACGTCATATATACATCACACACATCACACGTCATATACACATCACACACATCACACGTCATATATACATCACACACATCACACGTCATATACACATCACACACATCACACGTCATATATACATCACACACATCACACGTCATATATACATCATACACATCACACGTCATATACACATCACACACATCACACGTCATATACACATCATACACATCACACACCATATATACATCACACACATCACACGTCATATATACATCACACACATCACACGTCATATATACATCACACGTCATATATACATCATACACATCACACGTCATATATACATCACACGTCATATATACATCACACACATCACACGTCATATATACATCACACACATCACACGTCATATATACATCACACGTCATATATACATCACACACATCACACGTCATATATACATCATACACATCACACGTCATATACACATCACACGTCATATATACATCACACACATCACACGTCATATATACATCACACGTCATATATACATCACACACATCACACGTCATATATACATCATACACATCACACGTCATATACACATCACACGTCATATATACATCACACACATCACACGTCATATATACATCACACACATCACACGTCATATATACATCACACGTCATATACACATCACACACATCACACGTCATATATACATCATACACATCACACGTCATATACACATCACACGTCATATATACATCACACACATCACACGTCATATATACATCACACACATCACACGTCATATACACATCACACACATCACACGTCATATATACATCATACACATCACACGTCATATATACATCACACACATCACACGTCATATACACATCACACACATCACACACATCACACGTCATATACACATCACACACATCACACGTCATATATACATCACACACATCACACGTCATATATACATCATACACATCACACGTCATATATACATCACACACATCACACGTCATATACACATCACACACATCACACGTCATATATACATCACACACATCACACGTCATATACACATCACACACATCACACGTCATATATACATCACACACATCACACGTCATATATACATCATACACATCACACGTCATATACACATCACACACATCACACGTCATATACACATCATACACATCACACACCATATATACATCACACACATCACACGTCATATATACATCACACACATCACACGTCATATATACATCACACGTCATATATACATCATACACATCACACGTCATATATACATCACACGTCATATATACATCACACACATCACACGTCATATATACATCACACACATCACACGTCATATATACATCACACGTCATATATACATCACACACATCACACGTCATATATACATCATACACATCACACGTCATATACACATCACACGTCATATATACATCACACACATCACACGTCATATATACATCACACGTCATATATACATCACACACATCACACGTCATATATACATCATACACATCACACGTCATATACACATCACACGTCATATATACATCACACACATCACACGTCATATATACATCACACACATCACACGTCATATATACATCACACGTCATATACACATCACACACATCACACGTCATATATACATCATACACATCACACGTCATATACACATCACACGTCATATATACATCACACACATCACACGTCATATATACATCACACACATCACACGTCATATACACATCACACACATCACACGTCATATATACATCATACACATCACACGTCATATATACATCACACACATCACACGTCATATACACATCACACACATCACACACATCACACGTCATATACACATCACACACATCACACGTCATATATACATCACACACATCACACGTCATATATACATCATACACATCACACGTCATATACACATCACACACATCACACGTCATATATACATCATACACATCACACGTCATATATACATCATACACATCACACGTCATATACACATCACACACCATATACACATCACACACCATATATACATCACACACATCACACGTCATATATACATCACACACATCACACGTCATATACACATCACACACATCACACGTCATATACACATCACACGTCATATACACATCACACACATCACACGTCATATATACATCACACACATCACACGTCATATACACATCACACACATCACACGTCATATATACATCACACACATCACACGTCATATATACATCATACACATCACACGTCATATATACATCATACACATCACACGTCATATATACATCATACACATCACACGTCATATATACATCATACACATCACACGTCATATACACATCACACACATCACACGTCATATACACATCATACACATCACACGTCATATATACATCATACACATCACACGTCATATATACATCATACACATCACACGTCATATATACATCATACACATCACACGTCATATACACATCACACACATCACACGTCATATACACATCACACGTCATATACACATCATACACATCACACGTCATATATACATCATACACATCACACGTCATATACACATCATACACATCACACGTCATATACACATCATACACATCACACGTCATATACACATCACACGTCATATACACATCATACACATCACACGTCATATATACATCATACACATCACACGTCATATACACATCATACACATCACACGTCATATACACATCATACACATCACACGTCATATATACATCATACACATTACACGTCATATACACATCACACACATCACACGTCATATATACATCATACACATCACACATCATATATACATCATACACATCACACGTCATATACACATCACACGTCATATATACATCATACACATCACACGTCATATATACATCACACACATCACACGTCATATATACATCATACACATCATATATACATCATACACATCACACGTCATATATACATCATACACATCACACGTCATATATACATCATACACATCACACGTCATATACACATCACACGTCATATATACATCATACACATCATATATACATCATACACATCACACGTCATATATACATCATACACATCACACGTCATATATACATCACACACATCACACGTCATATACACATCACACGTCATATATACATCACACACATCACACGTCATATACACATCATACGTCATATACACATCATACACATCACACGTCATATATACATCACACACATCACACGTCATATATACATCACACACATCACACGTCATATATACATCATACACATCACACGTCATATATACATCATACACATCACACGTCATATACACATCATACACATCACACGTCATATATACATCATACACATCACACGTCATATATACATCATACACATCACACGTCATATACACATCATACACATCACACGTCATATACACATCATACACATCACACGTCATATACACATCATACACATCACACGTCATATATACATCATACACATCACACGTCATATATACATCACACACATCACACGTCATATATACATCATACACATCACACGTCATATATACATCATACACATCACACGTCATATATACATCATACACATCACACGTCATATATACATCACACACATCACACGTCATATATACATCACACGTCATATATACATCACACGTCATATATACATCACACGTCATATACACATCATACACACATCATACACATCACACGTCATATATACATCACACGTCATATATACATCACACACATCACACGTCATATACACATCACACACATCACACGTCATATATACATCACACGTCATATATACATCACACGTCATATATACATCACACGTCATATATACATCACACGTCATATACACATCATACACACATCATACACATCACACGTCATATATACATCACACGTCATATATACATCACACACATCACACGTCATATACACATCACACACATCACACGTCATATATACATCACACGTCATATACACATCATACACACATCATACACATCACACGTCATATATACATCACACGTCATATATACATCATACACATCACACGTCATATATACATCACACGTCATATATACATCACACACATCACACGTCATATATACATCACACACATCACACGTCATATATACATCACACGTCATATATACATCACACACATCACACGTCATATATACATCACACGTCATATACACATCACACACATCACACGTCATATATACATCATACACATCACACGTCATATACACATCACACGTCATATATACATCACACACATCACACGTCATATATACATCACACACATCACACGTCATATATACATCACACACATCACACGTCATATATACATCACACACATCACACGTCATATATACATCACACACATCACACGTCATATATACATCACACACATCACACGTCATATACACATCATACACATCACACGTCATATACACATCATACACATCACACGTCATATACACATCATACACATCACACGTCATATACACATCATACACATCACACGTCATATACACATCATACACATCACACGTCATATACACATCATACACATCACACGTCATATACACATCACACACATCACACGTCATATATACATCACACACATCACACGTCATATATACATCATACACATCACACGTCATATACACATCACACACATCACACGTCATATATACATCACACACATCACACGTCATATATACATCATACACATCACACGTCATATACACATCACACACATCACACGTCATATACACATCATACACATCACACGTCATATACACATCATACACATCACACGTCATATATACATCATACACATCACACGTCATATACACATCACACACATCACACGTCATATATACATCACACGTCATATATACATCATACACATCACACGTCATATACACATCATACACATCACACGTCATATATACATCATACACATCACACGTCATATACACATCACACACATCACACGTCATATATACATCACACGTCATATATACATCATACACATCACACGTCATATACACATCACACACATCACACGGCTTCATCAGCGGTGGACTGAAGCTGCAGACTAAGCTGCTGCTGTTTCTGTCTTTGTGTAACTTTGGGCGTGTGCGTCCTGCTATCGGCTGCTGGTAGTTGTAGTTTTTTAAACGTTGAGTTTGATTTCTTGTAGACATTTATATTACATGTATATATATATATATATTATTTAAAGTACACTGCAGACACAATGCAGACTGAAGCACCTTCAGAGGTTTGGACCAGGGTCTAGATGAAGGTCTAGGGACCGACAGGCTCTGGTTTGGGTAGTGAACCGCTTCATTCATAAAGGAGGAAGTAGTCCAGTGTGGAGACCTTCTCTCGTCTTCAGCAGCATTAACAGGAAAGACGTTCCTCTTGTACTTTACAGCTCCTGTTAGTGTGTGTGTGTGTGTGTGTGTGTGTGTGTGTGTGTGTGTGTGTGTGTGTGTGTGTGGTTGCATGTAAAGCAGCTCGTCAGGAGGAAGTGCAGCCATGGACACTTATTAAAAGCTTGTGAGAGGAAGTACATGCTGTCGTACAGAAACCCTCAGAAATAAAACATGAAGTCAGTGGACCTGGTCTGGATGTAGTTCAGTCGTGGTGCAGTGGTGGACCTGGTCTGGATGTAGTTCAGTCGTGGTGCAGTAGTGGACCTGGTCTGGATGTAGTTCAGTCGTGGTGCAGTAGTGGACCTGGTCTGGATGTAGTTCAGTCGTGGTGCAGTAGTGGACCTGGTCTGGATGTAGTTCAGTCGTGGTGCAGTAGTGGACCTGGTCTGGATGTAGTTCAGTCGTGGTGCAGTAGTGGACCTGGTCTGGATGGAGGTTCAGTCGTGGTGCAGTAGTGGACCTGGTCTGGATGTAGGTTCAGTCGTGGTGCAGTAGTGGACCTGGTCTGGATGTAGGTTCAGTCGTGGTGCAGTAGTGGACCCGGTCTGGATGTAGGTTCAGTCGTGGTGCAGTAGTGGACCTGGTCTGGATGTAGGTTCAGTCGTGGTGCAGTAGTGGACCTGGTCTGGATGTAGTTCAGTCGTGGTGCAGTAGTGGACCTGGTCTGGATGTAGTTCAGTCGTGGTGCAGTAGTGGACCTGGTCTGGATGTAGTTCAGTCGTGGTGCAGTAGTGGACCTGGTCTGGATGGAGGTTCAGTCGTGGTGCAGTAGTGGACCTGGTCTGGATGTCGGGCTGAGGACTCACCTTGTAGGTGACTTCGAGGAGGGCGTAGCAGGGCTTCAGGGAGTCCACGTCCACGGGGACCAGCAGACGAGGCTCTGCAGCCAGGACGGCCAGGTGTCGCAGGGCCTGCAGGTGGTAGCTGAGGACACAACAGCAACACTCACACACAGTTGATGTGGTTCATGCAGCGTGTCAGCAAAGACCTGATGAGTCCACTTCCACTGATGCTGTCTGCAGGAACAAGATCCACCTCCTGATCCTGATCCTGATCCTGATCACAGAGAGCACCGTCCATACGGGAACCTTTCAACCGCAGACCTGGACTCAGATCCATGCCCGTCACAAGTCAAAGGTTCACATGTGTGTGTGTGTGTGCGTGTGTGTGTGTGTGCGTGTGTGTGTGTTAGTGTGTTAGTGTGTGTGTGTTAGTGTGTGAGTGTGTGTGTGTGTTAGTGTGTGTGTGTGTGTGTTAGTGTGTGAGTGTGTTAGTGTGTGTGTGTGTGTGCGTGTGTGTGTGTTAGTGTGTGTGTTAGTGTGTGTGTGTGTGCGTGCGTGTGTGTTAGTGTGTGTGTGTGTTAGTGTGTGTGTGTGCGCGTGTGTGCGTGTGCGTGCGTGCGTGCGCGTGTGCGTGTGTGTGCGTGTGTGTGTTAGTGTGCGTGTTAGTGTGTTAGTGTGCGTGTTAGTGTGTTAGTGTGCGTGTGCGCGTTAGTGTGTTAGTGTGCGTGTGTGTGCGTGTGTGTTAGTGTGTGTGTGTGTGTGCGTGCGTGCGCGTGCGTGTGTGCGTGCGTGTGCGTGTGTGTGCGTGCGTGTGCGTGCGTGCGTGCGCGTGTGTGTGTGCGTGCGTGCGCGTGCGTGTGTGCGTGCGTGCGTGTGCGTGTGTGCGTGCGTGTGTGTGTTAGTGTGCGTGTGTGCGTGCGTGTGTGTGTGTTAGTGTGCGTGTGTGTGCGCGTGCGTGCGTGTGTGTCTCACCGGTTGTCGGTGCTGTGAGCAGGGAAGTGAGGGTACAGGGCACACAGCAGAGCAGCGATGGCGGAGTTGGAGGTGCTGAGGGTGTATCTAACAGACAGAATATAAACATCAACACATCATTAAACTCTCTGCACTGTACAGTGCTGAACACGGGGGTCTCAGGGGGTCCAGACCTTCAGACCCCTGAAAGACTCTCTAGCTGTTGTTGAAAAGGTTTTTACGCCGACTTCATAAAACTCCTTTTTGTTTGACTCAGATGATCAGCTGTTCCTGCTGTCAGCAGCTTCCTGTTTTAATATTCATATCGTCAACATGGAACACGGCCGAGAGGAGCTGACGCCAAGGAACAATTCAAACAGGTCCGCTTGAAGTGACCGAGTGAAGCGCGACTGCTGGACAAACGAGCAGCTCATTCAGGAAACGCAGCAAATTGTTTGTTTTCTTTGCAAGTTTGCTCGACGACTACGCGACGAGTGTGAGGAGCCGAACACAACATCACAGCGCCCGCGAGTGTCTTTCTCACTCTGAACTCACTGAAACAGGTTTTTAAAGACACGCTGCTGCAAATACATAGAACCCTCAACGTCCTCACACGTCACGACACGGAGCCTCGTTAACGTCGACGGTGGAGCGTGTGCTCAGAGTGACGAGTCATCAGAATAAAGTCGGGTCAGACTTCACGTGAGAGGACTTCATGACGCCGCTCTTCAGTTTAACGGCTGCTTGAGGCACGTTGAGCACGTTCAAATGATCCTCTTACTACAAGTGTACAGTTCAAACTGCATAAGGGACACATGTGGGGGCTAATGGCCCCTTAGACCCCCACATCCTGCCCCTTCAGCACAAACACCTGTGTGTGTGTGTGTGTGTGTGTGTGTGTAGGTCTGTGTGTGTGTGTGTGTAGGTCTGTGTGTGTGTGTGTGTGTGTGTGTGTGTGTGTAGGTCTGTGTGTGTGTGTGTGTGTGTGTGTGTGTGTGTGTGTGTGTGTGTGTGTGTGTGTGTGTAGGTCTGTGTGTGTGTGTGTGTGTGTGTGTGTGTGTGTGTGTGTGTGTGTGTGTGTGTGTAGGTCTGTAGGTCTGTGTGTGTGTGTAGGTCTGTGTGTGTGTGTAGGTCTGTGTGTGTGTGTGTGTGTGTGTGTGTAGGTCTGTGTGTGTGTGTGTGTGTGTGTGTGTGTGTGTAGGTCTGTGTGTGTGGGTCTGTGTGTGGGTCTGTGTGTGTGTGTGTGTGTGTAGGTCTGTGTGTGTGTGTGTGTGTGTGTGTGTAGGTCTGTGTGTGTGTGTGTGTGTGTGTGTGTGTGTGTGTAGGTCTGTGTGTGTG
>CM051699.1:26633876-26636376 GCA_028022725.1 Lycodopsis pacificus
ATCAGGTTACTGCCGTGCTGCAAGGACAACAATGACGATAACGATGAAGGATCACCTCTGAGATTATAAAGGAATAAATGAGTGAATACTGGAGGTAATAAATAACAAGACATTGCATATCTCATGTCCTCAACTCAAATAGATCATTTGTATTACCAAAAATAAAAAGAAGACATTTTAGTCATATTTACTGTTTAATTCATAAGAGACGCACGTTATTCACGACGATGACGACTACTTGTTGAGGTGACTCACCCCCAGACAGACCATACCCAGAGCCAGACCAGCAGCTAGAGAGTAGGACTCTCTGTCTGTGCAGTACTCCATCTCTGGACCAGGAGGCCGCCCTGAGACACAGACACACGTTCACCAATCAGCTCTGTCGTGAGAGGAGACGTTCCATCGTCTTGGGTGTACAAGATGGTAACATGGAACAAGTGTTGTCTTCCTTTCTGGTTTTAAAAGGCTCTGAACTACCGGACTGTCCTACTCTTTATTTATTATTGTTATAAAAATGTGACTTCAACTGATAAAAACTTTATGGAACACAAACACAAAACGTTGACGCTGCACAAAAGAGGACACGACGACGACTGACAGGTGAAAAAATGAAACACACACACACACACACACACACACACACACACACACACACACACACACACACACACACACACACACACACACACACACACACACCTATCTCAGACAGCAGGACTTCAGCATTGTGTCTGTGTCCGGTTCCCTGGTACACCAGCCCGATGCCGATCACAGCAGCGACCTGCACGACAGACAGAGAACCGAGTCAGGGTTTTACTACCATTATTATCTCTGCGCAGGTGAGGTCGTGCACTCACCTGGACGTTGTGCGGGACGTCCAGCTCGGTGGAGGTGGGGGGGAGCAGGGCCGGGATGTGGATGCTGAGGAGTCGAGTGATTGACATGTCCATGGTGCCCAGCTTGGCCGAGGACACGCCCAGAAGCAGCCCGATGCTGGTCATCTCATGGCCCTGAGGACACACACACACACACACACACACACACACACACATCAGCTGATGACATCATACCACAGCGTGTGATGAAATACCTGCAATCAGCTCCGACTGCGATGAGTCCAACCAGCTCAGTGAGACGGACAGCTCTCATTAGACCCGTGCGTGTGTGTGCTTGTGCGTGCGTGCATGTGCGTGCGTGCGTGCGTGCGTGCACCTTGGTGAGGTAGTCGTGGATGTTGAGCGTGGCCAGCTTGGTGAGGTGTCCGTTGAGGCCCAGAGCCATCAGGAAGCCGGCGTACTCGTTGGCCAGCTCGGGGCTCTTTGGCTTGTTGTAGGCGATCCAGGCCGAGTCCACCTGAACACAGAGAGGAGGAGGAGTCACGGGACCAGAGGAGGAGTCACGGGACCAGAGGAGGAGTCACGGGACCAGAGGAGGAGAAGTCACGGGACCAGAGGAGCAGTCACAGGACCAGAGGAGGAGTCACGGGACCAGAGGAGCAGTCACGGGACCAGAGGAGCAGTCACGGGACCAGAGGAGCAGTCACGGGACCAGAGGAGGAGCAGTCACGGGACCAGAGGAGGAGCAGTCACAGGACCAGAGGAGGAGTCACGGGACCAGAGGAGGAGTCACGGGACCAGAGGAGGAGTCACGGGACCAGAGGAGCAGTCACGGGACCAGAGGAGCAGTCACGGGACCAGAGGAGCAGTCACGGGACCAGAGGAGCAGTCACAGGACCAGAGGAGGAGTCACAGGACCAGAGGAGGAGAAGTCACGGGACCAGAGGAGGAGCAGTCACGTGACCAGAGGAGGAGTCACAGGACCAGAGGAGGAGGAGTCACAGGACCAGAGGAGGAGAAGTCACGTGACCAGAGGAGCAGTCACGGGACCAGAGGAGCCGTCACGGGACCAGAGGAGGAGTCACGGGACCAGAGGAGGAGCAGTCACAGGACCAGAGGAGGAGCAGTCACAGGACCAGAGGAGGAGCAGTCACAGGACCAGAGGAGGAGCAGTCACAGCACCAGAGGAGGAGCAGTCACAGGACCAGAGGAGGAGCAGTCACAGGACCAGAGGAGGAGCAGTCACAGGACCAGAGGAGGAGCAGTCACAGGACCAGAGGAGGAGCAGTCACGTGACCAGAGGAGGAGCAGTCACAGGACCAGAGGAGGAGCAGTCACGTGACCAGAGGAGGAGCAGTCACGTGACCAGAGGAGGAGCAGTCACGGGACCAGAGGAGGAGTCACGTGACCAGAGGAGAAGAAGTCACAGGACCAGAGGAGGAGCAGTCACAGGACCAGAGGAGGAGCAGTCACGTGACCAGAGGAGGAGCAGTCACAGGACCAGAGGAGGAGCAGTCACAGGACCAGAGGAGGAGCAGTCACAGGACCAGAGGAGGAGCACAGTAACTTTAATATAACACGGTAAGCGGCGGAGGTGCTGGTTCTTCACCTGTGAAGCCGGAGCTATCTTGAGTCCAGCAGCGACTCCGTTGTGGAAGCTGGGC
>CM051699.1:26658876-26661376 GCA_028022725.1 Lycodopsis pacificus
GAGCCAAATTATCAGCTAATTATTATTTAGTTGGCTTTAATTTGTGCAGAAGACTAAATATAAAAAGGAACCAAAAGCATGGAGTTCACTCTGACGCGGATTCTTCAAACAGACGACAGTTTGAATCAAACACTCGGTCCGTCTAACAGCTCTCAAGTCAGATGTTTCAGAAGCTTTTCTTTTACCTTTGGAGATGAATGAAATGTAAGCGGTGCTGATCTACATCCACCACTGAGACGACCCGCTTCTCTCCGACCTCCAGTGAACCCACCTGCTGCACCGGGCTGTCCACGGTGAAGGCCTTGTACACGTTGGCGGCTTGGCTCCGACTGCCCTGACTCCAGACCACCACGGTCCCTGCTGCGTACAGCTCCTCTTCAAACTCCACGTCCTCCTCGCGGACCCCCTTGCAGCCTTTCCGGAGCTGCCAGCATTCCTGCCAATCACAACAGACCCAGTGAGAGAGTGAAGCTCAGCGACGACGCTACTTTGAGACAAAGACTTTCAGTGTCACATCATCTGACGTTCCTTCCTCTTTTCCTCCTTGTTGCTTTTATCTTCTTTAACGTTTCACAAACGGAGCTGCTGGTATGAGCGGAACACAATATAATATACAATACATCGATGACATGAATCTCACCCTCTCTCTCTCCTGCAGACTGACTTCCTGCAGCGACCCCACCAGGCCGGCGGCGCCGTCTGACGACCAGAGCTCGGAGGCGGGCTGGAGCTCTCTGAGCTGCAGGTTGAAGGCGTTCGGATGGTTCCTGCAGTGCTCGCGGCCAAACGGCACAAACGGCTGCAATTCCCCTGCTGCGATCATCGTGGCTGTCTCTTCATACACGACTTCCGACATGAGTTCCAGATATCAGCATTATTTCTGGGAGGACCGGAGGAAGACAGAGAAGTGTGAAAAGCTGTCTTCACCGACTGGCCACAGCCCGATCTGATGTTCTAACATTAATGTTGTGCCAGACTCTTCCGCTGTCATATGAAGAATACGAGGCCGACGTTCATCAAAGATAAATCAGAGCAACGACTCACGCTGAAGCAGATTAAACGTGTTAACGTTGAGAGATATCTCCAGATATCCGGACGAAAGGTGAGAAAGGTACGTTGCTATGAAACCTCAGGAGAGCTGAGACTAAAGAGGACTTCCGTCATAAAAACATTCAAATCCATGAACGTATTAGACGTTAATAGTTGTTTACTACACGGTAATGAAGTTTGGGGCCCAAAGACGAAAATGTATGAACACATAACAAAAAACACATTTTCCACTAAAATAAAGCTGAAATGAAATGAAGCGTACATCGTCTCGAGAGTTAAACTGAAGCTTTAAAGAACTTAATGAATATTTATCCACAGCTGACATAAACATGATGGATCCACAAGATAAATGATGTTCCTGTGTTTACAACACAAACTAAATAGATGACATCATAACAATAAGGAACAGCACAAGCTTAACATGAATAACTAACTTTACAGGTTAATAGCAGATTTAAATAGATGAGTTTCAACTGAAACATCACAATCATCAGATTATAATCATCAGATTCAGCATGGAGCTTTCAGTTTTATCTGCTTATGTATTTACACCAACACTAAGTTGTTTCCGGTGATCTGAAGCAGAGAGTATATAAATAAGCATGTTGACAAGTTAGCTGTGCGAGGGACACGCTAGCTCTAGCGTTAGCATTAGCACGCTAACGCTAAACTCCCGGAGAGAAGCGTTGCTTTTCACTGGCTCTGTTAGCACGCTAGCTAACGCTAGCTTCAGCTAGCTGTACCTGATAGTACGGAATAGTCTGGCTCTTGTCGCGGAGTCCTTTGCGTCTCCTTTAGATCGAGTCTTGCTTGAGGACACCAGTCGTCCACATAATAATAATAATTCAAAAAATTTAAAACAACAACTCGGTTCAGGTGCCAAACTGTGTTTCTTTTTGGCTACCGCAGGTTTTTCAAATGAGCGCGGCCATCTTGGATGTCCCGGCATCCTCTCTTCCTCCACGAGCCGGCCAATCAGCAGCGAGGAGGAGGTAGAGGACAGCGCTGATTGGCTGCCTTCGATCAGGCAGCTTCCCTCATAAATCGATCCCTCTGTCCTCCCTCATCCTCTTCTTCAGTGATATATATATATATATATATATATATATATATATATATATATATATATATATATATATATATATATATATATATATATATATATATATTGTATAGGGTTAGATATAATAAAGATATATATATATATATATATATATATATATATATATATATATATATATATATATCTTTATTCTTTTGTTTCTCAAAGTACACGTCTGCTTCTGATGACGTGCAGAAGAGAGACACTAAGTACATACTTAAATAATTTAGAGGTACTTGTACTTTACTTGAGTATTTCCATTTTACAGGAATATATTATTTTACAACGCACAGAATCAACCAGTCGATTGACAGAGAATTCATCTTTTTAGTCATTTTTTAATTAAAA
>CM051699.1:26681376-26688876 GCA_028022725.1 Lycodopsis pacificus
TTTGGAGCTCAAAATGATGCTTGGAAACACGTCTCATTTCCACGAAGACATATTTGTATATAAAGAATCAGAGTCATGCACTGAGGGGTCCACGGCTTCATGAAGCTGGAGATAATCTCCAGATCTCTGCTCTTCATATCGCTGATCATGAGATCAGTCTGCTGGGCTTTTGACAGTCGATATGTGGTGCAGATGTTTCTATTACTTGGACATTTTATACTTTTAATTAATTTCCACCAAGGAACAGTGGACAAACTGACAAAGAGAGAATCTGATTTAATGATCTATAGATGTCGCCACAACACAATCATCCTTGTCAGTAATATGAGAATAATGGATCTGCTTTACCCGCTCAGTTTGGCACCAATAGTTCTGGCCCCTTTCAGATGGACTCTTGGCTTCCTGCAGCAGCTGACCTGCACGTGATGGAGCCCAGAGAAAACGATCCGATGAGTCAACGTAGTCAACTCTGGATGATGACTTAGTTATTATACGATTCATTAGAAGAGGAAGAAGAAGAAGAAGAAGGAGAAGAAGAAGAAACGTCCCACTAATTTCACCAGAGGCATGTTTGGTTCCGACCGTGAGCAAGACCGGTGACGGAAGCAGCGACCTGCTGACGTCTCAGGCCGCTGATCGAATCTGAAGTCCCCCTCGCGCTGCATGAGAAACATCCAGGTGTATAAAACGGGAGCGGAGCGGAGAGCGAACAGAAGAAGAGTCAGGAACACCAAACCGACTGGAGATACAGCAGCGGCTCGAGACCAGGACTTTGGACAACAAGCAGACAACTTTCTGCAGAGCACATGTAAGATTTCATCTTTACGCACGTGCTTTTCTTTAGATGGCGCTCTCCTTGCCTGCTCGTGTTTCTGCGCGCTCCGGCCAGGTTTTTGGAGAAATCTTTCCAAATGACCGATTTTACAAAACAATGAATTGCTCTTTGTTTACAATTTAAGCAACACGCTCGACACATTTCATTTGCTTTTTAGGTGGAAACGCTGTGCGTATTTACGCATTAGACTCATGTTTATTTATTCTGCCAAAGAATCCACCATCAACTCAGAGATTTGCCGACGACCTGAGAGTTTAAATAATAAGATATAATCCAACTGTGATTACTGGTGTTGTAGTTTTATGATGTCGGGTTCATATTCACAGTGATGACGAAATGAGTTTGTTTCTTGAGAACAAATGATTGGTTAAAACGAGTCAATAAATAAGAAGCCATTTTAAATAAAGTACATTCTCTCTTATAGACTAACAGGTGAAATTATTACACTCCAAATGTACATTTACTCTGATTATTTTATTGTGGAAATGGAAATATTTTGGACAGTGAAGTGATTTGAGGAAAAGCGCGTTTCTGTTGGTAGAAGCTGAACACGCTTCCTTTAGCTTGTGGTCTCTGTGGGACAAAGAGTCGCAGCGTCTCCGCGGGGAAACGGGTTTGTCCTCGCCAGCCGTGCGTAATTACGCACTATTTATTTTGCTCCCCTCAGACAGAATGTAGCATGAGTGAGTGCTCCAAACGGCTCTCCGTGGCTCTGAACTGCCCCTCTGTTAACAACGTGACTGTTGGGCGTCATGGTGCTTCTGGTGAGGAACGAGCCGGTGTCCTCGGTGTTCACTGTCGTTTCCATCCTCAGGTGTAAAGCCATGTTACAACGGACCGGCCCCCAGCTGCTGTTCCTAATAGCCCTGTGCAGCGTGCTGTACTCCCGGACTCTGAGTCTGCCATACACATCCATGAGGTAAGAGACAGATGTGCATCGACCTGCGGACTCCTGCTCACGGTTATTCTTTTATGTCTGTGATTATTGGAGCCGCTGTGTCTGAACGTTTGAGTGGATTTTAATGTCACTGTCCGTGATGCTGTGCAGGCCGACGAGACACGCGGACGGGCTGTTCACCAGCGGATACAGCAAACTCCTCGGGCAGCTGTCAGCGCGGAGGTACCTGGAGTCTCTGATCGGGAAGCGGGTCAGGTAGGTGACCTCCCCGTCCCGAGAGCCCGGCAGAACGGCGAGCTGGCGGGCATGACACGAGGCTGAATCTGGCTTTTTTATTTTTTTACGGAGGAACCTTGAAATTGTTATATTTGATAAGAGTCTAAGCCTGTTCACCTGACACTTATCACCAGGTCGGTGCTGAGCTGTCAGAACCGGACGGCGTGAAAAATACAAACCAGCTTCCAGATTTATGAAACAGGAATTCTATTTTTGAAAATAGAAAAGAGTGAAACAAGCGGATAAAGAAGCCAAAATCAGCCTCCTGATGCACAATTATTAAAAAACAAAGGAACCATGAGAGCTTTATGGCTCATAAGGACCGGACCACGGGGGCTTTAGTGGACAGTTTACGAAACAATGTCGAAAATACGTAAATGAGTGAAGTCTGAAGTCTGAAAATGCTGTTGAAAGAGTTTTTTTCTGATTATTTGTCTTCATACAGAAATCAATTAAAAGAAAACACGAATCATGTTTTAAATATGTGGTTTGGTAATGAAGGATAAAACTTGAAGTGTGAAATTGTATTATTTTAATCAGACGTATTTGAAACCTTGAATTTAATTAAGTTCTTTGAAACAAACAAATGAAAACATCCATAAAATGATGAAAATGTGATAATTTGTGTGAAAACCACATTTTCTAACATTTACATCACATTCTTGCAAATAAAACAATAAAAACATCATTAAACAGGTGACGTGTTCTCAGCAGCGTCGACAGTTTGACACCAGACGACTTTCTGACATTTGCAATGAAAAGCCTTTTGTAATTGACCAAACAATTGTAAAGGTTAATGTACCACTGCTGTTTCACTACATGTTATATCCAGACACAAAGAGAAGGACCACGCCTCTCTCTCCTCCCGTTCCTCTTCCTTCCTCTTCCTTCCTCTTCGCTCTTCCTTCCTCTTCGTTCCTCTTCCTTCCTCTTCCTTCCTCTTCCTTCCTCTTCGGTCCTCTTCCTTCCTCTTCCTTCCTCTTCCTTCCTCTTCCTTCCTCCCATTCCTCTCCGTTCCTCTTCCTTCCTCTTCATTTCTCTTCCTTCCTCTTCCTTCCTCTTCCTTCCTCCCATTCCTCTCCGTTCCTCTTCCTTCCTCTTCATTTCTCTTCCTTCCTCTTCCTTCCTCTTCCTTCCTCCCGTTCTTCTTCCTTCCTCTTCCTTCCTCTCACGATTCTCTTCTCTTTGCAGCGACGAGCTGATGGAGGAGCCGGTGAAGCGCCACTCAGACGCCATCTTCACAGACAACTACAGCCGCTTCCGCAAACAGATGGCCGTTAAGAAGTACCTGAACTCAGTCTTAACAGGAAAGAGAAGGTAGGCACCAGACCTCCCTACATTCACTGGAACATGAACCTCATTCGGACTCACAATAGTTCATGTGGTACTGAAAACACCTTTTTATTTTAGTCTCAAAGGAATCTCTTGAGCTCAGTTTTTGTTATGAAATGTTAATTTCATAACAAAAACTGCGTGCATCCCCTGCTTTATGGTCTGTGTGACTCCAAATGGACCATCATGTACTAAATGAACATCATGCTGTATTGAAGAAGACTTGAAACTAGAGATTGAGACATAAACTCATGTTTACAATGTTTACTGAGGGAATAAATCAAGAGAGAAGTAGAGTCATTTTCTATAGACTTCTATACAACCAGAGGAGTCGCCCCCTGGTGGCCACTAGAGAGAATGCAGGTTGTCTCCTGGTAGGATGATTTATGGGATTAGGAGTAAATGGTGGTTTGGGTAAAAATAACTCCAGAACTACGTTACTTAAGGACGTAAGTTACAAAACAAATACGTCAATGTTGATGTGTTATGTTTCACACGGGACTTTATAAAGTCTCGTGTTTTATCCTCCTACCTAAGAAGACTGAATCACTCTTTCTACCCCGTCAGCTGTCCTGGCTCATGATTACGTGGGTTATATTTGTATTGCGCTGCATTCTTTTTAGAAGCTGCGGCTGATAACAGAGTGTGAGATCAGCCTGAGTAAAGACATGGAGCGACATCACCTGCTGGTTTTCAAAGGAACAATGTGAAAGCTGCTCCTTTAAATTTAGAGTTAATTTGAATGGAATTCTACACGTTGATGAGTTCTTTTAACACCAGGATGCACCACATGGTGAATGAGCCTTCTAAATGACAACATGGACATTTTAAACATTGTAGATCTAAAACAAAGCGTTGTTGATGAACTGCATGGCACACCTCTCCTTTCAAATGTATTGAGAGAGTAATACTGATGGATGGACATCAATGAGGGAAGCAGATATAAAGTTGATTTAATGGTAAAAGTGACCGATTCTCCAACATTGAAGCCTGCAGCCTCCAGAACAGTTTATTCATCGTTTGTCTCCGGGTTTGATTGTCTGATGAAACATTTAGCAGCTAACATGTTCTATGGAAACAACACAATCATACGTAGAAGACATTGGACCGACACCAAATAACTGTGTGAAGGTTGGCAGTTAAAACAACTTCACTGAATACGTTGACTCGTTTACAGAAATTCATCTCATCGCTTTAAACGATAAGTGAAGTCAAAACGCTACATTTACAGAAAGTGCATTTTAATGTGTGGTTAAGAAATAACATGCAATTCCAATTTTCCTCCGTCAGATGTTATATTGTTTCGTAGAATTTCACGTTTTGTTGTACGATTGAAATGTTTCATTCAGTTTTGACTTTCTGCACACAGCCTAGAAGATCCTGGAACCAGCGACCCGGAGGAGTCCAGGGACGAACCCAACACCTTCCAGGAGAGCTACGATGACATCAACGTAGACCACCTCCTCAACAACTTCCACCTGGTAGGAACACGCACACACACACACACACACACACACACACACACACACACACACACCTCAACCTGAAACAGCCGTGATCCCAAACCACCGTCGATGGGGAACATTATCATTTCAACAAGAGGGAAACCAGTTCGACATAACGCCTGCAGCGCCATGACCCGCCCTACTCTGCCTCTGATTGGCTTAGCCTGACATTCCTACTCTCACCTGCACCAATCACACTCCTCCGGCCTAACGCTAACCAGGCAACGAGTGTTAGCCAATCAGAGGGAGAGGCGGGTCACGACTCGAGGCTGGCTCCAAAAAGAAGGAGAGTCAATCCCCATTGACCTCTATGGTAAAATGCTCAACTTTACTGCAGAAATAAACATGTTTACAACTTTATAACTAATATCCCCGTTCATGACAACTGTACAGCGGGTGAATTTATATTTAACTCACCTGTTTCAATGATATTAAGGCTGAAAGTTAGGCATAAATGAGGGCGTGGCCTCTTTGAGAGACAGGTGCGTTTGCTCTCGGGTCGCTAGCTGCTAGCTGTCTGCTCTGTCTGTTGCTACGCTACTGTAAACAGCTACAGTGCATATCGGGCTTTTATTTTGAAAGTGCATCTGGTCTGCGCTGCATCTGTCAAGATTGAAAGGAGCAATAAAGTTTTGCCGTCTTGGTTCGGACTACAGAGCCTCGGTGTTGTAGATTGCGTGAACGAGTAAATAAAGCGTTGGAAATGATGACGGTGTTCTTCTCTCCTGTTTGTCTGCAGCCGCTCTGAGGAGCAGCTCGTGTTCCAGTCAATACCTCAAGTCATCCTCATGAAGCCGCCATTCCACAAAACACCGTATTAATCCAGAACGGACGTTCGACAGTCAGATCAGCCAATGACGATGATGTGTTCTCCCATGTGGTTATGTATCTCTTCATCCACACAGTACATGTTTACACTGTATATATATATACATGTATATGCAGACATACACACAATACTATATCGAGTCTCTGGGTCCACGTGCAGTTTGATCAACCAGTGTTTGAAAACCGCAGTAAAACAGTAAAACAGTAGAACAGAAGAACAGAAGAACAGTAGAACAGAAGAACAGAAGAACAGTAGAACAGAAGAACAGAAGAACAGTAGAACAGAAGTAGCACATTTACTTTCCTCTTAGATCACTGTTGTTCCATTAACTTTCATTGAAACCGTTTCTCTCAGAAAGGAACACTGTCCTATTCAATCTGAATGAAATTTGTCCCGTCGACTCCCATTGAATGTCAAGAGAACAGCATTTACTGTCAACAGTACAACTGTCCCATTGACCTTCAGTGGATCTACTGTAACGTTTGATCAGTTAACGTTTGATCAGTTAACGGTAATACGTTTGGTCGAATTCTCACTTACAAACGTGCCATTAACTTCCAATGAGGAACGTTTCCAACTCATCTTCAGTGGAACGTCAGCGCCATCGGCCTCCAGTGGAATCACTGACTGAACAAACTGAACTATTAACTATTAACTTCATTTGACCCGTGACTCTATTTACTGTTAGTAAGAAAATACATAAAATGGAATTTAATGGAACATTTTTGTCACATTGTGTTTCAAGATCAAACTTTAAGAAGAACATTTTGGCCTCATAACCTTTGATGGAACTGCTGCTCTATTAAATATGGGTGAAATGTGTCCCATCAGCTTTCATTCAAACATTTGACCCATTGAAGGTCAATGGAACAGCATTTACTTTCACTCAAGTGACTTTTCCGTTGAATTTCACTGAATCTATTGAGACCGACGTTTGTGAATGGAACGTTGGTGTGATTTCACTGATGATGAACACTGTTGGCTTTCAGTGGAACAACAGTTCATACAGATCCAGGACGCCCATTTACTTCATAGAGAACAATAGCTGCAGCTTTTGTTTGACTAGGATGCTAACTTTCTACAGATTCATTGTTCTATTACACATTGGACAATAAATTGGGACAATTGCCGTCAGAACACATGTCGCGTTAAATTCAAATGAATATCTTCAACGGTTTATAAATCACGATGGAAGTGCTGACTAGTTTCAGAGACGCGGGATGGAGGAGAAGATGGACATTTAATCACTTTATACTATTCCATATGTAGAGCAAAGACATTATAACTGAGCATAGACCCGCCTTCAGCGCATACAGTGATGTACACCACTCACCAAATAAAAGATATTGGTTTATTTTTCAAAGCTGAGTCGGTTTGTCTGCCTGATTGTTTGACGTTTGATCAGTTTGGGTTTTGAATGTAGAAGTTTAGCTGCTGATGGTTCATATTGTGAAAAACAGCATTTAAACCATAATGAGACACTTGATGTCTCCACTGAACTCTGTTTGGGTGTCCAGTATATATATCTACACAAACACATCAACTGCAATGTGTATGATTCTAACTTGATTGATTCAGAATTTAAAAACGATTGTTTTCAATCAAACATTGCTGTCTGACGTCAGCGAATCGCTTCTAAGAGGAAAAGACATGTATGTGATTGTACAGGAGGACGCGAGATGTTGACATGTATGAGTAGAAAGAGACCTTCTTCACTTCGTCCCCGTGGGGGTCAGCTGATTGACCTGAAGTTCAGTAACACCCCCCCCCCCCCAAATAACATGCACAGTATTCACTGGAAAGAGACAAATTATCTTTTGACTCC
>CM051699.1:26693876-26701376 GCA_028022725.1 Lycodopsis pacificus
ACTGATCATCTAATAATGTACTGATCTATTATTATTATATTATTATGGTGAAAACAGTGAAGACACAATGCTGCCCTCTGCTGGGGAAGTCTTCACATCACTTTATTCAAATCAGAAAACTACAGCAACTTATTTATATTATATATATATATACATAGTGTGTACAGCATATAAATATATACTGTATACATATATTCAGTATATGTAGTAAAAATAACCAAAAAGAACCAATAAGATATATAACGAAACCTCCCCAGCTGATTACAAACATTAAGCTTATTTTCTGATTAGGAAGTTTTATGAAATGTTTAAATATGCAAATGAGGCATTATGTAATAGTAACCGTCATTGAATTTAGGAGGAATCTACAAATGGACAAAGTAGTAAAATAAACATTATATAAGGTATGAAATGTGTCTTTAATTTAAATGGTTTAATAACATCCAGACGGTGAAATACTGCTGACTGTCTGAGAGAACAATCTTTACTTTGATAAGAAGTTTAAACGTGTTCATGAACTACAACACCTACGAGAATATGCTGGAACTAAAGCAAAGCGTTGGAGATGTGAGATGTAAATGCACGTTCTGTTTCTTTTTGGGGGAAATCGTCTCGTTGAAGAATCCCAGAAACACAAGATCAGATTTATGAAACATTTATTTACAGGAAGTAAATATGAACATTTATTTTAAACAAACAAACTATTAAAAAAGTCTCAATATATATATATATTTACATCCATTTCATTTAAAACATAATAAAAGTGATGCATGTATTTAAAGTGTTCTTTTCTCTCTTTTCTTCTTCCCCGTCGTCGCTCACAGACGACGAAGCTTTTTGTCCGGTCGGCACTTCCTGGTTGATTGTGCAGCAGTGTTGTAACAAGTGCTTCAGCAGAAGCTTCCAGGAGCTTTAAAAGCAGAATAAAAGCCTCGGGGCGGCGAGGCTCCGGTCACAGGCGCCGGAGGTTCCTCTTGCTGCGAGCGCCGCCCGGTGCGATGGGCGTGGTCTTCAGGGCGGGGGTGTGCGCTCGGGGACGCACCACCCTGCAGGGCGTGGAGCCGTGGAAGGCCTCCCGGCAGCGCGTGCAGAAGTCGAAGAGGCAGCCGGCCCGAGTGCACGTGGCCCTCTGGACCTCGGACGAGTGCGTCGCCGGAGAGCCGCAGCGTCTGCAGGGACGCAGAGACTCGTGCTGCTTCAGAGCGCTGGCGGCCTGAAACACAACACCAAGGTCTGTTCAGAGCCGGAGCACTTCAGAGGAACCGTCACCGTAAAGTTCTTCATTTCATACGAAACGCTCAACGTTTCATGTTCCAGGTTCTCAATGTGAGAATCTGCTGGTTTTCATTGTTTTACACTCAAATATGATGAAGCTGAAGCCTGAAACAGAGCTGCGTTTACAGATGACTGCATCGCTGCTGAATATCAAAGCAACACGTGCATTACATCACCGGACGGCCTCGTTAATAAGACGACACTGACCTGCAGGTATTCAGTGAAGCGGGTACACGGGGGCGTCTGTGCGCCGCCCCTCTGACAGACAGCCGGCCGTCTGAGGAGTCTGCAGCTCGGGGTGGAGGAGGATGAGGAGGAGGAGGAAGAGGAGGGCGTACCTGAGGAGGCCAGCGCCTGCATGCAGGACAGCACCACCCGGGACACGGAGACGTCTCGAGTGAGTCCACAGCCGCTCTGCCTCAGAGAGCTGCTCGACTCCTAGAGGACGAGGAAAGGAGGAAACGTTAGAGCGAGAAGACGAGGAGGAGGAAGAGTCACGCGTTGAACTAAGAACGTCTGCACATCCACAAACACTTTAATCACCAATGTTCAGATTGGTAGAAAACATCTCGTTCCTCCTTAAAAACAAAGTTGTGTGTGTGTGTGTGTGTGCTCGTACCCTGAGCGTCTGCTCCGCTCTCCCACATCGACTCCGAGCTGCTGAGTCATCACTGATGATCCTCCTCCAGGTCCGGCTCACTTTCTTACAGCTGAGAGGAAACCAGGCGAACACACGATGAATAAAGGAAGAGAGCCAATCCTTCAACATGTTCTATTATTTCATGGTTTGTTTTCATGGTATAGATCTTTTTTTGTTCCGTTATCAGGGTTTAAATGGGACCTCGACCTCTCTGTAGTTTTATTAACTGTTTAAATGAATCCAGACCCGGTTAAATGTCCTTCAGCAGAGCTTTAAAGGTTTCTCTTTAATCTGCACTCACACACGCGTCCTGTAGCCAGACTTTCCTTCCATCAGCGACTGATAATGAACCCTCTGGTCTAGTCTACCTGATGAGGTCCAGGTCCCCCAGCAGGGCCAGGATGTGGGTCAGGATGCTCCTCATGTTCCTCGACAGCAGACATGAAAACACGTCGACGTGCTCGCGGCCCATCTGGCCTCCGATCACGCGGTCCAGGAGGTGATGCTCTGCTACCTTTGCGATGATGCTCCAGTCGTACCTGACCCACGGAAACAAACGGGATTATTAATAATGACAGTCGTGCTTATTAAGGACGACTGAAACAAGGATTCTCACGGTAATCTCAGGTGTGCCTGAAGCGTTAGAGTCAGCCCTGAACCGGATGGTCTGAGGCTTCAGTGTTTAGATCTCTAAACACAGACCCACCTCTTGTTCTTCTGGTAGCTCTTAGCCAGCTCCTCACACACGGCCCTCTGGAAGTTGAGAATGGGCAGGTTTGGGTCTCCGTGGCGGTCGGACGGCGTGGACGACAGCGAGAACGTCGCCGGCCTCCTCTTGTGTCGATCCACCGGCGTGTGGGAGTCCGTCCTCTCTGGACATTTGGAGGGAGAGCTCTTTGGTGATGTGGTCTTGTCTTGACGTGCAGGTTTTCCCTGTTTGTGTTCCTCCTCCTCTTCCTCCCCGCGGTGCTCATCGATCTGACTGTTGTTCCGCGACAGATACCCGCTGTCCTCGAACCGGTCGTCCGCGGTCCTGTCGTGCTCCCTGCCGGTGCTGTTCTCCTTGTTGTGCGCCGCTCTGGTGGTGTTGTTGAACAACACTGTGGGGGCTCCTGCAGGGGGACACTGGGGTTTGATGTTGGGGGGCTCCTTCAGTGGGGACGCTTTTAGGTGCAACACCCTGGACTCTGCAGCAGCTGAGCTTTTCTCCACACAGTTAACCATGTTAGCCTCGTAACGTGGGCACTTCATGATGCTGGCCGTCTGACAGTCAATCATACACGCTGTGTGCACTTTGTAGGTTTCTGGATTAAAAAGGAGACAAACGAGCAGCAATAAGTTTGAGTTTAATAAGGTTTAAATGTGCAGCATGGCTTCTCTCGTGCTAAACAGACTTATCCACCGATAAAGGAAGGCAACTAGTCCATTAATAAGATATATAATAAAGATATATCGATACTAAACTGTTATCACGAACTTTAAACACACGCGGAATCTTTTCTCCCGCATGTTTGTTTTTCAAATAATTAAATTTTGGCGCCACGCAGCTAGATTTGGCGGAAACGTGACGTGAAGATAGTCGCGACTTCAGGTTCTTAGTCTTTAAATGCACAACGTGTTGTGTTAGTAGAGGGTTTAGTTATGATGGCATCTGTTAAAACATGTTAAATGTTAAATAACTTACAGATGGCGTTACTGAGCTGCATTTACGCGCGTGCAGGCAGGACGTAAGTTAGCTTGTAACTAAGAAGCTAACTTTATTTATCTCTTACGTAACTAACGTCACATACATAGCTATACTGTACATGTGTACATGTTAAATATACTCCGACTACAGCGTAGTCACGGTGGGGATTGTTAAGTTAGTTAACATCCAGCCCGTTGACTGACAAGCTAAACTAACGTTAGCCAAGACACGCTACGCTACTAGCTAACTTTGCTACGTTACGTACGTTAACATTATTATATAAAGTGAAGACTCCTACCTTACGTGTGTTACGTGTGTTATATCGTTATCCAAACGGCAGACTCTTAGCTTCCCTCCTTTAGCCGCGGAGCTAACTCTGCGCTAACTGTCTCTTCTTCTGCACAGATTAAAATGCTCTGATACTGAAAACTGAGCTCAGTGTTTCTGCAGCTATTTGAAATCCGTGCGCAAAAAGACGTTAACCAATCACAGCGAAGCGGGCGTTAGTCTCTTTAAACCATCGACCAATGGGGAGTCAGGGATGTCTGCGGGTGATGACGTCAGCGCGCAGGGGCGGTGGTCTCACTGGCATTTCCCTTCCGACGGGAAACACGGACGGAAAGACACAGAAAGATACAGAAACTGTCATTTCTACAGGATTTAAGAGCCTGAAGCGAGAAAAACCTCAGCCGAGTTCAACATGAGGCTGCAGCACATTATATGACCAGGGTAGTGACATTAAAACATCTAAATTACATTTATAAAGCTGAATATTGTTGAGGGAGTTCATGGTTTCCACGTGAAATACTCTGTTCTGTTTCATGTTTTTAAAACGATATGCTGTTGAAAGACTGAAAGACTGACCATTCAGAGGACAGTTCACACCCCCACCTGGAATGTGTGAAGCGGCTCTTACATTGAAACCGGACAGACAGCGGGGGGGGGCAGGATGCCACAGCTTAGTTTGTAAACAATACTTTCAGTATTTCACTTCATGTTGTGCAATACAGGCAACAAATGAACGACAAGGGGGTCATATATATATATATATATATATATATATATATATATATATATATATATATATATATATATATATATATATATATATATATATATATATATATATATATATATATATATATATATATATATATATATATTGATGTCTAACGACAGAGTGAAACAGGGAGATAAGAGAACTATTTGAGGCCAGAGACCGAGCAGGTTGTGTGTGAAGGGGGGGGGGGGGGGGGCTCACGTCTTTACATAGCGATGTACATAATGCTCATTTAGTCACACAGTCATTTAAATTACAACCACGACACATTCAGGTGAAGCTCACTGCCTGCGCTTCATAAGGCTTTTTATGCACCAGTGACTACATAACACTTTAAAAACAGACTTATTTTCCTCTCATACTGTTTGATTTTATTTATCATATCCTCCTGTACAGTTTTACAGTGAATTATGCAGAATTATGTAATTCGTATGCGTAACATTCCTTTTGGCAATGAACTGATTCTGGATGATGAAGGATTTCCACACAAATACAAATAAGGACATGAAATAGCAGACAAACATAATTTATGTAAAATACTAAAATAAACATAATACACAATAAAACACACCATAACTTGAGCAGACTAAAAAATAAATATCTACAATATAATTAAAGGCTTTATATCCTGAAGTCAAACCTCTCCCATGTGACAGTCTTTAGCCTGCAGTCATTTTGTCTGCAGAAGAAGACGTCTTACCGACTGCGCATGCGTGTATGATTCAACATGTCTGCGCCCTTCAGCAAGGTGGGAAACAAGCGAAATCTTTATAAGTGGCATTAAGAATCCGTTTTCGTGACAGTTTTCCTTCGTTATCGCCGCACCGATGTTTGCCGGTGACATGATGGATGTAACGGAGTATTCGGTTGTTCGCTGTTTGATTTAAAGATGATATTAGCGCGTTGTTTACTCTCTCAAATGCTCTTATTCTGGTGTATGTGTTGAAATCCAGCCCTTAATAGCAACAGCGTCTTATTTTAAATATTCCTCATTAAGTTGCCGGTTTGGTTTGTAGTTGTTGACTTCTGCAGGAATACACACACATCTGAACCTT
This sequence comes from Lycodopsis pacificus, assembly GCA_028022725.1. Lineage (NCBI taxonomy): Eukaryota > Metazoa > Chordata > Actinopteri > Perciformes > Zoarcidae > Lycodopsis > Lycodopsis pacificus. Next base: position 26,699,594 of record CM051699.1, read on the forward strand.
TATTTTATAATTACAATTTCTAAATAAAGCGCTGCTTGTCGTGATACACACCCGCAGAATTATAATGACTTTAATAGATGCTGAATATTTCTCAACATAGCAATTGTAGCGGTACATATTTTAGTTAAACATAAAATCATTAATTCGTTTAATGGAATTAGTCCGAATGTTCCTTCCGGGCTAGAAAGAAAGCCAAGTCCTACCAGGGTCTGTTTGTCCTGCCACACAGTGACTCTATGGCTTCCAGAAGAGCCGCCAACCTTCTTCCGAGAGGAAGGCAGTGCGTCTCCAGTCTGTGGGTTCAAAAACCACCAAACAGCCTCAGACAAGCGGTCTCATTGCTCCACCACTGTCACAATCACTGTGGCAGAACCACGAGCGCTCTTCACACCGGCACGCCTTCGACCGCGGCCAAGCTGCTGTCGGTGGACGAGCTGTTTGCCAAAAGGTCTCTGCAGGAACACCTGAAGAAGGTGGAGACGGAGTACAGTGAGTGTCTGAGAGCGGCCAGCGGCGGCGGCGGTTTGACTGAGCAGCACTGTGAGGACGAGCTGAGGGCCAAGAGGACCAGAGTGTCTCTGCTGGCTCCTCTCATCCAGAGCATCAGAGAGCTGGACACCAAAGAGAGAGAGACGGCTGAGACGGAGACGCTGCTGAGAGGTGAGACACACACAGGAGGAGGAGGAGGAACTTTCTGACGATGGAGAGATAATCCTCATATCACTCTGCTTCACGTCACTGTGTTTTTATTGTTCTTGTCCTCTGAAGACGACGACGCGGCTCTGAGAGAACTGGCCGAGCTGGAACATGAAGGATGTCTGCGAGATATTGAAGATCTCAGACAGAAGGTAACTCCTCACTTTGACGGCCTTCAGATGTTCCTCACGTTCATGCCGTTTTACCTTCTTCTCTGATCAGATCCTGGAGCTGCTGCTGCCGGAGGAGGAGGCGGATCTGAGCGACCTGGTCCTGGAGGTGACAGCCGGGGTCGGAGGTCAGGAGGCCATGCTGTTCACTGATGAGGTGCGAACGTGCTTCACGATCACATTCACTCCTTTTCAACAGTTTGTTTTAAAGAGTCGCCTCATACAACAAATAATAATAAAAAGGAACAAAGAGGGATTTGAAGAAGAGGAGCGATGAAGCACCGTCTGTGCATTTACCACTCGTCTGGTCTCCCCTGAAGGTGTTCGACATGTACCAGCGCTACGCTCAGCACCACGGCTGGTCCTTCGACGTCCTGGAGCACATGACCAGCGAAATAGGTCAGAGGTCACGCACACTCCTGATTGTAGTCGGGTTAAAGGTCGGTTGTTACCAGCTTCTGAAAAATCAAAGTCAGAGCTTCACGTGTTAAAGCTGCATTCTCTCTCGTGGCCACCAGGGGGCGACTCCTCTGGTTGTATAGAAGTCTATATAAAATGACTCTACTTCTCTCTTGATTTATTCCCTCAGTAAACATTGTAAACATGAGTTTATGTCTCAATCTCTAGTTTCAAGTCTTCTTCAATACAGCATGATGTTCATTTAGTACATGATGGTCCATTTAGAGTCACACAGACCATGAAGCAGGGGATGCTTTAGGGCGGGGCTACTGTGATTGACAGGTCTCTACCAGAGACGTATACGGCGTCTCTACGTCTCCTCCTCAGTCCAGATATGGTCACTTCCTGGTTGCAAAAAACAAGATGGCACCGACCATGAAGCCAAATTCGAGGCTTCAAAACGTCCACAAACCGATGAGAGACGACGTCGATCTCTTATGTACAGTCTGTGATAGTGA
>CM051699.1:26703876-26708876 GCA_028022725.1 Lycodopsis pacificus
TTCTTCTTCTTCTTCCTCTTCCTCCACCTCCTCTTCCTCCACCTCCTCTTCCTCCTCCACCTCTTCTTCCTCCTCTTCCTCCTCTTCCTCCTCCACCTCTTCCTCCTCCTCCACCTCTTCTTCTTCTTCCTCTTCCTCTTCCTCCACCTCCTCTTCCTCCTCCACCTCTTCTTCCTCCTCCACCTCTTCTTCTTCCTCTTCCTCTTCCTCTTCCTCCACCTCCTCTTCCTCCTCCACCTCTTCTTCCTCTTCCTCCTCCACCTCTTCTTCTTCTTCCTCTTCCTCCTCCACCTCTTCCTCCTCCTCCACCTCTTCTTCCTCTTCCTCCTCCACCTCTTCCTCCTCCTCCACTTCTTCTTCTTCTTCTTCTTCCTCTTCCTCTTCCTCTTCCTCTTCCTCTTCCTCCACCTCCTCTTCCTCCTCCACCTCTTCTTCCTCTTCCTCCTCTTCCTCCTCCAGATTGGCACTAAAGGCCGCTCAGAGAAGATCAGAACCTATAACTTCTCTCAGGACCGCGTGACGGACCACCGGATCGGCGTGACGGTTCACGACATCAGGAGCTTCCTGCTGGGGGAGGAGCTGCTGGACCACATGAACTCCTCTCTGCAGGAGGTCTCCAACCAGGAGGCGCTGGAGGAGCTGCTGGGAGAAAACCAGCAGGACGGCTCGTGAGCCTGGAAGAGAAACGTCCTGTTCAGCACCGAGACATCAGAGTTTACTGACGAGGAGGAGCACGGCGGAGTTCTGAACCCTGTAGTTCATCCGCATGCTCATCAGTCCTCTGAAAGTCTGAAGCAGGTTTGTTCTGCAGGTAACATTAGTGTCTGTCCTCTCCACAAAGACACCAGACTCCATTCACAAAGCAGTGATTGTGCCTCAGAACACAAGCAATCTCCACTTCACCGACCTTCACTCGTTCATTCCTCTGTGTGCTGAAGGTTCACTCACTCATTGATACATTCATTAATAACATGGAGCAAATAGATTGTGGTATGTCTGTTGACAGTATATTCTGATGTTATACAAAGAGATATGAATGTAAAAACCTTTGACTCAACATGAACATGAAAGAAGAATGTTGACTTTGACTCATGTTCTCATTGATGTTCTGGAAATGTATGAAAACGCGCTCATATTCGATAAGACCTTTTTCATTAAAAACTACATCTCCCACAATGCTTAGCGCAGCCCCAGGCTTGATTAATCGAGTGCGGACCCATCCCCCCCCCCGTCCGGAGTCGACTCGCGCATCCTGCCCGCGAGCCTGAGCGCGACCGTTAGCTCGCGGATACCGAGCAGAGGAGCATGCCGGGAGTTCTGTTCTGATGCATCCGCTTCATGGCGCGTTCGGGGAGATGAATTTGTGATTTCTTTCCGCGTGAACTCGCCTCCTAGAAGACGTCTTGTTGGCTTTTTCCCCACTTCGACCTCGGGAGCCGAGCGGGTTTTCAGCAGGTCGGTTGGTTTTTAACGGAGACGAGAGGCAGATGTTTGACGGTTCAAACCCCCCAAAACCCCCGAAAACCCCCAAAACCCCCAAAACCCCAAAAACCCCCACACACCGGGTTGTGCGAGTGAACCATCAAGCTGATCAGAAGGAGGGCTATTTTTGGGGAAGGGCGAGAGTTTGTCTCGCTCCGGAGGAAGGGAGGAGGAGGGGGACGTGGAGGGGGAGAAGACATCCTGATGCCCGTGATGGCAAACGAGCCGATCATCCTGAACGTCTACGATATGGTGAGATGGTTGTTTTCTTCACTTCTTCACGTCCGGTTTCATTTGTACGTGTTTCCACGCGTGACGCCAAACTCCATCATTTAAACGCGTGATTATTTAAAGAGGAATATCACGTGTTCATGTTCTAATGATTACGACCCTCTGTTTATGCAGCATGCACTCACGAGGCCAGTCTGCTTATTTAATATAATTTCACCTTCTCGTGTTTTATGTCTCTCTTTCATCGCGGTACACGCGGTGAGAGCCTGTAGACTCAACTGCAAATGAGTTCTCTCATTTCAAGACTTTCCACGTTTGTAATGTCTGAAGCAGTTTAAATGGAGTTCAGTGTAACGCGCTCAGGCAGCAGACGCAGTGGAATCTCTGTAACTTTAAATCACGTCACTGGTTCACACTGGTGACAGCTGACCTGCTGGCTTTGGTTGTTGGACTTGTTGGACTACATGGTGAGCTGTTTAAGTGTTTCCTTTGTAACCGTGCACACAGGAAACACACGCGTGGGGAAACCTAAAGACCACGAGGGCATGTGAAGGTAGAAGCGACGGTTTCACCAGGATGGAAATGTGTCTCCATGTAGTGAGCGACCCGTTGACGAGTCATTGACCGATACGGGTCCTCTGTGGTGGACAGATTGCACCACGAGGTCCAGAAGACGCCAGAGAGATGAGACATGTGATCGTTTTTAACTCCTACTCGGCGTGAAGTTCTTCTATCCGATCAGATTTATTGCTGTCGCTCCTCTTTTCAGCTGACGATCAATAAGTCTCCACAGACCAGAGGTCAGAGGGCAGTGTGTGCATTATCTCTGTCCTTCCTCACACCTAGATGCACGCTTTCCTCTCCTTGCCTGTCATCCCCTTGTCTCCTCCCTCACCTCCTCTTTCCTTCCTCCCTCATGCTTTCCACTCGACAAGACTGAAGAGCTTCTTTATTTTGATCATATCGTCCATGTGAGCGGCTGCAGGGTCTTCTTGACCCACTTTCCTTACTAAAGCTACGTATCGCACACACACACTCTCACACTCACACTCTCTCTCTCTCTCTCACACACACACACACACACACACACACACACACACACATATATATATATATATATATATATATATATATATATATATATATATATATATATATATATATATATATATATATATATATATATATATATATGCGCACACTCTCTCTCACGCACTCACACACTCACACGCACGCGCGTAATGTAAATGTCCAGTTCCGTGCACTTTGTTGCTTCCCTTGTTGTCGAGGTTTCTTTTCTTGTTTCTGGTGCTTCTGGTGTTCCTGGTGTTTCTGGTGCTTCTGGTGTTCCTGGTGTTCCTGGTGTTCCTGGTGTTTCTGGTGCTTCTGGTGTTCCTGGTGTTTCTGGTGTTCCTGGTGTTTCTGGTGTTCCTGGTGCTTCTGGTGTTTCTGGTGCTTCTGGTGTTCCTGGTGTTTCTGGTGTTCCTGGTGCTTGTTTCTGGTGTTCCTGGTGTTTGTTTCTGGTGTTCCTGGTGCTTGTTTCTGGTGTTCCTGGTGTTTGTTTCTGGTGTTCCTGGTGTTTGTTTCTGGTGTTCCTGGTGTTTGTTTCTGGTGTTCCTGGTGTTTGTTTCTGGTGTTTCTGGTGTTCCTGGTGTTTGTTTCTGGTGTTCCTGGTGTTTGTTTCTGGTGTTCCTGGTGCTTGTTTCTGGTGTTTCTGGTGTTCCTGGTGCTTGTTTCTGGTGTTCCTGGTGTTCCTGGTGTTCCTGGTGCTTCTGGTGCTTCTGGTGTTTGTTACTGGTGTTTCTGGTGTTTCTGGTGTTGCTTCTGGTGTTTCTGGTGCTTCTGGTGTTTCTGGTGTTTGTTTCTGGTGTTTCTGGTGCTTCTGGTGTTCCTGGTGCTTCTGGTGTTCCTGGTGTTTCTGTGTGAAGATGTAGTAAACCGTGTGTGCTCGCTCACTGACTGGTAGACCTGCTACATTGCTGTGTTTTATTTTTCATTTCTCAGTCAATTCCAGTGAGTTGTGCTAAGCTAGGCTAACCAGCTCCTGGCTTCATATTTAGACTACAGACATTTAGAAACAAAGTCTGTATTTTCTGTTTGCGTCTGATAACAATCTGCGTGCACAGACACGAAACACACTTCATTTGTTTCATCGATTCATTGATTGGTTGTTAACTAATAATCGATTTATAATTGTATCGTTTTTAGAGAAAAAAAGGGAAATTTCTCTGAATCCAGATTCTTAAATCTGAATATTGTTTTGTTTCTTTCCTCTGTGGACAAAATGTTTTCGTTTTATAACGCTCATCGATGAATGGAGAGAATAATCGTGAAGATAAACAGAATAAATAGTCGTTGGTGAGCAAGAAGCTACTGCTGAGCTGGAGAACGATCACTGCCTTCTCATCTCCACTGCAGCCCAGTTCAACCGTCTCTGTTGTCTCTTGGTGACGAAGTGGTTCAGCTCATCAGACGCCATGTTGGATGGAGACGTTTGTGAAGCGTGATTGTTATTCTGCTTATTATCTTGAAAGAAAAGAAACTGAATCCTCACAAGCTGGAGCTAGAATGTCGGGTTTAAAAAAACATCAATTACATGAAAACTGCTGGTGAATAATGGACGGATTGTTCCACTGTAAGCGGTAGTTATCACAGTGCTACGTGCTACGAGCTGATGTGCATTATGATACCACAGCAGGATGAGGCTCAACTAAACTTCCTCCGCAGATTAAGAAATAGTCCAGAAAATGTGATGAGTTCCGTTTACAGGAACACGTTTATGTTTCGTGTCTCAGGATGAAAATACTGCCGACAGACAGTCAATGAACTAAATGCATCCGTGTGACGGAGCATCAGTCAGAGGAAGTGATGGAGTTCATAATGTCCACAAAGACGGCTGTTGGTGGACGGGAGGGGACATGTCATGTGACTTCCAGGAATCTATATCTGAAGCAGCATCAGCCGTCGTGTGTGTGTGTGTGTGTGTGTGTGTGTGTGTGTGTGTGTGTGTGTGTGTGTGTGTGTGTGTGTGTGTGTGTGTGTGTGTGTGTGTGTGTGTGTGTGTGTGTGTGTGTGTGTGTGTTATTGATCTCATTGCCTCCTCAGATACCAGGAAGTTGTTTCCAACTAAAGGTGACATCATACATTCATTCATATGTCGACAGACAAATATTTAAACTTTGATCTATTTTGTGGTCGATCAACAGAAAGTTAACCCTTCAGCCTCCCTTTAGAAACACTTATGTGATATATTGATATTATTTTCCGCTGAACCTTTTGTCAGGTCT
>CM051699.1:26716376-26778876 GCA_028022725.1 Lycodopsis pacificus
CGCCTTACAGTCCAGCGTCAGCCAGGAGCTCCACGGAGGAGCAGGAGGAGCAGGAGGAGGAGGAGGAGCAGGAGGAGCAGGAGAGCTGGAGGAGGCCGAGGACGCGGCGGCCTCGGCCTCCCTGGCGTCCATGTCTCCCTCCTCCAGCCCGTCCTCTTTGCCTCGTCATTCCCGCCACCAGCCCCGCCGGTAGACCGCTGGGAGACCCTCATCAACCCGCTGATCCAGACCCACGTCCGTCTGGGACATCCAGACCGCCTCCCTTCAAAGTCCGTCTCATTATTTCAGTGTGGAAGCCGGAGTGTCTCGCACTGTACCAGCACGTCCAGGTGTTCCAGCGGTCAGTGGCTGTGGTGGAAACCATGAGATGAATGATCTCAGACTCTTTTCACTGGTTCTGGTCTGGTGGTCTCCGGTCTGTCGGAGCCTCGTTGCTCCTGAAGGGCTCTCCACACTGGAACGTTTAAACGCTCCACTCGGACACGTTCCAGCGTTGTGGTTTAGACTCTTTCATCTGGTCTGTGGCCGGCGGACGGCGGAGCTGCAGCCGTCAAAGAGCAGCAGGTGGAGTTTGAATCTCTGCATCTTTGTGCGTCTGGACCTCAGACTTCCAATGGGAAAGACTCGCTTCTCCTCAAACTCCACACTGACACCAGCCCGTCATGATCACCCGGTCATTGATTCACCGGTAACGTTTGAGTTAGAGAAGCCTTTCTGTCAGCAGCAAACCGCCTCGGTGCCTTTGAGCAAAAGGCACTCGAACCCCACAAGTGTCCCGGTGGCCCGGTGCTGGTGCTGGTGAGCTCAGTGACGTCTGAACCGGCGCTCTGCTGGTCATTTGGAGCGTTCTGGCTTTGATTTAATGTCAGAAGATCTTCTTCTTCTTTCTCCCAAACACGAGCATTTGAGGAGAACGGCTTTGAATCCGCTGACGTATATTTCTGTGACGCGTTCTGTTTCAATCTGCGTTTGATGGACTCAGGACTCAAAACCGGCTTTTGTACCAAAATCATGTTTTTAAAGTTTGTTCTTTTTCAGAAACCGTTTTATACTAATGAAGAAAAAGAGGTGTGTGTGTGTGTGTGTGTGTGTGTGTGTGTGTGTGTGTGTGTGTGTGTGTGTGTGTGTGTGTGTGTGTGTGTGTGTGTGTGTGTGTGTGTGTGTGTGTGTGTGTGTGTGTGTGTGTGTGTGAGAGAGAGGGAACCTGTGTGTGTGTGTGAGAGAGAGAGGGAACCCTCGTGTGTGTGTGAGAGGGAACCCTCGTGTGTGTGTGAGAGGGAACCCTCGTGTGTGTGTGTGAGAGGGAAACCTCGTGTGTGTGTGTGAGAGGGAAACCTCGTGTGTGTGTGAGAGGGAAACCTCGTGTGTGTGTGAGAGGGAAACCCTCGTGTGTGTGTGTGAGAGGGAACCCTCGTGTGTGTGTGTGAGAGGGAACCCTCGTGTGTGTGTGTGAGAGGGAACCCTCGTGTGTGTGTGTGAGAGGGAACCCTCGTGTGTGTGTGTGAGAGGGAACCCTCGTGTGTGTGTGTGAGAGGGAACCCTCGTGTGTGTGTGTGAGAGGGAACCCTCGTGTGTGTGTGTGAGAGGGAACCCGTGTGTGTGTGTGAGAGGGAACCCTCGTGTGTGTGGTGAGAGGGAACCCTCGTGTGTGTGGTGAGAGGGAACCCTCGTGTGTGTGGTGAGAGGGAACCCTCGTGTGTGTGGTGAGAGGGAACCCTCGTGTGTGTGGTGAGAGGGAACCCTCGTGTGTGTGGTGAGAGGGAACCCTCGTGTGTGTGAGAGGGAACCCTCGTGTGTGTGAGAGGGAACCCTCGTGTGTGTGAGAGGGAACCCTCGTGTGTGTGAGAGGGAACCCTCGTGTGTGTGAGAGGGAACCCTCGTGTGTGTGAGGGGGAACCCTCGTGTGTGTGAGGGGGAACCCTCGTGTGTGTGTGTGAGAGGGAACCCTCGTGTGTGTGTGTGAGAGGGAACCCTCGTGTGTGTGTGTGTGTGTGTGAGGGAACCCTCGTGTGTGTGTGTGAGAGGGAACCCTCGTGTGTGTGGTGAGAGGGAACCCTCGTGTGTTCTCACTAACTTGTTCCACGGGGAACTTCCATGAAGCCTCCGGAGGAGTCTGACCTGATTTGTACCTTTTTGTTGTAAAGTTATTAAAGAGAAGTCTACAAGCTGTCTGTGGTGTGTCCTGATGTCCTGAGAGGTACATGTTGTACTACCTGGTACTTGTACTCCACTACCTCCCAGAGGTCCATGTTGTACTACCTGGTACTTGTACTCCACTACCTCCCAGAGGTACACGTTGTACTACCTGGTACTTGTACTCCACTACCTCCCAGAGGTCCATGTTGTACTACCTGGTACTTGTACTCCACTACCTCCCAGAGGTACACATTGTACTACCTGGTACTTGTACTCCACTACCTCCCAGAGGTCCATGTTGTACTACCTGGTACTTGTACTCCACTACCTCCCAGAGGTACACGTTGTACTACCTGGTACTTGTACTCCACTACCTCCCATTGGTCCACGTTGTACTTGTACTGCACTGCATGTATGTGACTGCTGTCTTCCATCACTCTGATGATTGGACCTCTAGTCAGGTGGAAGGTGGGCGGAGCTGTGAATTTTGGGATGATGTCACCAAACGACCTGCATTGTGGCTAAGTTGCCCCGCCCCCAACAGGTAGAACAAGGAAGCTGTCAATCAAGCTGCACCCTGCTGAGGACGGCAGGTGAGCCTTTAACGTTTCACATGTGATGCATTACTGCTGATTCTACCTGCAAACAGCAGAAGAAGAAGTTCGCGTTCGCTCCCTCTGCAGCAGCTACAACGTTCACATGACAAAATCAACGTTTCTGTTCCAAAGGTTCAGGTCTGAGGTGGACCCTGGTACCTTGTGGACCGTGACAGACCAACATGTCCCGAGTCACAAAGATGTTCACAATGATGGTACTGAGCCCTCCTCTGCTTCATCAAGCGGTTCTACTAGTCCTCACATCAAACATGTTCTTCAGTCAAACAGCAGAAAGGTTTGTGGGGAAATGTCTGCTTTCCTTCTCAAGTCTCTGTTTCTTCTTCTCGATGCCTCGTGACTCACTCTGTTTATTTCTATATTTCATATCTGGAGTGATTACAGGATTGACAGGTGGACAATGTTTGATGTGAACTTCAACATGAGGACCTCGTGACGGCCCCTCCCTTCCTGTTTCACTTCTGGAGCTGGTGGTGTGGCAGCTTCTTCTTCTCTGCTTCTGAAGGTTCGTCAGCGACTCTTCACCGAGGGACTCTTGGAGGACTCGTTGTTCTGCCAGCGAACACAAGGTTTTATGAATCTGAGTATTATTTGAGGTACATTATGTGTATTTCCTCATTTGAACGTATTCAAACGTTTAGTGTGTATTTGATGCTGTGTTTTATAAATGAGACCATGAACAGTAAATAAGAGCCTAATATTTGGACTCTACTGGTTCTGTTTAATATACAATCAGAGATAATATGAAGTACTTTCACTGTGTACCTTTTTGAAAACTCTCTCAAAGTTCCTTCCAGAGACCAAGTTTCAGCCATTTAGTCTGAACTTTGATGAGATAAAAACATTTTGTTCCATAAATAGTTGATGAACTTTGTATTGTTGGAGAAAGGACTTTATAGACGACCTGCTGTATTTACTCAACGTCTGTACTAAAGTACATGTTTGTGGTTCTTGTATTTTAACTTATAAGCCCAGACTCTGTCTCCCCTCCACCCTGAAGCTCTGTGCTGACCAGCTGTCTCCGGTGTTCGCAGACATCTTCAACACCTCCCTGGAGACTTGCCACGTTCCAGCCTGCTTCAAGGCCTCCACCATCATCGCTGCTCCATCATATCCCAGGACCTCAAGTGGGAGCTGAACATCAGCTCCATCAGCAGGAAGGCTCAGCAGAGGATGTACTTCCTGAGGCAGCTGAAGAAGTTCAACCTGCCAAAGACAATGATGGTGCATTTCTACAGAGCCATCATTGAGTCCATCCTCTGCTCCTCCAGCACCGTCTGGTACGCTGCAGCCACAGCCAAGGACAAGGACCGACTGCAGCGCATCATCCGCTCTGCTGAGAGGTGATCGGCTGCAACCTGCCGTCCCTCCAGGACTCGTTCACTTCAAGAACCCTGAAGCGAGCAAGAAGGATTGTAGCCGACCCCTCTCACCCTGCACATGACCTGTTGGTGCCCCTTCCATCTGGCAGGGGGCTGAGGTCCATCAGGACCAAGACTTCCATCAGGACCAAGACCTCCATCAGGACCAGGACCTCCATCAGGACCAAGACCTCCATCAGGACCAAGACCTCACGCCACATGAACAGTTTCTTCCCGTCGGCAGTCGGGCTCATGAACAGAGCCCGGGACCCACTGACTCTGTCCTCCCCAGGACAAAGTCCCACCGGTCTCTCCCCCACATCCTCCATCACACTGGACACTTTACACTACACTTCACCTCACTGGTCTGTAGACCTGCTACCTGTCCGCTTGTGCACTTTACTTTACTTTATCTTATATTTCACTTTATTTTATATTTGACTTTATTTTATATTTCACTTTATCTTATATTTTCTGAAAATTTAATTTGTTTCTACTTTGCATTGTTGTTGATTGTTGTTGTTCGTTGTTGCTCGTTGTTGATTGTTGTTGCTCGTTGTTGATTGTTGTTAAATGTTGGTCACCTCCCGTCATGTCAAATTCCTCGTATGTTCAACACACGATGGCAATAAACGGTTCTGATTCTGATTCTGATTATAATTTACATTTTCTGCTACTTTATAATTCTTCTACTCCACATGTTTTAACTCAACATGTTTTTCTCCACATTTATTTGATGACTTCAGTCACTAGTTAGTTTGAAGAGCCGTAATATTAAACACTAATATTATGATGTGTGAATATTGATGACGCTACCCAGCAGTAAACAGGAAGTGGAATGATCCACACCCTATTCTGGTCCACGGAAGTCCGTAAACTAGAACTCACGCGACCCTTTACTTTGAAATCCGGACCGGAAGTACTCCTTGGGGGGATGTGCGGTAGCGTTAGTGCGGACGATGACGTCATACTGTACATACAGTCCCAACGTGCCCCTGACGGACTCACGGACTTTGAGGCGCGCTCCCGCGAAGTCCGTGAGGGTTTAGTTCTGTCTGTCACGTCATCGAGTGTTTGAGTCTCTGGCAGACATGTTGAGTCCTTTATGAACCCTTTCCGTGAGTCAGCATGGTGCTGACGTAGCCGAAGGGAATTACCCACAAGTCATTGCAATGTGACGTTAAACACGGGTAACCAGCGGACGCATGGAGACGTGAACAAAAGGTAAACAAAGAGGACGGATCACGTGTTCAGCCTGTCATAATACATGTACTCAGAAACATTAAGGGTTAAAGATGGAACAAAAATAAACATGAAATCAGAAGATATTCATTTATTTATTCATCAAATATTTGATTTAGTCATTGAAGCTGTTTTGACAGAAACGAGTAAATGATGATATGAAGTTAGATCTCATCATGTGAGGAAAGAGGTGAAGACGTTCACATCAGGAGCACAAAGTATACAATAAATACACACAATTATACATCATATTTGTTGTTGTCATGGTAACGTGATATGTATGCTGTCCCGTTCATATTCACACCATCTCAAGCCCTCACAGCCTCTCCTGATGAAGTTAGGATTTTATTGTCATATATATCATATGTCATATATACATTTTCACACATACACGAAATTTGACTTCTGGATATAGGGAGCAGTGGCTGCCATTGATCGGCGCCCGGGGAGCCGTTAGGGGTTCAGTGTATTGCTCAGGGACACTTCGACACGTGACTCTTCCCAGTCGGGGATCGAACCGTGGACCTTCCGGTTCCCAGACGACCTCTTAACCCAGTGCTCCACGGTCGCCCCTGAGTCCTTGAGGGTTCAGGGTCTGAGGGTTCTTTTAACAGACAGATGATAGATATAAATATATATACTGCAGCAAACAAAGTAGCAGAATAAAAACAAAAATATTAAGTATAAAAACAATATGTACAATAAAATAACAGAGTACATATTAAAAATAATAAATATGTTTTTATGTTTATTATTATGATTGTGAATATTATTATTGTCTCGAGGCAGAAGAACAAAGAAAGCAGGACTTTGTCTCTAAATAGTGAACTGCTCTTGTGTTTACATCTGCAGTAGCTTTACCTGCCGTACATATTAGTTATGTCATTATTGAATGTGCTTGTTTTTATATTATTTGTTTTTATGAATATGGATTTATGTGATAGGAACTATTGTTACGTCCTATGTTGTGCTGGGACACATTTAGTGGTGGCACAGCAACAAGAAGACACGTGAAGTCTAGATACTCTTTAAGTTTAGTTTAACTTCATGTGTCTGGAGTTGTTTTCATGAAATGGTTCATATTGTTCCTCTGATGTGAATAATATGTGAGTGATGCTCTTCAGTGAGAGGATGAATACGTGTGTTAGAGCCTCAGTGCTGCTGGATTGATTTCACTATATTCGTTGTCTGTTAATGCTGCAGCGTCCCGTCATGTATTCATGTATCTGCACTCTGCAGTTAGTGTACTTGTACGTGTTGAGCTTCGTTTCCTCATGAAACAGATAATAGTGGAGCGTAGCGTCATCATGAGCTTGTGAGGAGGTCCAGCTGTAGGACAGCACTGAAGGCCCAGGTATCAAACACACGGCCCACCACCATTGAGTCTCTTTCCATCAGTGTTCATGTCTGAATGAAGCTGTGAGGTTCATGTGACAGTCTCCTCTGTCTGAAGGACATCATGTCATCACTTTAACAAACACATGAGGACAGCAACGCTCCATGCTTCTGCTGCTTAAATGGAGCAGAACCTCTGATGCATTTGATCTCTAACAGGTCTACCACATGAAACCTTCCTGCTGGCTTCATCTCCAGCTCTGGAGGTGAGTTCATGTCCTCTTTTAAAGCCAGTCACAGTGCTGGAGTGTTGATGTTGTCAGTGAGGAGGAGCTTCATGTTCTCAGCTTTGTTCCAGTGTGGAAGCTGCTGTGGGTTAAACGTTAACACGTATCATATAAAGTCCTATAAACATGACACAGCTGACCTTTGAACTGAGTGCTGCAGGTTCACACTGCTTTAGTAACGTGTTGGAGTGTGACAGCAGCCTGAAGACACTGAGGACTGATGAAGAAGAGGAAGAGGATTGAATCCTGATGGAGCTCCTCGTCCCACTCACATCAACACAAAACTCTTCCTCCACACAGACCTGGTCCAGACAGCAGAGAGCTGCAGAGTGTTGAAGTCCAGGAGGAGAAAGTGAGTAAGTGGAACTTGAGTCGATGAGAAACGAGCTGCTCTTTGTTGCTTCATGTGTTGACCTCCTGTCTTTGATAATGAGTCCACAGCACAGAGCTGATGTGACAACAGATACTTGAACTACAGCTGGCTGTCTTTAAAGTCTACATGCAGAAACAGATCCCATCTCCTGCTGAGACACAAACCAAATGAGACTGAAGACTAATGAGGAACCCGTCTGTGTGTCTTCATCAGGTGGCTGCAGCTGATCAGCAACATGAAAAGGTATCGCACTCAACACTTCTCATCACATTTGATCCTGTTTCACCTTCAACAGATTCATTCTTACTAACGTGATGTTGACCGTTTCTCTGCTCTTTCACTTGAACATTGACTCATAATAAAGCTATGAATCTATAAAACACATCCAGTCCTTAGACTGAGTTCTGATGCTGGACTAAAGTCTGGACTTTGATACTTCAGGTGTTTTATGAAGCTCATATTTCATGTTTATTGAGGCCTCTGTTGGTCAAAGTGCTCTCCTAGATCAAAGGTCCATTTCTACTGTTAATTAATAACTTCATAAACTCAATGACGATGTGTTATTATGATGAACCTATCAGTCTATGAAGTCAGAACCAATGTATGCAGAGAGGTCTAGGGACTAGTTGTAGAGGTATAGGGACTAGTTTCTGAGGTTTAGGGACTAGTTGCAGAGGACTAGGGACTAGTTGCCGAGGACTAGGGACTAGTTGCAGAGGACTAGGGACTAGTTGCAGAGGTCTAGGGACTAGTTGCCGAGGTCTAGGGACTAGTTGCAGAGGACTAGGGACTAGTTGCCGAGGACTAGGGACTAGTTGCAGAGGACTAGGGACTAGTTGTTGAGGTCTAGGGACTAGTTGTTCTTCTTCTTTTCGTTTCACTGAAGCGTGATGGTTATATGACAGTTTCCCATTTCTTTACACAGTATTTTGCATTTTCATTGACTAGTTGCCGAGGTCTAGGGACTAGTTCTAGAGGTCTAGGTTGATGTTGTCCTCTCGTGATACCGGGAGTAAAAACGTTGACTGTCTGGAGCAGCAGACTGAAGATTTTCAATAAAGTTGTTGATTCAAATGCTGACTGGAGCTCTTCAGACAAACTGTGAGATGATCTCAGGTCCAACAGGACACATGTCCTGCTGTATCCATGCCAACGAGTGAAGTCCTGGTGTTCACCCTGTGGACCCAGCAGTGTGACGGTGTTCTTAACAGAGAGCACTTGAACACATCACAGAGTGACAGGAGGAGGGCTCAGTGTTCAGGTCCAGAGGTGGAGCTTCATGTTTCTCCCTCAGCTGCTGAGCTCCCCCTGGTGCTCAGTGAGGTTTACACTCAGTCAACAGACTTCATGTTCAGCTGCATTCATTCACACTCATTACTTTGTTCACCTTGTTTTACAGATGAACACCTTCAATAATTCACTCACACTTCAGACATTGTTCAAGAAACATTCATTCATTCATCTCTTCCAATGTTCTGAGTTCAACTTTCTACAATCAGCTTCTTCTCTTCTTTCAATCACTGTAAACTGAATATTTCTGGGTTCTGAACTGTTCAAGACGACATCTTGAGCTCTGAGGAATCATCAGGGATCACGTTTGTTCTTCTTATGCTTGCACATTAAAGTGTTCATCTACAATAACACAACAGTGTGTTGTAGATGCATCTCTGTGTCTGGCATCAGCTTCTTGGTGCAGTGTGAACCTTGTTGATTAAACGTCATCAGTTCAAATCCCAGCTGTGCTAGAAGATGCTACGTGTCCCATAATCACAGCTTCTTTATTCATAATCTTCCCTCATTCACTCACTCACACACATTCTCATGAGGCAATATGTTT
The DNA here is from genome assembly GCA_028022725.1 of Lycodopsis pacificus. Taxonomy (NCBI): domain Eukaryota; kingdom Metazoa; phylum Chordata; class Actinopteri; order Perciformes; family Zoarcidae; genus Lycodopsis; species Lycodopsis pacificus. The sequence continues at coordinate 26,725,562 of CM051699.1, forward strand.
CTAATGAAACGTTGCTGTATTCATCCTTTTCTTGGTGAGAGCTGCTAGTTCTTCCAACAGCTGCTGAGACTGAAGACTAAAACCTGAATGACCTTCCCTGCTGGTCTTCCTCTGTGTACCAGGATCCATCAGAGACCTGAGTCCCCTGGACCTGAACCTGAACCCAGCTGTGTGTCCCCTGAGACCAACCAGTCACACCAACATGGCATCGATTTTAAAGGAGGAGGAGTCTCTTCTGCAGAGTAAGTTTAATCACATGTAACATGTTCCTGACAGCTTCCCAGTGGAACTGGTCTTCTACTGCTGATATTAAAGTTCTCTGTAAAGAACCGTGGACCGCTGATGATGCTGCTGTTTGTCCTGCTTTCTGAAAAGTAATGAAGTAGTAGAACCAGAACTACATCAGTGATCAGCCACTTCCTGGATGAAACAGGAAGTGGTTTATTACCTAATATGTGTCCAGACTACAACCAGGACAGTGTGTTTGAGTTCAGACAACCACTGAGGGACAGAGTTCACTACAGTCCACAGTGATTTACAATCAGAGCAGTCAAAGTGAACCAGAACTTCAGGTCCATGTCATGAGAACATGAAGGTCCATCCTTCTCTAATACACCAGTGAAAGTGTGTTAGAGAGCTACGTTTAACATGCTGAAGACATGAGATGTACGTCAGCTGTGTGAAGGTGTCGTAGGACAGATGGCTCTCAGATGGTGTGGAAGATGTTCAGTGACTCTGCTGTCCTGACTTCACTACTTCATTCCACCACTGTGGGACCAGAACAGAACAGAGTGATGATGGAGATGAGAGACCACAGGGTCCTCTGAGGGACAGGGCGGCCAAACGTCCAGAGGTAGAGGAGGAGTGTTTGACCATGGCTCCTAAGGAGGAAGGACCAGTTCCCTTCACTTCCCCGTAGACCAGCACCAGAGTCTGGAGCTGATGTGGGCTGAGGCTGGGAGCCAGTTTAAAGAAGCCGTGTAGGAGAACATGGATGTTAGTTCATCAGACAGGAGTGGACCAAACCACATACATGATGATGTGACAGGTCAACAGTCTTCAGTCTGAAGACGTCTGACTAACAACACACTGGTTCAAAGAAAGCTGCACGAAATACCACAAGTGTCCCATGTTGAATAAACATAAGCAAGACGTGTTTCAAAGACTAACTTTGGTTTCATTGGACGGTAAAAGATTGTATGTTGAGTAAAAGTCCGTGTTTCTATCAGTTCACAGCAGCAGAGAGGAAAGTCTCCTGAACCCAGCTGTGTGTCCATGAAGAGTGATCGCTCTAAAGCTCGTCTGATTAACTTCAAAGATGGACGCCGTTCTTATGACCCAGAGTAAGTAATTCAAACCTTATGAAACGATGAGCTAGCTGTTCTGATCCTCAGTTATGATGCAGAATTGTTCGTGCATCAAGTACAGTGTTGTTTTCATTATAATCAATCACGACCAAACACGATATCTTTAACTCGCTGGTCTGGGGACGATGTGCAGATGTCTAGACCAGTGGTTCTCAACTGGTCTGGCTGCGGGACCCACCATCGCCCCTTAATGACAAGCCGCGACCCACTACCCAAATTATATATACATACATATATATACGTATATATATATATGTACTTATATATATGTATATATATATATATATATATATATATGTATATATACGTATATATATATATATATAGATATATGTATATATATATATATATATATATATATATATATATGTATATATATATACGTATATATATATATATATATATATATATGTATATATATATACACATATATATATATATATATATATATATATATATATATATATATATATATATATATATACATATATGTGTCGTTAGGCTACAGAAGCCAACACGATGTTCCATGTGTGATGACTGCATCATTTTGTAGTTCTTCCTGGGCAGATAACAGACGTCTCTGTTTGAGAGAACCGTTCATTCAGTATCGTTCAGCCAGCGTAGTGACCAGGCCGTCTCCACGACACTTCATGGTGTCTTTGTTCAACACAATGATTCCCGCTCACTCATTGGTCGTCCCGCTTCCTATGTTTCGAGCGACTGCCAGCCCCCCGTTTTCAGCCAGCCTTAGCAGGGGAACCTGGACCAGGTGCCAGGATTGGACTAGTCTTCTGACTCATCACTCCTGGAACCTTCCTCACTTGAACTACGTCTCTGGCTCAACCTTCTCACGAACTGGAACTGGATCACCTTCTTCTAAGATGATCAACCCACTTACCCACATGAATGTGGTCCGTACAGCGAAGCCGCTCCTGCTGTTGGTTTTTGGGGGGTTTCCATGACGGAAGATGGATCAAAGCAGAACGGCTCCCGGAGCTTTGAAGTGAATGCCAAGTCGTTTCCTCTCTGCTCTATGAAATCTATCCCATAGCAGCAGCAGCCATTCTATCCAGCAACTCCATCCTTCTGACACTGAAAACCTGACAGTCGTTTACTTCATCAACAAAGGACGCTGCTACCCCCCACCCATCATGCTGTTCATGTGCTGCCTAATCTGGCTCTCTATTACACACCACTTGTTCTCCACACAGTCCTCATGTCCGGGTCACTCATCACTTTCTCCTTTAAGGTTCCAGAAGTTGAGAAGCTCTTGCAGACACACATCCACCATCGGTTCCTCCGTGTTCAACGCTGTCGTTCAACTTGTTTCCGCCCTAATTCCGTTGATCATCGATTGTCAGAACTTCATCATGGATACCCTGGATCTCCCTCAACCCTTTACTTTTACTGGTCAGCTTGGAAGAGTGTCCACTACTTCCACCACGTGACCAGTACATCATAACCTTTCCACTGTTCAATCTTGTCACCATGACCTGTTTTCATTACCAATGCTCATTTCATGATGGCCATCTAACAAATCATGCCATCAAAGTTCACCTTAGTGGAATAAGCTTCTTCTCTAAACTGTTATCCGGTAGTCCGAGCTTGTAACTTCACTTCTCAAAGGTCTTCTACGCATCCCAGAACCCTCAAAACAAACATGAGACTCTGATCTTCCTCAGCGTATCTCCACTACATTCACTGAGTTCTTGAAGATCTCAACTCTGCTCCATCTAGTTTCAAGTAACTGGGTTTTATTTGGGGCTTCATTGTGCCGGGGTACTACAACATTTCCCCACAACATATTTGACAGAGCGGATGAGCTACAAACAGTTCAAGCCTGGCATATTATAAATCATATAATATCAAATTATAATAATCTCAAATTTCCTAAAACCGCTCTGTGTGGGGAACATGACAGACAGACCAGAGCTCAGAGGTGAGATGACCATCTCTACCTGTCCATGACTCAAAGTCTTTCATTCACTGACTCTGTTTCTACATGTGACCAGGACCCATCAGGGACCAGACGGACCTGGACCTGGACCTGGACCTGGACCTCGAACTAAACCGAAACGTGGCCTTAAACCGAAACTTAAACCTAAACCTGAACCTGAACCCAGCTGTGTGTCCATGAAGAGTGATTGGTCTAAAGGTCGTCTGATTGACTTCAAAGATGGACGCCGTTCTCATGACCCAGAGTAAGTTCTTAAAACAGATGAAACAGATGACTAACTGTTACACAGATACAAATTTGGTCGTCTATCATTTATAGTCTTTGATCTGTCATTATGATCTAACTTCTCATTATGATCATGACAGAACACAACATCTTTAACTACTTGTTGTCTTTGTGTTAATGGTACACACACAATGTGAGCTGATTCTTCATGATTGAATGATGATGATGATGATGTAATGTCAGTGTTTCTATCAGTTCACAGCAGCAGAGAGGAAAGTCTCCTGAACCCAGCTGTGTGTCCATGAAGAGTGATCGCTCTAAAGCTCGTCTGATGAACTTCAAAGATGGACGCCGTTCTTATGACCCAGAGTAAGTAATTCAAACCTTATGAAACGATGAGCTAGCTGTTCTGATCCTCAGTTATGATGCAGAATTGTTCGTGCATCAACTACAGTGTTGTTTTCATTATAATCAATCACGACCAAACACGATATCTTTAACTCACTGGTCTGGGGACGATGTGCAGAGGTCTAGACCAGTGGTTCTCAACTGGTCTGGCTGCGGGACCCACCATCGCCCCTTAATGACAAGCCGCGACCCACTACCCAAATTATATATACATATATATACATATATATATACGTATATATATATATATATACTTATATATATATATATATATATATATATATATATATATATATACGTATATATATATATATATATATATGTATATATATATATATATATATATATATATATATATATATATTCGCATTCTCGTGACCCAGAGTAAGTTCTTAAACCAGATGAAACAGATGACTAACTGTTACACAGATACAACTTTGGTCGTCTATCATTTATAGTCTTTGATCTGTCATTATGGTCTAACTTCTCATTATGATCATGACATGACGCAACATCTTGAACTACTTGTTGTAGGTTTGACATCAGACAGGAAGTAGCATTCTGGATATAATCCTAACTGTAGTTGCAGAGGTCTGGAGACTAGAAAGACTCGGAGGAGGAAGTCTCCCCAACGGTGCTGTGGACAAAACCAAACACAGACCCTTTGTTTCAGTGATGTGACAGATCAACAGCATTAAGTCTTGGTACATCTGACTAACAACACAATGTAGAATAGAAACTACACCAGATATGAAAAGAATCACATCACATGTGATTCTAGTTGTTTCTAGTTGTAGTTGTATCTGGAGGTGGAAGGTATAGAAGGTATAGAAAGTAAAGCGGTATGAATTTGACCTACGGGATCATTTTTGACTTTACCGTGCTGCCAATAGAATAACTTTTACTGTGCAGTGAAAGCAGATGTAACAGACACAGATGGGGCGTGGAAAGAGACGACTCAAACGATTATTTTCAAGCATTATTTGCTCCTGCAGAAGACAACATAACACACATATGACCTTCTGATCTCTCTCTGTACTTCTGCTCCCTCAGCAATGCAAAACACCGCTGTGTAAAGATTTCATTATTTTTCTTAAAATGCAGGAACTATTGTTGACTAGCTTACATTACTATGTAACAGTACTTGCGAAGAGCTATTACAATTGACAAGAAAACGTTCAACCTGAATTATAACAAGAATTGTACAACCATGAAAACTAATGTACAATAGCAACAACTGCGACATCAGGTGGACACAATAAGCAGGTGCATGGGGTGGAGTGACTAAACAGAAACCAAGAAAATGATAACATGAAACAAAGGAAGATGCATATCTGCAGAAGACAATATAACACACATAAATTGCCTTCTGGTCTCTTTCTCTCGCTGCACATCTGCTCCTGAACATGCAAAATAACAGCATTTACACAAGGGAATGAATGCCGGAATCTCTGCGTCGCTGCGTCTTTTTATATGACAGGGTGGTCTGACGTAAAAGCAAATAGCGCATAAAAGGCTAAATGAAACAACCGCACAACTTATATTATAATGGTGAGAATGACACGTAGCAGCTGGATCACGTGATCGTATCAGCAGTTATTAAAGTGTGGAGCGCAGGGGCCGCCAACCTGCGGCTCTTCAGCCCGTCTGTTGCAGCTCCTTGAGTCTACATCAGGGGTCCCCAACTGGCGGACCGGATCCGGACCCAGGCCCTAAATCCGATAGATAATTCGGAATTATACATTTTAGGCACCGAGTTTATCCTTTAACCGGCGCTTCTTATTCAGCCGTTACGGCACTTGTTCAGCGGGGCAGAGACGAGGAAATAGAAAGAAGAGCAGGGAAGTTGCGCTGATAGAAGAAGTTATCTCGCGTGACGTTCTCCAAGAAGAGAAACGTGTTCAGAGAGAATATCATTTATAAGCAAGAATGAATAGAATCTTACATGTTAATTATTCCCACAGGCAGTTAAATCCTCGACCTTTGTCAAGAGCTTTTCCCTGCAGGTGACTGATCATGATGTTCAGACCCGCCCTCTGTAAACTATCAATGGATGAATCCAAAAAAATAAAAGTCACGGAGGAAAATAGAGAGTTTGACTCTGCGTGGACGTCTTCATTTGCTTTCACTGCAACGATGCTGGCTTACTGTCTGCTTCCAGAACAAACACACAGCATGTGCTGAACAGTGTCACGCTGGAGATGATTCCTCAGCTGCTGCAGAAACTCTCCTCTTCATCAGAGCTTGATGTTGTTATATCAGGTCAAATAGCAATAAAATGTCAAGAATTGTCTTCATTCTTGTTCCATATTTTCATAAACACAACAAACTATAGTTTTTGTATATATAATGTAACTATATATAACACTTGATAAGCTGTGATATCAAATAGCTTTTGCGGCTCCAGACACATTTTATTTGGTGGAAAATAGAACAAAACGTCTCTTTGGATAGAAAAGGTTGCCGACCCCTGGTGTAGCGTAAACGGTTCCACTTTTGAAGAATACAACAAAATAGTGCACCGTATTATTTCACTCAACTCAACATCATCAATGCAAAACAGCATTATGAGGACAAGACGGGACTACGGAAGCTGAGGAGGTGCAGAAGAGGTGAAGCACCATTTCCGCAGGAAACATTATTAATGAATCAAAAAATAACTCATTCAGATAAAATCCACGCATTCTCAACAGGATCGTTAAATGACAAACAAAATTCAAATATTACAAATAAGAAATAAAAGTACATTTTTAACTCGTCATTTTTGCATCTGGTTTTCATTGTGATCAATCATGACAGAACACAATATCTTTAACTAGTTGTTGTATTTGTGTTGATGTACAAACACAATGTGAGCTGATTGTTCATGATTCCTCCACAGAGAGGACCAGGAGAGCTCAGAGGTTCCCAGAGGTCCGTCTGCCCAGCAGCATCAAACACACCTGGACTCCATATTCATGGTCTGCACATGTACAACTACTGTTACATCTCTTGTGTTCACAATCATCTCCATGCTGCACTCTGTAGACCAGTGGATCGTCAGTCTGTCCAACATGGATCTGATGTTTGCTTCCATGCTTTTAGTTTGTGTCATTCATAGAATATTCTGTTCCAGCTGCTGGAGGAGAACATCGTCACTTTTGTGAAGAACGAGCTGAAGAAGATCCAGAAGGTTGTGAGTTCAGATTACCCAGAATGCTTAGAGAGTCAGAGGGAGGATGAGGAGGTGCTGGACGGTGAGGATGAAGAGCAGAGGAGGAGCAGCAGAGACGCATTTGAGAAGATCACACTGCACTTCCTGAGGAGAATGAAGCAGGAGGAGCTGGCTGACTGTCTGCAGAGCAGTAAGAGGATTTCTCTAAAGATTCAACATGCTGGATGAATGGGATGTTTACTAACGTCTCAAGAGATGGACCAACATATATTCATAGACTCATTCTGTGAGGAAATGACATGTTGAAGTCTATTCTTTGACTCATTGATCTTCTTTGTTGTGTTCATTCAGGACTTCTTGCTCCAGTTTGTCAGCGTGAACTCAAATCGAACCTGAAGAAGAAGTTCCAGTGTGTGTTTGAGGGGATCGCTAAAGCAGGAAACCCAACCCTTCTGAACCAGATGTACACAGAGCTCTACATCACAGAGGGAGGGACTGCAGGGGTCAATGATCAACATGAGGTCAGACAGATTGAAACAGCATCCAGGAAACCACACAGACCAGAAACAACCATCAGACAAGAAGACATCTTTAAAGCCTCACCTGGAGGAGAGGAACCAATCAGAACAGTGATGACAAAGGGAGTGGCTGGCATTGGGAAAACAGTCCTAACACAGAAGTTCACTCTGGACTGGGCTGAAGACAAAGACCACCAGGACATACAGTTCACATTTCCATTCACCTTCAGAGAGCTGAATGTGCTGAAAGAGAAACAGTTCAGCTTGGTGCAACTTGTTCATCACTTCTTCAGTGAAACCAAAGCAGCAGGAATCTGCAGGTTTGAAGAGTTCCTGGTTCTGTTCATCTTTGACGGTCTGGATGAGTGTCGACTTCCTCTGGACTTCACCAACAATGAGGTCCTGACTGATGTTACAGAGTCCACCTCAGTGGATGTGCTGCTGACAAACCTCTTCAGGGGGAAACTGCTTCCCTCTGCTCGCCTCTGGATCACCACACGACCTGCAGCAGCCAATCAGATCCCTCCTGAGTGTGTTGGCATGGTGACAGAGGTCAGAGGGTTCACTGACCCACAGAAGGAGGAGTACTTCAGGAAGAGGTTCAGAGATAAGGAGCAGGCCAGCAGGATCATCTCCCACATCAAGACCTCACGAAGCCTCCACATCATGTGCCACATCCCAGTCTTCTGCTGGATCACTGCTGGAGTTCTGGAGGATGTGTTGAAGACCAGAGAGGGAGGAGAGCTGCCCAAGACCCTGACTGAGATGTACATCCACTTCCTGGTGGTTCAGTCCAAACTGAAGATGGTCAAGTATGATGGAGGAGCTGAGACAGATCCACACTGGAGTCCAGAGAGCAGGAAGATGACTGAGTCTCTGGGGAAACTGGCTTTTGATCAGCTGCAGAAAGGCAACCTGATCTTCTATGAATCCGACCTGACAGAGTGTGGCATCGACATCACAGCAGCCTCAGTGTACTCAGGAGTGTTCACACAGATCTTTAGAGAGGAGAGAGGACTGTACCAGGACAAGGTCTTCTGCTTCGTCCATCTGAGTGTTCAGGAGTTTCTGGCTGCTCTTCATGTCCATCTGACCTTCATCAACTCTGGAGTCAATCTGCTGTCAGAAGAACAAACAACCTCCCGGTTTTCTAAAGTCTTCAGAGACAAACCTAAACCAAAACGTCTCTACCAGAGTGCTGTGGACAAGGCCTTACAGAGTCCAAATGGACACCTGGACTTGTTCCTCCGCTTCCTCCTGGGTCTTTCTCTGGAGACCAATCAGACTCTCCTACGAGGTCTGCTGACACAGACAGGAAGTAGCTCACAGACCAATCAGAGAACAGTCCAGTACATCAAGGAGAAGATCAGTGAGGATGTGTCTCCAGAGAAAAGCATCAATCTGTTCCACTGTCTGAATGAACTGAATGATGGTTCTCTAGTGGAGCAGATCCAACAGTCCCTGAGATCAGGACGTCTCTCCACAGATAAACTGTCTCCTGCTCAGTGGTCAGCTCTGGTCTTCATCTTACTGTCATCAGACAAAGATCTGGACGTGTTTGACCTGAAGAAATACTCTGCTTCAGAGGAGGCTCTTCTGAGGCTGCTGCCAGTGGTCAAAGCCTCCAACAAAGCTCTGTAAGTACAGAGAGTTAGATTCATATATCATAACTTAAATACTTTGTCTTTACTACATATTGCTTATTTTTCTTCATCATTGTCTCTTCAGACTGAGTGACTGTAACGTCTCAGAGAGAAGCTGTGAAGCTCTGTCCTCAGTTCTCAGCTCCCAGTCCTCTAGTCTGAGAGAGATAGACCTGAGTAACAATGACCTGCAGGATTCAGGAGTGAAGTTTCTGTCTGCTGGACTGGAGAGTCCTCACTGTGAACTGGAAACTCTCAGGTCAGGATTCATCAATATGTTCCACTGATGACCACCTTTATCCTGATTTACATGAATGGATAAACTCTTAACCTGCATAACATTGTGTCTGTGCTTGCATGGTTCAAACTGATTCCGTCTATTTTGTTTCCATTGATTTAAGAAATATCAATTAAACATGTTTTTTTTCTCACTCTGCTGTTATAACTTGAAATATCAGAGGATTCAGAGAGGAATCAGTAGTGTTCAGATTCAGATTGTTGATAGACTTTAATGGGTGTTTGGTTGTGATTAGAAAACAATCAGTAACTATGTTAATGTAACCCCACAGTAGCCGACAGTATCTCAGTTCTGCAGTAACCTTTCAGCCTCACAGTTCCCTCAGATCATGTGACATGTGTGTTGTTTTGTGTGTTGGCAGCCTGTCAGGCTGTCTGATCACAGAGGAAGGCTGTGCTTCTCTGGTCTCAGCTCTGAGCTCCAACCCCTCCCATCTGAGAGAGCTGGACCTGAGCTACAATCATCCAGGAGACTCAGGAGTGAAGCTGCTGTCTGCTGGACTGAAGGATCCTCACTGGAGACTGGAAACTCTCAGGTATGAAGAGCTGCAGCCACAGACAATCAGTCTGATGGAGGAGGTCGAGCTGGAGACTTGTTCTCTGTCACACTGTCAGCCTGGTTAATATGACCCTGACACACCAAGCTGACCTCAAACTACCAGAGACTCATCAGACTGTTTGTGTCCCACATCAGACCATCAACACAGACAGAAGTATCAGGGAACAGCAGCCAGTATGAGCCACACAGGGAGGGAAGGTGTTGAAACTGTTGTTGTTCTGGAGCGTTGTCTTGTTTCAACATTAGTAAATAGGAGAGTGGTGTATCCTGACACGCTAGGTTGACATGTGTCAGCGTCGTCACGCTGCAGGTTTGTGGACTCATATCAAACAATAGTTGATGTTCTGATGCTCGTCATCTGTCACCAGTGTGTGTTGCTCTTTAGTTCAGACATCATTGTGAAAAGACAAAAACAATCTGTTTTAACCGTCTTGATGAATCATCACAATATGAAGGTTTTCTGTTCTAAAGGAGTTCAGCTTTACCTGTTGTGGTTTGTTTTGCACTGAGAGCCAGTTCCCTGGCTGATAAGAGTCGACTTGTTGAAGCTACAGGTGACAGTCGGCCACAGACGCTCAGTGAAGAACCAGCAGCTGGTTGTGGACGTGGTGTGTCAGAGCCCAAAGAGGTTTATTGAGGACTGGACCAGAGTTCTAGGGGGACACAGGCAGTGCTCTGTGGCTGCAGACGGACTTGAACTGTAATATTTTCAGCCCCAGATTACAGATAATAGAAACCAGTGTTGACTGTTGCTAGGAGACGGGATGTGAACAGCTTCGTACATCCAACCATCCCCCCCGACCTCCTCCATCAGAGGGTTTGTGGCGCTGTAGTGATTTCAGGATACTTCCTCCTTTACTGCTGAGAGACAACCGTCATTATTACACAAACACAAGAGGTCGCTTGTCAGGACCAAAACATCAACAATCAATACTCTATCTTGACAACGGATCAGCTGACTCTGTGTGACGTGAAGAGTCATGTGGTGGTGATGAACCCACAGAGAACTGTCTCCATCTCTGCAGCTCTACACAGCGTTTCAGCCTCTTTTAGCTCCTAGTTTTGGTTCTGCAGCACATTTCCTGTTTGCTTGAGTCTCAGTGTTTCCAGCAGCAGCTGTTTCCATCCAACAAGCTGTGATGAAGCCGCTGTTCACTCCCTGCTCAGCAGCAAACAGCTAAATATACAAACAATCTGACTCAGACACACAAAAACAAACCAACATGAATCATCACCCTCCATATTGACCCTGCAATAACAATTAGATATCAATGAATATTGTGAGCAGCTAACTACACCGACAGTCGGACTCAGCAACAAACCCTGTAAAAGAAAAAAGGAATCATTTAAAGAATTTCTTTCTTTCAATCTGAGAAAACAGCAGAGTTGTAGATCATCGTCCTCATATGACACCTGTCACGACAATATGTCACGGGAGTTCACAGTTAGGACCCAATAGCAAGACCACAGGAGACAGACGTTGATATAAACAGGTTTTATTGAGCCTGAATGAAGAGGACAGGAAGGTGTGGAGCCTGTGGCTCGACACCGGCAGCTTGACGGCCTGTGTAGTCCGTTTAACACCAGGAGGGCAGAAGATGCCACGGGGTTGAAGCGGGTGAAAGACGGTACGACCGGACAACCCCAGACTGCAGGACCAGAGTTTATATGGTGTCGGGGGAATCGTTAGTGGGACCTGAGTCTGGTGTGTCAGGCTGCAGGAGGTGATCGGCTGAAGTAGCTGCAGCTGTGTGGCCATGGAGGCGTCTGGTCTGACAGGGATCCTGACTAAATATTGTGGACTTTTACCTTCACTGGGTCACTGGATCCCAAGTTGGTGAAACCTCTCAGTGTGGTTTCAGCATGTTCCTCTCCAATAAAACCCACAACAGGCTTCCAACAGAGAAGAACCCATTCATGTCTCCTTGGAGAACATGTGTGAGTCTCTCCAATGGGAGTCGTTGTAGAACATGATGAAGCCAACTTGAAACAGATGGTTTTGCATCATAGCAGTGCTGTAAGATTGATAACCGTGCACAGAACCATAGAAGACTGAGAACTCTCTTCTGTCTGTTTAATGCAGGTGAGGCAGCGTGCAGGCCTGATGCATTGTAGAGGATTGAGATCAATAGGACTTTGTGTTATGGAGGATACTTGGTTACCAATGTCAACCCAACATCGATGAATATCCGGACAGAAGCACATTAAGTGCACGTAGGCGTCTACATGCTGCTTCCATCTGACACATACTCCGGAGCGGTCCTCGTCATAGCTGCTCCTCTGGTATGGGCTAGTTTGTAATTCATGTTTGATCTTATTAAACTGAGTTTCTCGGGATTTGTAGTTGCTACATATTCTTTGCTGTTTAACACGGTTGCTTTGCGTTGGTGATCAGTGATTGCTGTTTTAAGGTCTCGTTCCCATGATTGCCTGCAGCTGTGAGGACTTGTATTACTGGAGGAGGACAGTTCATGGTACATGGAGCTTGTTGTTTTCAGACCTGGTGGAGGATTGTCTCTATCTGCTCTGGTCCATGACCTTCCTTATATTCCGCTGTAGAGTTTAAGAAACTGTGAATTTGTAAAAGTCAGAAGAAGTGCATCTTGGGTAGTCCGTAGTATCCCTGAAGCTGGTTGAAGGATTTCATGGTACCACCTTTGAGATCATGCATCACCTTAATCCCATGTGTTGCACTCTTTAAAGCCACGGTCAACACAAGAAGAGTCACCTTGTCAACAATCGGAGCATAAAAAGAATCTCTTCTGTTGAAGGAAAATACCTTCTTTACCTTTATCCATGTGCTCAGACTCTTACTTCCATTAAAGGTGTCTCTCGTGCCTGATGCTTGTTGAACATTATTTAAGAAACGTAGACTTGATAATGAGAACGAGTTGCATCCTTCAATCATAGACCGATAACAGTTTGAAGGTGTGCTTCTGCTAGACCCCGTTCACCACCGCCAGTTGTTTCTCAGCCTCATTGTAGGACGTCTGTTCTTCCAGATAGACGTAGATTTGCTCCTATGCAGGTCTTTAAAAATGATACTTGCGATGTCATTAGGCATCATTTGGAAGGGATACAACATTGTTGGGAGTATATTCATTTTAATAACGGCTCTCCGGCCCAGCCAAGACATTGGAAGTAGCAGCCATCCAAGTAAATCCAGTTCAAGCTGTTTAAGGATAGAAGACGGATTCATCTTCACCAGATCTTCCAGCTGGAAGGAGATCTGGATTCCCAGATATTTAAAGGCTTTGTAAGACACATTAAATGTAGATCTTATAGCGTAATCTGGGTCTCTACTGCCTGCTAGTGGTAGGGCAGTAGATTTACCCTCATTGATCTTATCGCCAGAGAGACGACTACGTTCATTGATCGTTTCTGTCACAGAGGGAACTGATTGTTCCGCTTGCAGAGAAATAGTCAGTGAAGCAACATCTGCTCTCTCTGTGAAGCTCCTTCAGGACTTCACTCTTTCTGATTGGGTGATTGGCACCTTTGATGTTCCAGCTGTGGATTCTCACTTCTTCACATCTTGGCATTATGCATTATGAATATATATTTGGGGAAAGTAATCAGCTGAGCTGTTTTTAGTTCCATATCCATCAGTTTTTGGTGAATCGGCCGTGTTGACCCTTAGAGGCATCAGATGAAGATGATGATATAAATCACAATAAAACAAAACCACAAGACAACGAAGATACAAACATGGAACACAACATGTTCCCTTTGCCCTCCCTGAAGCTCCACTTGTGGAGTTCCCAGATGACCTCCGACCTCTCACTCTGTACTCCATGTGAAGCACATCCACAACCTTCATGCTGCTGTTCTCAGTTTCTACTTTCTGTTACAAAGGTAACAGATACGTAGTACCGACTACATCTATCCTCAGCCTGAACCCTGAAGGAGCATCAATACATGGACTGAGATATTTCATGCTCGCTTCAATCAGTCCTCATGATATTCATGTTCTTCAGTGCTGATTAACCACAAGCCCTTTCTGACAGAGTGAAGTACACACATGCACACACACCTGATGTGTTCAGTGCGTTTATGTTCTCATTGACTTTGCTGCACTTCAACATCAGTGTGCTGCTCTTCTGCCTCAGCATCCGATGCTCTATGTTGTTCTACTTCTACTCTCATCATTTAACAAACCTGTCAAACAGAAAGTAAAGAGGGAGGGGCATAGAGTGAATGGTCTGCTGAACCATGAGGTTGTTGGTTCTCATACGGCTTGAAGTGAAGTTGAGAGCGACGTCTCTCCACCTCCTTCATGAAGTCCTCTGCATCCTGTTCTTCTCCACAGTTGATGTGAAGAACAGAGGGAGAGAATAATGAATATCAGCGCCGTGTTCATGCTTCAGTAGAAGCATCAAGCCGTGATATTCAGTCTGGTTTACTGGCTGATTGCGTCCATGAGCGACTGAAGGGAGACTTAACTTTGGTCGCCATACTTTGTGTTGAGATGTCAGAGATTTCACAGGTAATCAGCTACTTGTTCACGAGTTCAAAGGTCCGACATCCGTTGGTTTGAACTGTTGGAGGTTCTGTTAACAAAGTGACTCCGCCCATGCAGTGCGACTCGGAACCGACCCGGAACCGACACGACGACTCTATGAGCTGATAAGATGTCACATGTTGTGTTCACAGCTTGTTCTCACTGAACCACAAGTGGACAAAGAAATGAATAGATGCAGGTTTAAACATGTGACTCACTGACTGACTGGAGAGGAAACTGAGTGTGAAATGGATGATGATGGTCAATATAACACTGATAATAATACATCATGAATAAGTGAAGATAATGAGCTGTCGTCATGGGCCAATCAGAAGAAGCTCCAGTGAAGTCACAGAGTGTGAGCTGATGAATAATAAGTGCTCATGTGAAGATGAATAACAAAGCTCTGTGTGTGAGAGCGATGTAATGTCCATGTCTCATGCTGCTCTGACCCCCCTCCTCCTTTCAGGGTGGAGCCTGCTGGAGTCCGATGGTTCAGACCAGGTCTGAGGAAGTGTAAGTGTGCTTTGAGTTTGATTCATGGAAACAAAGCATCTTCAAACTGTGACATCACTCATTCACATCTCTGATGTCATCATCAAACACATGATAGATTCATAACTGCAGCTGTGTTGTGTCTTGTTCTCTCCATCAGATTCCTGTGAACTCACACTCGACACAAACACAGTGAACGGAAACCTCAAACTGTCTGACAACAACAGGAAGGTGACACATGTGGAGAAGGTTCAGTCATATCCTGATCATCCAGACAGGTTTGATGTCTATCAGTTGATGTGTAGAACTGGTCTGACTGGTCGCTGTTACTGGGAGGTCGAGTGGAGAGGAAGAGTTCATATATCAGTGAGTTACAGAGGAATCAGAAGGAGAGGAAAGAGTGTTGACTGTATGTTTGGAATGAATGATCAGTCCTGGAGTCTGTGGTGCTCTGATGTTGGTTACTCTGTCCGTCACAATAAGACAAGAACACCCATCACCTCCTCCTCCTCCTCCTCCTCCTCCTCCTCCTCCTCCTCCTCCTCCTCCTCCTCCTCCTCCTCCTCCTCCTCCTCCTCTGGTAGAGTAGCAGTGTATGTGGACTGTCCTGCTGGCTCTCTGTCCTTCTACAGAGTCTCCTCTGACACACTGATCCACCTCCACACCTTCAACACCACATTCACTGAACCTCTGTATCCTGGCGTTGGCTTTGGGGTCTACTCTGGTTCCTCAGTGTCTCTGTGTCCTCTGGAGGAGGGAGTCTCCTGCTGCTAGAGGAACCTTCTCTCTGCTGACCAGATAGTTCAGTGTGTACAGGATCACACACAGCTGATGTGAGTGAGGAGAATGTGGGCAGCAGTTTCTCCTCAGGGTGGTGTTTGTGGTGTTCTCTCTCCAGCATGGCTAGAGGTTGATGGAACAATACTCTGAACAGAGTGATGTCACTTCAACAAGCTTCCTCTCATTCTTGAAGGTCGTACATCTTATGTGTCCAAACAGAACATCATGTATTCCTTGTCCCCGGAGAGCAAGTCTCACTATATTACAAGCCTCTCTGATCTCTGGATGAACAGAGATGTGTTGTTAGCAAAACCATATATGAAGTGAAATAAACACGTCTCCTGATTCTAACCTCAGAGTGTCCGTGAGTCTTTTCTTCTTCTACCAACAATAGAAACACAAACTTCAGACACTTTGAATGTGTTGATGTTGTTTAAAGAGCTTTTTCATGATTATGAAAACACATTTATTTGAGAAAACAAATTCAAATGAAAGTAACTTTAAGTGTTGAGAGTAGATATGATGTTAAAATAGATACATGTGATATTTGCCTTCATCACATGTAAATACATCTTTAATCAAAGTCCTTTAAATGAGCTTTACGAGAGCTTTCAACCGCATCTCATGAGCTTCTTCACTGGAAAGAGTTTATTTTAAAGTGGTTTGAAGTAGTTTACATTTGAACTCTTTAAACATGTGTTTGTACATGTGTTGTCTCTCAGCTCACATGTGAATATATGAGTGACTTTTCACATGTGACATGTTTTAAATGAGATGCTTTCAGAAGAAAAGAAGAAAAAGAAAAAGTAGTTCACAAGAAGATCAAAGATCAGTGTTGAGATTACAGAGAAATAGATTATAGACTTAAAACATATCAAAGTGATGTAAGTAATCAATAACATTCATTCACATTTTAACTTGATCTCATGTAACTTGATTTCTAATCTTATTCTTTTGATATTTCATGTAAAAAGGTATTTAGTTTCATATTGTTTCAAACATTTTGTCACTTTAGTGTGTTTGATTTGTAAAGTTGTAAAGGGGATGTTTTTATTCCACTAAATAAAAAGGTTAATATAAGACTTCCTACAGCACCTGAAGGCACCACAAGAGCCCGCCCCCGAGGAGCTGTGATTGGTGGAGAGCTGGTGTCATCAGAGGAGCAGGAAACCAGAAGCAGAGAACCAGGAGGACTGAGGCCCAGTCCCAATGTCCCCCCAGGGGTCGGCAACCTTTACTGTCCAAAGAGACGTTTTGTTCTATTTTCCACCAAATAAAATGTGTCTGGAGCCGCAGAAGCTATTTGACAGCACAGCTTATGAAGTGTTATATATAGTTATATTATATATACAGAAACTATAGTTTGTTGTATTTATGAACATATAGAACAAGAATAAAGACAATTCTTGACATTTGATTGCAATTGGACCTGTTCTAACAACATCAAGCTCTGATGAAGAGGAGAGTTTCTGCAGCAGCTGAGGAATCATCTCCAGCGTGACACTGTTCAGCAGATGCTGTGAGCTTGTTCTGGAAGTGACTTTCAACATCACATTGTTTGCACATATCAAGCATACAGGTAATCCAGCATCGTTGCAGTGAAAGCAAATGAAGACGTCCACGCAGAGTTAAACTCTCTATTTTCCTCCGTGACTTTTCTTTTTTAGATTTATCCATTGATAGTTCACCGAGGGGGGGGGGGTCTGCAGGTCATGATCAGCCACCTGCAGGGAAAGGCTCTTGACAGGTGTAATAGGATGTGACGCACATTTCAGTTGGCGACATATGAAAACATTTGAATGTTGTAATATTGCTGACCGTGTTGTCTTTCCTAGCAGCTGTTGTCCAGTTAAAGGCTGCATCATTACGGAGGAAGCAGCTGTTATTGGAGCGATTAGCGAGCAGCGTGTCCAGCGGCGTTATCAGACCTACGGAGCGGCCGTCTGAAGTCACGTTAGCAGCTTTGAGCAACTAATCCACTTCCTGTTTACACCGGCACCCACCCGCATGCCCGGTGTACGTGAAGAGTCACGTGATATTCCATTTCAGGCCTTTGAGTCTGGATGGAGATCATCTAGAAAACGATGCAGAAACCCCGTGTGGACGGAGATGGTTGAAAACAAAGACATATTAGTGTGGATGTAGACTCAGGGAGCCGCAACAGAGGGGCTGAAGAGCCGCAGGATGCCGACCCCTGCCCTGAACCCTCAGACCCTGAACCCTCAGGGACTCACTGACGTCACCTGGTGAGTGGGTGAGTGTGAGAGTCTGTGAGGGCTTGAGATGGTGTCAATATGAACGGGACGTATCACGTTACCATGGAAACAACAATACATATGATGTATAATGTGTGTATTTATTGTATACTTTGTACTCCCTGATTTGAACTCTTCAGGCTCTTTCCTCACAAGATGAGAACTTCATCGAATCTATTTACTCGTTTCTGTCAAAACAGCTTCAAAAACAAAATCTAATATTTGATGAATGAATGAATAAATATCTTCTGATTTCATGTTTTAATCTTCCATCTTTAACCCTTAAACCCATTGGACCCGATAAACACTCGCCCTATTTTTAGGCCTCTGCTCGAAAACTGCATACCCAAACTAAAAAGACTGTAATTCTATAACTACAAGGTCTATTTGAATCATTTTAATGTTATAATACAGGTAACACTTGTGAGATGTGTTCAGATGTGTAAATGTTGTGTATGTGTTTCTGGTTAATAGTGAATGAAGATGGCACACAGCTCAGATTGAAAAGTTTCAGGTTCGCCTGAACAAAAAGCACTTTTATTGATATTATTTCTTTGTAATAATGCAGCTGAAAGCCTAAAAACTCTTCCAAATCACAGCACAACATGTCAGCAGTCTCTGCACAGAAGTTAGAGGTTTTAGTACAGAGAGGTCACGCGAGGTCGAGCAGATTTGTCATTTTGGAACCAGCTGTTCCAGCTGTTCCATTGTACTTTTATAGACTATATAACTATATATTTCACTTGTTTTATCACTGATAGTCTTCAATCTATCCAAGTGCAGCAGTGTGGCATCATTGTGACAGCCTGAGCCCTCTCTAAGGCCTCTCTGTGTCTGAACCATGGATCCATTCTCATCTGCTGTGTGTATGTGAGGCTTTTCTCAGCCTATGATTGACAGAATCGTGAGCCAGAAAAAACTAAACTGCGCCGTGCGTCACCCTGCGTAACAACGGATTCACCAAAATCTGTCTGGTGTTTCGACTGTAACACATGAATTAAACTGATCCCAGTGTCACCTCCCATTCCCTGTACAAGAGATGCATTTAGTCCCTACAGTACACGATTGCAGCAGTATGGAACACAAAGTCATTTCTGCACAGCACTAACTATCCACAATAACACCTTATTACAAGACAAGAAACTGAAACCCAATAAAACGAGGTGATGAACTCACTGTGAGCTAATTCTCTCTGCCCAGACACAAAGCCTCTTACTGTGAGACCACTGCGTAGCGGTCCATGTGGTTCTTCCAGTTTCTTGGTTAAAATCGGCTCCGGAGCTTCAACCTGAGGAGATGAACTCTCCGTGTGGCAGAGAAGCTTCTTCAGACGTTAAGGGAATTCTTCTTCCTTACGACCGGCAACATGTACACATTACCAGTGAGAGAACGGGGAATAGAAGTTATCCGTTCTCTTCTTCAGGACCAACAAAACACAGACAGTCTGTTGTTGGTCCAGCGACATGAAGACGATGACCTACTGCTTCTTCTAAAGCAAACGTTTTGCTGCACCTCCTCGCACCAAGTCGAGTCGGACGCAGAGTTTTATAGATTCTGTGACGTCAGGGAATCCCTGTGGAGCCCGCGGCCCTCGTCCAATGAGACCTCAGTGTTGAGTTTGGATGGAAAGATCACACGTAGGTGAGACGAACGTCTCTCGGAGCTTCGTGTGATCTCAACTCAAATCAGGCTGCTGACTATCCTGCAGGCCCAACTCAGCTCCCTTTGTTCAAACCCTCATGGTGAAGCAGCAACAATCTGCAATTGTGCAGAAATACCGGCTTCAGTCATAACGAACAGACATGTAGAAATACAAGCAGTGCAGCATTTGAACAAAGGGAATGAAGGAAGCTTCACACTGTTCTAGAACGCCCCCAATCTGATATTGATGAGTGTAAACATGAAGAGGTAATACTAACACTGTGTTACCATCAAACTATATCAATGCTGCAGGTGAGGCTTGAACTCACAACCTCAGCATGACTCTACAGTTACTGTCTTACAAGCACCGCGCTGACCGCTGCACCACTGCAGCTCACGTCTGTGTTTCTCACATATATGTGTGTGAGAGTGTGTGTGTGTGTGTGTGAGTGTGTGTGTGTGTGTGTGTGTGTCTTTACATATATATGTGTGTGCGTGAGTGTGTGTGTGTGTGTCTTTACATATATATGTGTGTGTGTGTGTGTGTGTGTGTGTGTGTGTCTTTACATATATATGTGTGTGCGTGTGTGTGTGTGTGTGTGTGTGTCTTTACATATATATGTGTGTGCGTGAGTGTGTGTGTGTGTGTGAGAGTGTGTGCGTGTGAGAGTGTGTGTGTGTATATATGTATGTGTGTGTGTGTGTGTGTGTGTATATGTATGTGTGTGTGTGTCACAGCTCTGACACTTCTATCTAGTTTTTTCTCCACCTCTCACTCACCTAATCAGTTTTATTCCGTGCACCTGCCAGGCACACTCACCTAATCAGCTCATTACCCTCACCTGCTCACTCTGCCTCATCCACTATTTAAACCCCTGCTTCACACACACTCACTGCCAGATCGTTCTCCGCATTCATGCCTGACTTTCCCGCATTCACCCCTTGGACTGATTTCCTGTTGCCGACCCTGCCTGTTCCAGGCTACCTCGCCTTGCCTCTGCCCTGGAAACCTACTCAGCCTTTCTGTCCCAGACCCCGAGAAACCTGTTGTGTGTGTGCTTCCGGAAAAGTATTCTGCCTGTCTCACGTCTCAAATAAAAGACTCGTATCTGAACAGTCCCGTCTTGTCGTACTGCTCCTGGGTCCTACCTACACCCGTAACAGTACGATCTGGCCACAACATGGATCCAGCAGACGACGCCACGGCATGGGCCCGGCTCGGGACGGTCGAGGAGGCGATGCGACGAACCCAGACCATGGTGGCCACCAACACTGCCGAGGTTCGCCAAGACCTGGCGAATCAGAACCAGGTTCTCCTCACATTGATAGACCAGGTACAACAACTCAGGGCGGCCACAGCTCCGGCCAGCGGGGCTGCTTCGCCGCGACTCGCTCCGGTTCAGTCGAGAGTGGATCCAGCAGCATCTACGGCGGTCTCGGAGCCCCGGGTGGGGGAGCCAGAACGTTACTCCGGGGATCCTGAGGGTTGCAACGCATTCCTGACGAACTGTTCCATCCTGTTTGCGTTGCAGCCCCGCACGTTCGCTTCTGAAGACGCCAGGGTAGCGTTCACCATCAACCACCTGACGGGGAGAACTCGCCTGTGGGGAACGGCAGAGTGGGATCGTCGTACTCCTGCCTGTGTTTCCTTCCAGTCCTTCTCCGCTGAGCTACGCAAGGTTTTCGGGGCAGTTTCCGGAGGACCGGACGTCACTGGAGGGTTAATGAGGCTCCAGCAGGGCCACCGATCCGTCACGGACTACGCTATAGAATTCCGGACCCAGGCTCGACTAAGCTCATGGGGGATGGACGCCCAGTGTGACGCATATCTGTTCGGGTTAGCGGATTACATCAAGGATGAACTCGTCTCGACCGAGCTACCCACATCCCTGGACGGACTTATCGAGACTACCTCCAGAGTGGATCGCCGCGTCCAGGTCAGACGGCTGGCAGGGCGCCGGGGGCAGCCCCATCAGGGGAAGACGTATTGCTTTCCTCGTGCTACCGCTCGGGATTACGCCCCGACGCAGCCACTTCCTCAGGCGAGCGAACCCATGCAAGTGGGATGTACTGGGCTCTCCACAGAGGAACGGGAGCGACGCAGACGGGGAGATCTCTGCATGTACTGTGGGCAGGCGGGTCATTACGCTTACAATTGCCCGTTAAAAGCCCGGGCTCGCCGGTAAGGAAGGCGGTACTGGTGAGCCGAGCAGATTCCCGATCCTTCGCCTGTCAACGACCACTTTTCCACGCCCAACTACTACTAACCTTGATCTTACGGGGGTTCCTGCGGAATACTGGGACTTTAGGGAGGTATTCAGCAGATCCAAGGCCCTGTCTCTGCCTCCTCACCGGCCTTATGATTGTGCCATCGACCTCCAGCCTGGTACATTCCCACCTAAGGGGCGCCTGTATTCCCTGTCAGCTCCCGAAAGGGGAGCAATGGACAAGTATATTAACGACTCCCTGGCTTCCGGTATCATACGCCCCTCGTCCTCTCCCGCAGGGGCTGGGTTCTTCTTTGTGGAGAAGAAGGACAAGACTCTCAGACCCTGCATCGACTACCGGGGCTTAAATGGAATCACGGTTAAGAACCGCTACCCCTTGCCACTCATCGCTACGGCCTTCGAGCTACTTCAAGGGGCCACCATCTTCTCCAAGCTTGACCTCCGCAATGCCTGTCACCTGGTCCGGATCAGGGAAGGGGATGAGTGGAAGACAGCATTCAATACACCTAAAGGACATTACGAGTACCTGGTGATGCCCTTCGGCTTAACCAACGCCCCCGCCATCTTCCAGGCCCTGGTCAACGACGTGCTCCGGGACATGTTGGACCGGCACGTGTTCGTCTACCTTGACGACATCCTGATCTTCTCCAAGAACCGAGAGGAACATGTGCACCACGTCCAGTCCGTGCTTCAACGCTTACTGGAGAACTCCCTGTTTGTGAAGGCGGAGAAGTGCGAGTTTCACGTTCGCACGGTTGCATTTCTGGGATATATTGTCACCCAGGGCAGCATCCAGATGGACCCCGCTAAGGTTGCCGCAGTCACTGCCTGGCCTGTCCCAAGCTCCCGCAAGCAACTTCAGAGTTTCCTGGGGTTCGCCAACTTCTATCGGAGGTTCATCAGGAATTACAGCGCGGTCGCTTCTCCACTCACCGCCCTCACCTCCTCCAAGACCCCTTTCCGTTGGACTTCTGCAGCGGAAGAGACCTTCCAGAACCTGAAGTTAAGGTTCACTTCGGCACCCATCCTCAGAGTCCCGGATCCTGACAGGCAATTTGTGGTGGAGGTGGATGCCTCGGACATAGGAGTTGGGGGTGTCCTGTCCCAGCGCTCGGCCACGGATCAAAAGCTCCATCCTTGTGCCTTTTTCTCGCGACGGCTTTCCCCCGCCGAGAGAAACTATGACATTGGTAACCGAGAACTACTAGCTGTGAAGCTGGCCCTGGAGGAGTGGCGGCATTGGTTGGAAGGGACCAAGCTCCCATTCCTTGTTTGGACCGACCACAAGAACCTGGAATACATCCGCACCGCCAAGAGACTCAATTCCCGACAGGCCAGGTGGTCGTTGTTCTTCACTCGGTTCCACTTCTCACTCTCCTACCGCCCCGGTTCCCGCAATGTCAAGCCGGATGCCCTTTCCCGTCAGTTCCAAGGGGAGGAGGGACCCACCCCTGGCTCCTCATCCATCCTCCCTGCCTCCTGTCAAGTAGGCGTCCTCACCTGGGAGATTGAGAGGTCGGTGAGGTCCGCAACTAGGGGGCAAGCCGGTCCCAGTGCGTGCCCTCCTAACCGCCTGTTTGTCCCTCAGGGCCTTCGGTCCGATGTCCTCCAGTGGGCACACGCCTCTCCTCTGACCTGCCACCCGGGTATCCAGAGGACCCAGGACGTCCTGCGGCAGCGCTTCTGGTGGGCCTCGCTCAACGAGGACACAAGGGAATTTGTCAACGCCTGCCCTGTGTGCAACCAACATAAACCTTCCCATCAGGCTCCGGCCGGCCTCCTGCGGCCTCTCCCAGTGCCTCATCGTCCGTGGTCTCACATCTCCCTGGACTTTGTCACCGGACTTCCGTTATCGGAGGGCCACACCGTCATCCTGACAGTGGTCGACAGATTCAGCAAACTGGCCCACTTTATTCCTCTCCCCAAGCTCCCTTCTGCGAAGGAGATGGCTGAACTCATCTGTCTGCATATCTTCCGCCTGCATGGAATCCCAGTCGACATTGTCTCCGATCAAGGTCCTCAGTTCACTTCCATCTTTTGGAGGGAATTCTGCACTCTGCTGGGGGCTACTGTCAGCCTGTCGTCGGGGTTTCACCCTCAGTCCAACGGTCAGACGGAGAGGAAGAATCAGGAAATGGAAACCGCCCTCCGCTGCATGGTCTCCCGGAATCCTGCCTCCTGGTCCCGCCAGTTGATGTGGGTAGAATACGCCCATAACACCCTGACCAGCTCCGCCACCGGCTTGTCGCCCTTTCAGTGCGCTTATGGATTCCAGCCACCTCTGTTCCCGGCATTGGAAAGGGAGGTTTCCTGTCCGTCTGTCCAGACATTCATCCGCCGCTGCCGCCAGACCTGGGCAAGGGCCCGAGGAACCCTGCTTCGGTCTGCGGACCATGCTGCTACAGCGGCAAATCGACACCGCACTCCAGCTACCAGGTGGGTCAGAGGGTGTGGTTGGCAACCAGGGATCTACCTTTGCAGGTGGAGTCCAAGAAGCTGGGCCCACGGTTCATCGGGCCGTTCGAGATTGAGAGGATCATCAACCCGGCGGCAGTGAGACTCAAGCTCCCCAGATCCATGCGCATTCACCCCCACGTTCCATGTATCCAGGGTCAAACCGGTCCGGGAGAGCCCTTTGGTGCCGGCTGCTCCACCTCCTCCGCCTCCTCGCCTCATTGAAGGAGGCCCGGTCTACACGGTTCATCGCCTGCTGCGCTCCCGCCGCCGGGGGCGAGGCCTCCAGTACCTGGTCGACTGGGAGGGATATGGGCCGGAGGAGAGGCAATGGGTTCCGGCTCGGAACATCTGCGACCCCGAACTCATCGCCAGTTTCCATCGGCAGCACCCGGAACAACCATCTAGGACCCACAGCAGGTCCCCGGTGCAGATGAGGGACCTTCCTCTGGGCCCCAGGCACCGTACCACCCGGAGGGGGATTCTGAGTCTCCGGCCTCGGAGGAGTTTTAACCCTCCTCCGGGCCCCCACCGTCCTCCCTTGGAAGACGTTTTTTTTTTTTTTTTGGGACTTCCGGAGCCGTCCCTTGAGGGGGGGGTTCTGTCACAGCTCTGACACTTCTATCTAGTTTTTTCTCCACCTCTCACTCACCTAATCAGTTTTATTCCGTGCACCTGCCAGGCACACTCACCTAATCAGCTCATTACCCTCACCTGCTCACTCTGCCTCATCCACTATTTAAACCCCTGCTTCACACACACTCACTGCCAGATCGTTCTCCGCATTCATGCCTGACTTTCCCGCATTCACCCCTTGGACTGATTTCCTGTTGCCGACCCTGCCTGTTCCAGGCTACCTCGCCTTGCCTCTGCCCTGGAAACCTACTCAGCCTTTCTGTCCCAGACCCCGAGAAACCTGTTGTGTGTGTGTGTGTGTGTGTGTGCTTCCGGAAAAGTATTCTGCCTGTCTCACGTCTCAAATAAAAGACTCGTATCTGAACAGTCCCGTCTTGTCGTACTGCTCCTGGGTCCTACCTACACCCGTAACAGTGTGTGTGTGTGTGTGTGTGTCTTTACATGTGTGTGCGTGTGAGAGTGTGTGTGTGTGTATATATGTGTGTGTGTGTGTCTTTACACACACACACACACACACACACACACACACACACACACACACACTGAGAACATACGCTGATATACACACACACACACACACTGAGAACATACGCTGATATACACAAACACAGAGGTAAGTCTGCAGACCTTCACACGTCCGTGGACAGCAGTAGATGCATCAGATGGAGAAGATGCATTGAGTGAAACAGTGTTTGCAGGAACACTCAGCTGATGCGCTGCTGCCCTCAGGACTTGGTTCTCATGATGACGGTGACCTCGTTGTTCAGGGAGGCAGAGGACGCCATGATGGGACACGAGGCCGTTGCAGCTTGGGGAGATGGAGCGTGAAGATGAATTCTCCAGAGAGTCGACGCTTCGGCTCCGTGTCTCGTTGCGTGTTCAGATGATCTGTCGTTCACTAATCGACCTCACGTCACTCTGTGTGTTGGGCAAAGACCCCAAAACCCCAAAACCGCCTCCAAGTTCACCTCCAGAACACCTGAAGGTCCAATGTGACAGAAGGTTCACACTACGACACCACGACAACACATCCACTGCACATTTACACATGTGAACACGTGATGCACCTGGAGGATTGTTGTTCATCCATGTCTGTTAACATGCGAAGAGAAAAGACTCCACATGTTACAAATATGAAGCTATTCACATGTTCCAGCCTCTCCTCTCCTCTCCTCTCTCCTCCTCTCCTCTCCTCTCTCTCCTCTCTCCCCTCCTCTCCTCTCCTCTCTCCTCTCCTCCTCTCCTCTCCTCTGTTTCCGGTTGCGTGTGAGTGGTGGACGTGTGAGCGGCGCGGAGGTTTGATTTCTTTTTCACCGCTTTGGGATTTGTTCCTCTCTGCACATGATCGGTAAGATATAGGCGGTGTATTGATCGGTAGCAACGTGTGTTTAGTGGTGGTGTTTGGCGTAGTTCGGGAGGATGGCGTCCTCCGGGACGCCGCGCCCGTCAATCCGGCAGGGAGTCCGGGTCGTTCCACCGGACAGCAGCGTGTCGGTAGAGGAGGTGCTGCTGGCTGTGGGAGAGCAGGTGGGACATGACAACCTGTCCTTCGCGTCTCGGATGAACAAAGCTGTGGTTGTGTTCGTGGCGAGCGAGGCTTATGTCCACCAGCTGATCGAGAGCGGCGTGTTCATCAGGGACAGCTTCGTGCAGGTCTCTCCGCTCTCCGTGCCCTCTACGCGGATCACCGTGTCCGGTGTTCCGCCGTTTATACCGGACGAGCTGTTAGGAAATGAGCTGCACAGGTTTGGGAAGTTTGCCAGCGGATTTAGAACAGTGAGTTTGGGGTGTAAAGATCACAAGCTGAAGCACGTGCTGTCTCTTAGGCGGCAGGTCTTCATGTTCCTGGAGTCACCGACACAGACACTGGAGGTGTCCTTCAGGGTTCAGCACGGGGAGGGGTCATACATGGTGTACGCCAGCTCAGGACAGATTAAATGCTTTGAGTGTGTAGATGTGGGACACAAACGCTTCGCGTGTCCGCACAAGCAGCGGAGAGGCGCGGACGCGGAGCCTCCGGCTGCAGCGGCACCGGCCGCTCCTGCACCGGACGCGGAGCCTCCGGCTGCGGCGGGATCCGCTGGTGTGGCTGCGGCTGCCGCCGGTGCGGTCGGCGGCGTTTCTTCGTCTTCTGCTGAAAGCAATAATGTCGGTAAGGAGGATCAGGGCCAGTCTTACGACCAGCAGGCTTCTGTGGTGGCGCAGAAAGTCACTGCATCAGGTACCGAAGCACCACCACAGTCTGTAGAAGTGGGTGAAGAGGCAGCTACAGGTTCTGTAGGTGGAGATCTCACTGCAGCCTTAGATGACGCACAGAGTGTCGGATCTGTGTCCAACAGCCAGCTGTCGTGTGAAGGAGAGGACATGGAGTACGAGAGTGGATCAGATGTTGTATCAAATTCTGAAACGTGCATTAAAAGCACGGATCTGTATTCACTCGAGGAAATAAACTCATTTTTGGATGTAACTTACAAAAGATCGGCTAAAGTGACTGATTATTTCCCTGACATTGAGAAGTTCATCCGATCTGTTGGGGTGGCGCAGAGAAAGGTGGGTTTGGACCTTTTAGATGGGAAAAAGCGCTTCCGCCTGAAGAAACACATCACAACTCTGAGGAAAGTGAGGAAGAGTAAAAGGGCTCAAACTAAGACCGTTTAACATGATCATGTGTCACACGGGGTTTTCCACTTTCCACTGCTTATTTCTCATCTTGTCTTACCTCCTTCCATCCTCTGACCTTTCCATGCAGAGCTTCAATTTAGGGTCTTTAAATATCAATGGTGGGAGGGACAGGCATAAAAGAGCATTAATACAGGAGGTTGGAAATCAAAAAAGGTTGGACATCCTCTTTTTGCAAGAAACTCACACCATTCCATCAGATGAAGTAGACTGGGGTTTATGGTGGGAGGGCTCATGCACCCTGAGCCACGGAACCAATCTTAGTGCCGGGGTAGCCGTGCTGTTCAGAACAGCAGCTAATGCAACCGTCCTGTCAGTCACTGAGGTGGCGAAGGGTCGTTTGCTGATGGTGAGGGCAGAGATAGAGAGCTCGCTTTACTGCTTCGTTAACATATATGCACCGAACCAGGGCCAGAGAGAGCACGCTTCTTCACTAAGCTGCAAAACGAATTGCAGAGCTGCCTGCAGGAGCAGCTGATCATCGGAAGGGATTTTAACTGTACTCTAGACTTCACCATAGACCGAAACAGTGAGGAACCACACCCACAGTCAGCTCAGAGTCTCCACAATGTCATCTCACACTTAGATCTGTTGGACACATGGAGAGTGAAACACCCACAAAGCAGACAGTACACCTGGGTTAGAGTCAGCAATGACAGGGTTAGTGCAGCCAGGCTGGACAGAGTTTACATCTCTCGCAGTCTCAGTTCCAGACTGAAGAGCAGCACAATCAGTCCAGTTGGGTTCAGCGATCACCACCTCGTCAGTTTAGGCTTGATAACCTCGCCGGGCGAAAGGGTTAACTCCTACTGGCATTTTAACAATAAACTTTCACAGGACACCACTTTTTGTCAGAGCTTCGGGGTTC
The DNA here is from genome assembly GCA_028022725.1 of Lycodopsis pacificus. Taxonomy (NCBI): domain Eukaryota; kingdom Metazoa; phylum Chordata; class Actinopteri; order Perciformes; family Zoarcidae; genus Lycodopsis; species Lycodopsis pacificus. The sequence goes on from CM051699.1 coordinate 26,754,227, forward strand.
TTTGGCAGCAGTGGAAAACTGAAAAAGCTTGTTTCAGTTCTCTGAAGCAGTGGTGGGAGGTCGGAAAAGCCCAGATCCGTGTGTTCTGCCAGCAGTACACCTCAAACGCCACCGCTAACATCAAGTCTGCTGTCAAAGACCTTGAAGCCAACATAAAGATCATTGAGGAGGGCTTCCAGAGAGACCCAGATCCCGGTGTGGGCCAACTGCTGAAGGAGAGGAGGTTGGAGTTGAGCTCCTTCCTGCAGGAGAGAGTGAAAGGAGCTCTGGTCAGGTCCCGTTTCCTCCAGCTGAAGGACATGGATGCCCCAAGTTCGTTCTTCTTCAACCTGGAGAGATCGGTGGTGCAGAGGAAGCGGATGACCTGTCTGAAGCTCCCAGGAGGGAGGATAACCACGGACCAGAGGGAGATGAGGACCCATGCCGTGGGCTTCTACGCTGCTCTTTTTGGGAAAGAGCCGTCCTGTATAGACAGCAGTGAGGAGCTCCTGGAGGGTCTTCCCCGGCTCAGTCCAGCAGAGAGGGCCACGCTGGACAGAGAGCTGACGCTGGAGGAGCTTTCAACTGCAGTGAACCAGATGGCTTCAGGAAAGACTCCAGGAATCGACGGCCTCTCCTCTGACTTCTTTAAGAAATTCTGGAACATTATCGGGTCTGACTTACATTCTGTCTTGATGGAATGTTTTAAAACAGGGACACTTCCTGTCTCATGCCAGCGGGCAGTACTCTCCCTGCTGCCCAAGAAGGGCGACTTGGCCCTTCTGAAGAACTGGAGGCCAGTGGCCCTGCTTTGCACGTACTACAAGGTGCTTTCCAGAGCCTTATCCAACAGACTAAGAGACTACCTGGAAGTGGTTGTAAATAGCAACCAAACGTACTGTGTCCCAGACAGGACAGTTATGGACAATATCTTTCTAATCCGTGATGCGCTTGATGTGTGTAAATGTCACGATGTAGATGTAGGTATTGTCTCACTAGACCAGGAGAAGGCTTTTGACAGGGTGGGTCACGCATATCTGTTTTCTGCACTCAGGGCTTTCGGGCTTGGTGATGGGTTCTTGGCTTGGGTGGGTTTGCTGTACAGTGGTGCTGAATGCATGGTCAAAATGGGAGCTGGCTTGAGTCGACCGATCCCTGTACAGCGAGGGATAAGGCAGGGTTGTCCTATCTCAGGGCAACTATACAGCCTCGCCTTTGAGCCTCTGTTGTGCAGGCTGAGAAGTCGGCTCAGTGGTCTGTCACTGCCTGTGTCCTCTAGTCTTTGTAGTCCCCTCACTGTGTCTGCGTATGCTGATGATGCAAACATCTTCATCAGGGACCAGGGAGATGTTCGTTGTCTACAGGATACGTTGTCTCTTTATGAGAGGGCTTCATCTGCATGGGTGAATTGGGAAAAGTCTGAAGCGTTGTTGGTGGGACAGTGGAGACATCAGACAGTGCCTCAGCTGCCTGGAGGTCTTCAGTGGGGAAAAGAAGGTCTAAAGGTGCTGGGTGTGTTTTTGGGCTCTGAGGATTTTGAGAAAAAGAACTGGGAGGGAGTTAAGGAGAACGTGTGTGCTCGGTTCTCTAGGTGGAGATGGTTACTACCCCAGTTGTCATATAGGGGAAGAGTTCTGGTTGCTAATAACTTGGTTGCCTCGACTCTGTGGCACAGACTCATCGCTCTGACGCCACCTGGAGGCTTCATAGCGGAGATACAGAGGTCTGTCGTGGACTTCTTCTGGTCCGGCCGGCACTGGGTTCGTGCAGCAGCTCTCTATCTGCCGGTGGCAGAGGGGGGGCAGGGTCTCATCGACATCCAGTCCAGGATCGCCTCGTTCAGACTTCGGACTGCGCAGAGGCTGCTCTATGGCTGTGGCCCCAGCTGGATGGACACGGCTCGACTGCTGCTGAGGAGAGCTGGGCGGTTGGGTTACGACAAGCAGCTCTTTCTCCTACAAACTGAGGCAGTGGACATGGCCGGGCTGACGCCGTTCTACAGCTCTGTTCTGCAGACGTGGCAGATTTTCAACATTTCACGTAAAGTTGATGAGACTCCGGGCGTGTGGCTGCTGGAGGAACCGCTGTTCTTTAACAGCTTCATCGGAACCCAAACGCTGCAGTCTGCCAGCCTGAGAACGCGTCTAAGAGAAGCCGGCTGCACCAAACTGGGACATTTGGTGAAGATGTCATCAACCGCAGCATCCATGGTCACCTTCAGGCAGAACACTAACATCACGTCTGTCAGGTTGACCAGCAGGATCGTGGAGGAGGTCTGTGCCGCCCTGCCACAACGCCTGAGAGCAGTTGCAGGAAACCGTACTCTGTCTGACCAATGGGATGAAGAGAGTGAGTACACCCCCCCCACTCTGCTCATTGCCCCAGCGGTGGGGGACTGGCAGGGGGGAGGAAACAAGCTGCTGACGTTCACAACCCCTCACCTGGACGAGTTTCAGGCAGCAGAGAAAAAAGCTATCTATGAAATCTGTGTAAAGGTTGTGAACCTCCGCTCTCTGGCAGGGTTGACAGAGTCGAGGTGGACCGAGTTCTTTGGCCCAGGTTTTTCCCCGAGAGGCAGCTGGAGGTGCATGTACAAGCTGCCCGTTGAGAAACGGACAGCAGACCTCCAGTGGAGGGTTGTACATGGAGCTATAGCCACCAACAGATACCGGGCACACCTGGTTCCACAAATTGGGGAGGAATGTGGGTTTTGCGGTCAGACTGAGACCCTGGAACATTTGTTTGTTCAGTGTCCGCGGCTCTCAGGGCTCTTTGAGCGGTTAAAAAGATGGTTTCAGGGTCTTGGACAGGGTTTTTCTTTCATGTTGTTCATCTTCGGTCCAAAATACTGCTCAAAACAGAAGGCTGTCCACACAATGGTGAACTTTTTATCTGGTTCTGCCAAGTTGGCCATTTGGCTGACACGTAAGAATCGGGCGCGGGGTGCCGGTAGTGAGGATCCGGTGAAAGTTCTGGAGGGACTGTTGAAAGCCCGACTCAGGGTGGAACACACCTACTACCAGACAGTGGACGATTTACAGGCTTTCAGGGACAGATGGACTACTGGGAGCGTTTTGTGCTCAGTGGGTGCTGGTGGAGAGCTGGTGGTGAACTTCTGAACGTATTGATTGTTGTAATTGATGGTTTATTTGTTCTTTGGTGCTTTATTTTTGGTTATTTGTTTTTTATTTGATTGATTTTCTGATTATTAAGTGATGTTTTAGAGTGTTTGTGTTTTCACTGTAACAGTGAAATAAAGGGATTTTAAAAACCAAACCTCTCCCCTCTCTCCTCTCTCCTCTCTCTCTCCTCTCCTCCTCTTCTCTCTCTCTCCTCTCCTCCTCTCCTCTCTCTCCTCTCTCCCCTTCCCTCTCTCTCCTCTCTCTCCTCTCCTCTCTCTCCTCTCTCCTCCGCTCCTCTCTCCTCTCCTCTTCCCTCTCTCCTCTCCTCTCCTCTCCTCTCCTCTCCTCTCCTCTGTTTCCGTTTCCGGTTGCGTGTGAGTGTGAGTGTGAGTGTGGGTGGTGGACGTGAGTGAGAGTGGCGCGGAGTTTTGGTTCTTTTTTTTCCACTGCTTTGGGTTTTGTTCCTCTCTGCACATGATCAGGTAAGATACGGGCGGTGTATTTATCGGTAGAGAGTGTGTTTAGTGGTGGTGTTAGGCGTAGTTCGGGGGGATGGCGTCCTCCGAGACGCCGCGCCCGTCAATCCGGCAGGGAGTCCGGGTCGTTCCACCGGACAGCAGCGTGTCGGTAGAGGAGGTGCTGCTGGCTGTGGGAGAGCAGGTGGGTCATGACAACCTGTCCTTCGCGTCGCGGATGAACAAAGCTGTGGTTGTGTTCGTGGCGAGCGAGGCTTATGTCCACCAGCTGATCGAGAGCGGCGTGTTCATCAGGGACAGCTTCGTGCAGGTCTCTCCGCTCTCCGTGCCCTCTACGCGGATCACCGTGTCAGGTGTTCCGCCGTTTATACCGGACGAGCTATTAGGGAATGAGCTGCGCAGGTTTGGGAAATTTGCCAGCGGATTTAGAACTGTCAGTTTGGGGTGTAAAGATCACAAGCTGAAGCACGTGCTGTCACTTAGGCGGCAGGTCTTCATGTTCCTGGAGTCACCGACACAAACACTGGAGGTGTCCTTCAGGGTCAAACACGGGGAGGGGTCATACATGGTGTACGCCAGCTCAGGACAGTTTAAATGCTTTGAGTGTGGAGATGTGGGACACAAACGCTTCGCGTGTCCGCACAAGCAGCGGAGGGGCGCGGAGGCGGAGCCTCCGGCTGCTCCGGCGGCGGGCGCTCCTGCACCGGAGGCGGAGCCTCCGGCTGCTCCGGCGGCGGGCGCTCCTGCACCGGAGGCGGAGCCTCCGGCTGCTCCGGCGGCGGGCGCTCCTGCACCGGAGGCGGAGCCTCCGGCTGCTCCGGCGGCGGGCGCTCCTGCACCGGAGGCGGAGCCTCCGGCTGCTCAGGCGGCGGGCGCTCCTGCACCGGAGGCGGAGCCTCCGGCTGCTCAGGCGGCGGGCGCTCCTGCACCGGAGGCGGAGCCTCCGGCTGCTCCGGCGGCTGCCGCCGGTGCGGTCGGCGGCGTTTCTTCGTCTTCTGCTGAAAGCAGTACTGTCAGTAAGGAGGATCAGGGCCAGTCTTACGACCAGCAGGCTCCTGTGGTGGCGCAGAACCTCGCTACGTCAGGTACCGAAGCACCACCACAGTCTGTGGAAGTGGGGGAAGAGGCAGCTACAGGTTCTGTAGGTGGAGATCTCACTGCAGCCTTAGACGACGCACAGAGTGTCGGGTCTGTGTCCAACAGCCAGCTGTCGTGTGTAGGAGAGGACATGGACTATGAGACTGATTCTGATCTTGTATCGATTTCTGAAACGGGCATTAAGAGCACTGATCTTTATTCACTGGAGGAAATAAACTCTTTTTTAGATGTAACTTTCAAAAGAGCGACTAAAGTGACTGATTATTTCCCTGACATTGACAAATTCATCCGATCTGTTGGGGTGGCGCAGAGAAAGGTGGGTTTGGACCTTTTAGATGGGAAAAAGCGCTACCGCCTGAAGAAGCACATCACAACCCTGAGGAGAGAGAGGAAGAGTAAAAGGGCTCAAACTAAGACCGTTTAACATGATCATGTGTCACACGGGGTTTTCCACTTTCCATTGCTTATTTTTCATCTTGTCTTACCTCCTTCCATCCTCTGACCTTTCTATGGAGAGCTTCAATTTAGGGTCTTTAAACATCAATGGTGGGAGGGACAGGCATAAAAGAGCATTAATACAGGAGGTTGTAAATCAAAAAAGGTTGGACATCCTCTTTTTGCAAGAAACTCACACCATTCCATCAGATGAAGTAGACTGGGGTTTGTGGTGGGAGGGCTCATGCACCCTGAGCCACGGAACCAATCTTAGTGCCGGGGTAGCCGTGCTGTTCAGAACAGCAGCTAATGCAACCGTCCTGTCAGTCACTGAGGTGGTGAAGGGTCGTTTGCTGATGGTGAGGGCAGAGATAGAGAGCTCGCTTTACTGCTTCGTTAACATATATGCACCGAATCAGGGGCCAGAGAGAGCACGCTTCTTCACTACGCTACAGAACGAACTGCAGAGCTGCCTGCAGGAGCAGCTGATCATCGGAGGGGATTTCAACTGCACTCTAGACTTCACCATAGACCGAAACAGTGAGGAACCACACCCACAGTCAGCTCAGAGTCTCCACAACGTCATCTCACACTTAGATCTGTTGGACACATGGAGAGTAAAACACCCACTAAGCAGACAGTACACCTGGGTTAGAGTCAGCAATGACAGGATTAGTGCAGCCAGGCTGGACAGAGTTTACATCTCTCGCAGTCTCAGTTCCAGACTGAAGAGCAGCACAATCAGTCCAGTTGGGTTCAGCGATCACCACCTGGTCAGTTTAGGCTTGATAACCTCGCCGGGCGAAAGGGTTAACTCCTACTGGCATTTTAACAATAAACTTTTACAGGACAGCACTTTTTGTCAGAGCTTCGGGGTTCTTTGGCAGCAGTGGAAAACTGAAAAAGCTAGTTTCAGTTCTCTGAAGCAGTGGTGGGAGGTCGGAAAAGCCCAGATCCGTGTGTTCTGCCAGCAGTACACCTCAAACGCCACCGCTAAAATCAAGTCTGCTGTAAAAGACCTTGAGGCCAACATAAAGATCATTGAGGAGGGCTTCCAGAGAGACCCAGATCCCGGTGTGGGCCAACTGCTGAAGGAGAGGAGGTTGGAGTTGAGCTCCTTCCTGCAAGAGAGAGTGAAAGGAGCTCTGGTCAGGTCCCGTTTCCTCCAGCTGAAGGACATGGATGCCCCAAGTTCGTTCTTCTTCAACCTGGAGAGATCGGTGGTGCAGAGGAAGCGGATGACCTGTCTGAAGCTCCCAGGAGGGAGGATAACCACTGACCAGAGGGAGATGAGGACCCATGCCGTGGGCTTCTACGCTGCTCTTTTTGGGGAAGAGCCGTCCTGTATAGACAGCAGTGAGGAGCTCCTGGAGGGTCTTCCCCGGCTCAGTCCAGCAGAGAGGGCCACGCTGGACAGAGAGCTGACGCTGGAGGAGCTTTCAACTGCAGTGAACCAGATGGCTTCAGGAAAGACTCCAGGAATCGACGGCCTCTCCTCTGACTTCTTTAAGAAATTCTGGAACATTATCGGGTCTGACTTACATTCTGTCTTGATGGAATGTTTTAAAACAGGAACACTTCCTGTCTCATGCCAGCGGGCAGTACTCTCCCTGCTGCCCAAGAAGGGCGACTTGGCCCTTCTGAAGAACTGGAGGCCAGTGGCCCTGCTTTGCACAGACTATAAGGTGCTTTCCAGAGCCTTATCCAACAGACTCAGAGACTACCTGGAAGTGGTTGTAAATAGCGACCAAACGTACTGTGTCCCAGACAGGACAGTGATGGACAATATCTTTCTCATCCGTGATGTGCTTGATGTGTGTAAATGTCACGATGTAGATGTAGGTATTGTCTCACTAGACCAGGAGAAGGCTTTTGACAGGGTGGGTCACGCATATCTGTTTGCTGCACTCAGGGCTTTCGGGCTTGGTGAGGGGTTCTTGGCTTGGGTGGGTTTGCTGTACAGTGGTGCTGAATGCATGGTCAAAATGGGAGCTGGCCTGAGTCGACCGATCCCTGTACAGCGAGGGATAAGGCAGGGTTGTCCTATCTCAGGGCAACTATACAGCCTCGCTTTTGAGCCTCTGTTGTGCAGGCTGAGAAGTCGGCTCAGTGGTCTGTCACTGCCTGGGTCCTCTAGTCTTTGTAGTCCCCTCACTGTGTCTGCGTATGCTGATGATGCAAACATCTTCATCAGGGACCAGGGAGATGTTCGTTGTCTACAGGATGCGTTGTCTCTTTATGAGAGGGCTTCATCTGCACGGGTGAATTGGGAAAAGTCTGAAGCGTTGTTGGTGGGACAGTGGAGACATCAGACAGTGCCTCAGCTGCCTGGAGGTCTTCAGTGGGGAAAAGAAGGTCTAAAGGTGCTGGGTGTGTTTTTGGGCTCTGAGGATTTTGAGAAAAAGAACTGGGAGGGAGTTAAGGAGAAGGTGGGTGCTCGGTTCTCTAGGTGGAGATGGTTACTACCCCAGTTGTCATATAGGGGAAGAGTTCTGGTTGCTAATAACTTGGTTGCCTCGACTCTGTGGCACAGACTCATCGCTCTGACGCCACCTGGAGGCTTCATAGCGGAGATACAGAGGTCTGTCGTGGACTTCTTCTGGTCTGGCCGGCACTGGGTTCGTGCAGCAGCTCTCTATCTGCCGGTGTCAGAGGGGGGGCAGGGTCTCATCGACATCCAGTCCAGGATCGCCTCGTTCAGACTTCGGACTGCGCAGAGGCTGCTCTATGGCTGTGGCCCCAGCTGGATGGACACGGCTCGACTGCTGCTGAGGAGAGCTGGGCGGTTGGGTTACGACAAGCAGCTCTTTCTCCTACAACCTGAGGCAGTGGACTTGGCCGGGCTGACGCCGTTCTACAGCTCTGTTCTGCAGGCGTGGCAGATTTTCAACATCTCACGTAAAGTTGATGAGACTCCGGGTGTGTGGCTGCTGGAGGAACCGCTGTTCTTCAACAGCTTCATCGGAACCCAAACGCTGCAGTCTGCCAGCCTGAGAACACGGCTAAGAGAAGCCGGCTGCACCAAACTGGGACATTTGGTGAAGATGTCATCAACCGCAGCATCCATGGTCACCTTCAGGCAGAACACGAACATCATGTCTGTCAGGTTGACCAACAGGATCGTGGAGGAGGTCTGTGCCGCCCTGCCACAACGCCTGAGAGCAGTTGCAGGAAACCGTACTCTGTCTGACCAATGGGATGAAGAGAGTGAGTACACCCCCCCCACTCTGCTCATTGCCCCAGCGGTGGGGGACTGGCAGGGGGGAGGAAACAAGCTGCTGACGTTCACAACCCCTCACCTGGACGAGTTTCAGGCAGCAGAGAAAAAAGCCATCTATGAAATCTGTGTAAAGGTTGTGAACCTCCGCTCTCTGGCAGGGTTGACAGAGTCGAGGTGGACCGAGTTCTTTGGCCCAGGTTTTTCCCCGAGAGGCAGCTGGAGGTGCATGTACAAGCTGCCCGTTGAGAAACGGACAGCAGACCTCCAGTGGAGGGTTGTACATGGAGCTATAGCCACTAACAGATACCGGGCACGCCTGGATCCACAAATTGGGGAGGAATGTGGGTTTTGCGGTCAGACTGAGACCCTGGAACATTTGTTTGTTCAGTGTCCGCGGCTCTCAGGGCTCTTTGAGCGGTTAAAAAGATGGTTTCAGGGTCTTGGACAGGTTTTTTCTTTCATGTTGTTCATCTTCGGTCCAAAATACTGCTCAAAACAGAAGGCTGTCCACACAATGGTGAACTTTTTATCTGGTTCTGCCAAGTTGGCCATTTGGCTGACACGTAAAGATCGGGCGCGGGGTGCCGGTAGTGAGGATCCGGTGAAAGTTCTGGAGGGACTGTTGAAAGCCCGACTCAGGGTGGAACACACCTACTACCAGACAGTGGACGATTTACAGGCTTTCAGGGGCAGATGGACTACTGGGAGCGTTTTGTGCTCAGTGGGTGCTGGTGGAGAACTGGTGGTGAACTTCTGAACGTATTGATCGTTGTAATTGATGGTTTATTTGTTCTTTGGTGCTTTCTTTTTGGTTATTTGTTTTTATTTGATTGATTTTCTGATTATTAAGTGATGTTTTAGAGTGTTTGTGTTTTCACTGTAACAGTGAAATAAAGGGATTTTAAAAACCAAAAAAAAAAAAAACCTCTCCTCTCTCTCCTCTTTCCTCACTCCTCTCTCCTCTCCTCTCTTCCCTCTCTCTCCTCTCTCCTCTCCTCTCCTCTCTCCTCTTCCCTCTCTCTCCTCTCTCTCCTCTCCTCTCTTCCTCTCTGTGTTCACTTCCTGTACTTCAGTCAGAGTTTCTCCTCCTTGTGGTCACATGACTGTTGGTCTCAGATGAATCCATCATGACGTCATCGTTTCACACTTTAATGTTTTTGTCATAAACCGGGCTGAACGGCCATGACAGCAGAGGGAGACGCATTCAATGAACCAGTGAATCACTGATTCATTCAGTCTAAAGTCATGAAAAACACAAACATCAACTCAGATCAATGTGAAGTCATGTCAGCAGAGTGAGTGAGTGAGTGATCTGCAGTCCACCTGAGGGTCCAGAGGGTTTTCATCCTGAGTGCTCCGGCACAGGGCCGGTGCTGCTGAGGGCCTCAGGTGCTTCCACTGAGACCCTCTGACACGCCCAGGAGAGAGGAGAGAGGAGAGGAGAGGAGAGGAGAGGAGAGGAGAGGAGAGGAGGGAGGAGGGGAGAGGAGGGAGGAGGGGAGAGGAGAGAGAGGAGAGAGAGAGGGGAGAGGAGAGAGAGAGGGGAGAGGAGAGAGAGCAGACACGCCCACCTCCACACCTGTGAGGAAGCCAAAGGAACAGGCAGAGAGGCTGAAAGTGAACTCTTCATGAGAGGAGACATTTATAATGAGAACATGAAGAACAAACTGTTTTTGATGAAATATCCAAATATTAAGCTGAGTTTTTGCTGCTTCTCCTGACGGAAGCGTTGGTCACACATGATGTGTTCAAGGACCCTGGTGAATCTGAGCAGCGGTGTAGTGGTGTCATCCCGCTGTGGGCTTCTCGGGCTGGTGACTGCTGTTCTAAGAGCTCCTTTTCTTTCTGCCTCCTCAGATCCTGTGTGGCCGTGAGACCCCCCGCTGGGTCAACCGTCTGGCCTACTTCAGCTCCTGCGTGCCGTTCCTCCAGAGCTGCCTGCCCAAAGAGTGGCTGACCCCGGCCGCCTTACAGTCCAGCGTCAGCCAGGAGCTCCACGGAGGAGGAGGAGCAGGAGGAGGAGGAGGAGCAGGAGCAGGAGAGCTGGAGGAGGCCGAGGACGCGGCGGCCTCGGCCTCCCTGGCGTCCATGTCTCCCTCCTCCAGCCCGTCCTCTTTGCCTCGTCATTCCCGCCACCAGCCCCGCCGGTCGACCGCTGGGAGACCCTCATCAACCCGCTGATCCAGACCCACGTCCGTCTGGGACATCCAGACCGCCTCCCTTCAAAGTCCGTCTCATTATTTCAGTGTGGAAGCCGGAGTGTCTCGCGCTGTACCAGCACGTCCAGGTGTTCCAGCGGTCAGTGGCTGTGGTGGAAACCATGAGATGAATGATCTCAGACTCTTTTCACTGGTTCTGGTCTGGTGGTCTCCGGTCTGTCGGAGCCCTCGTTGCTCCTGAAGGGCTCTCCACACTGGAACATTTAAACGCTCCACTCGGACACGTTCCAGCGTTGTGGTTTAGACTCTTTCATCTGGTCTGTGGCCGGCGGACGGCGGAGCTGCAGCCGTCAAAGAGCAGCAGGTGGAGTTTGAATCTCTGCATCTTTGTGCGTCTGGACCTCAGACTTCTAATGGGAAAGACTCGCTTCTCCTCAAACTCCACACTGACACCAGCCCGTCATGATCACCCGGTCATTGATTCACCGGTAACGTTTGAGTTAGAGAAGCCTTTCTGTCAGCAGCAAACCGCCTCGGTGCCTTTGAGCAAAAGGCACTCGAACCCCACAAGTGTCCCGGTGGCCCGGTGCTGGTGCTGGTGAGCTCAGTGACGTCTGAACCGGCGCTCTGCTGGTCATTTGGAGCGTTCTGGCTTTGATTTAATGTCAGAAGATCTTCTTCTTCTTTCTCCCAAACACGAGCATTTGAGGAGAACGGCTTTGAATCCGCTGACGTATATTTCTGTGACGCGTTCTGTTTCAATCTGCGTTTGATGGACTCAGGACTCAAAACCGGCTTTTGTACCAAAATCATGTTTTTAAAGTTTGTTCTTTTTCAGAAACCGTTTTATACTAATGAAGAAAAAGAGGTGTGTGTGTGTGTGTGTGTGTGTGTGTGTGTGTGTGTGTGTGTGTGTGTGTGTGTGTGTGTGTGTGTGTGTGTGTGTGTGTGTGTGTGTGTGTGTCAATGTCTTTGAGCTTCATTTAGGGTTTGAACTGTTAAAACACACGATTATTTTCAGGACTTTGTTTTCTAACGAGACAAACGGTGATAAAGCAAAGACGACGTTCCTCTTGAGACCAGGACGGGAGTGATTTGGACTGAGAGGTTCATCATCATCATCATCATCATCATCATCATCATCATCATCATCATCATCATCATCGTCTTTTTTTCAGAGAGAAGTAAACTTTATTTTGATCACTGCTGTGTGTTGGCGCCCTCTGCTGGCTGTGTTCTGTACTGTTGCGGTTTCCTCTTCACTGCTTCACCTCGTTTACTTCACTCATCATCATCCTCCTCATCTTCATCACCATCACCCAGCAGACACAGTGATTCCACGTCTCCACAGATCACCACTGACTTGAGGCCAAAGACGGATTCAACCTCACCAGTCGTCCACCGGCTCGTCCTTTTGATGCATCGTCTCAAACAGCAACACGTTCCGTGTGTGTGAGAGGGAACCCTCGTGTGTGAGAGAGGGAACCCTCGTGTGTGTGAGAGGGAACCCTCGTGTGTGTGAGAGGGAACCCTCGTGTGTGGGAGAGAGGGAACCCTCGTGTGTGTGTGAGAGGGAACCCTCGTGTGTGAGAGAGGGAACCCTCGTGTGTGTGTGAGAGGGAACCCTCGTGTGTGAGAGAGGGAACCCTCGTGTGTGTGAGAGAGGGAACCCTCGCGTGTGTGTGAGAGGGAACCCTCGTGTGTGAGAGAGGGAACCCTCGTGTGTGTGTGTGAGAGGGAACCCTCGTGTGTGAGAGAGAGGGAACCCTCGTGTGTGTGTGAGAGGGAACCCTCGTGTGTGAGAGAGAGGGAACCCTCGTGTGTGAGAGAGAGGGAACCCTCGTGTGTGTGTGTGAGAGGGAACCCTCGTGTGTGTGAGAGGGAACCCTCGTGTGTTCTCACTAACTTGTTCCACGGGGAACTTCCATGAAGCCTCCGGAGGAGTCTGACCTGATTTGTACCTTTTTGTTGTAAAGTTATTAAAGAGAAGTCTACAAGCTGTCTGTGGTGTGTCCTGATGTCCTGAGAGGTACATGTTGTACTACCTGGTACTTGTACTCCACTACCTCCCAGAGGTACATGTTGTACTACCTGGTACTTGTACTCCACTACCTCCCAGAGGTCCATGTTGTACTACCTGGTACTTGTACTCCACTACCTCCCAGAGGTCCATGTTGTACTACCTGGTACTTGTACTCCACTACCTCCCAGAGGTACATGTTGTACTACCTGGTACTTGTACTCCACTACCTCCCAGAGGTACACGTTGTACTACCTGGTACTTGTACTCCACTACCTCCCAGAGGTACATGTTGTACTACCTGGTACTTGTACTCCACTACCTCCCAGAGGTACATGTTGTACTACCTGGTACTTGTACTCCACTACCTCCCAGAGGTCCATGTTGTACTACCTGGTACTTGTACTCCACTACCTCCCAGAGGTACATGTTGTACTACCTGGTACTTGTACTCCACTACCTCCCAGAGGTACACGTTGTACTACCTGGTACTTGTACTCCACTACCTCCCAGAGGTACATGTTGTACTACCTGGTACTTGTACTCCACTACCTCCCAGAGGTACATGTTGTACTACCTGGTACTTGTACTCCACTACCTCCCAGAGGTACATGTTGTACTACCTGGTACTTGTACTCCACTACCTCCCAGAGGTACATGTTGTACTACCTGGTACTTGTACTCCACTACCTCCCAGAGGTACATGTTGTACTACCTGGTACTTGTACTCCACTACCTCCCAGAGGTACACGTTGTACTTGTACTGCACTGCATGTATGTGACTGCTGTCTTCCATCACTCTGATGATTGGACCTCTAGTCAGGTGGAAGGTGGGCGGAGCTGTGAATTATGGGATGATGTCACCAAACTACCTGCATTGTGGCTAAGTTGCCCCGCCCCCAACAGGTAGAACAAGGAAGCTGTCAATCAAGCTGCACCCTGCTGAGGACGGCAGGTGAGCCTTTAACGTTTCACATGTGATGCATTACTGCTGATTCTACCAGCAAACAGCAGAAGAAGAAGTTCGCGTTCGCTCCCTCTGCAGCAGCTACAACGTTCACATGACAAAATAAACGTTTCTGTTCCAAAGGTTCAGGTCTGAGGTGGACCCTGGTACCTTGTGGACCGTGACAGACCAACATGTCCCGAGTCACAAAGATGTTCACAATGATGGTACTGAGCCCTCCTCTGCTTCATCAAGCGGTTCTACTAGTCCTCACATCAAACATGTTCTTCAGTCAAACAGCAGAAAGGTTTGTGGGGAAATGTCTGCTTTCCTTCTCAAGTCTCTGTTTCTTCTTCTCGATGCCTCGTGACTCACTCTGTTTATTTCTATATTTCATATCTGGAGTGATTACAGGATTGACAGGTGGACAATGTTTGATGTGAACTTCAACATGAGGACCTCGTGACGGCCCCTCCCTTCCTGTTTCACTTCTGGAGCTGGTGGTGTGGCAGCTTCTTCTTCTCTGCTTCTGAAGGTTCGTCAGCGACTCTTCACTGAGGGACTCTTGGAGGACTCGTTCTGCCAGCGAACACAAGGTTTTATGAATCTGAGTATTATTTGAGGTACATCAAGGACTTTATAGACGACCTGCTGTATTTACTCAACGTCTGTACTGAAGTACATGTTTGTGGTTCTTGTATTTTAACTTATAAGCCCAGACTCTGTCTCCCCTCCACCCTGAAGCTCTGTGCTGACCAGCTGTCTCCGGTGTTCAGACATCTTCAACACCTCCCTGGAGACTTGCCACGTTCCAGCCTGCTTCAAGGCCTCCACCATCATCGCTGCTCCATCATATCCCAGGACCTCAAGTGGGAGCTGAACATCAGCTCCATCAGCAGGAAGGCTCAGCAGAGGATGTACTTCCTGAGGCAGCTGAAGAAGTTCAACCTGCCAAAGACAATGATGGTGCATTTCTACAGAGCCATCATTGAGTCCATCCTCTGCTCCTCCAGCACCGTCTGGTACGCTGCAGCCACAGCCAAGGACAAGGACCGACTGCAGCGCATCATCCGCTCTGCTGAGAGGTGATCGGCTGCAACCTGCCGTCCCTCCAGGACTTGTTCACTTCAAGAACCCTGAAGCGAGCAAGAAGGATCGTAGCCGACCCCTCCCACCCTGCACATGGACTGTTGGTGCCCCTTCCATCTGGCAGGAGGCTGAGGTCCATCAGGATCAAGACCTCCATCAGGACCAAGACCTCCATCAGGACCAAGACCTCCATCAAGGCCAAGACCTCCATCAGGACCAAGACCTCCATCAGGACCAAGACCTCCATCAGGACCAGGACCTCACGACACACAAACAGTTTCTTCCCGTCGGCAGTCGGGCTCATGAACAGAGCCCGGGACCCACTGACTCTGTCCTCCCCAGGACAAAGTCCCACCGGTCTCTCCCCCACATCCTCCATCACACTGGACACTTTACACTACACTTCACCTCACTGGTCTGTAGACCTGCTACCTGTCCGCTTGTGCACTCGACTTCACTTAATCTTATATTTCACTTTATTTTATATTTCACTTTATTTTATATTTCACTTTATTTTATATTTTCTGTAAATTTAATTTGTTTCTACTTTGCATTGTTGCTCGTTGTTGATTGTTGTTGCTCGTTGTTGATCGTTGTTGGTTGTTGCTCGTTGTTGTTGCTTGTTGTTGATTGTTGTTGCTCGTTGTTGATTGTTGTTGCTTGTTGTTGATTGTTGTTGTTCGTTGTTGCTCGTTGTTGATTGTTGTTGCTCGTTGTTGATTGTTGTTAAATGTTGGTCACCTCCCGTCATGTCAAATTCCTCGTATGTTCAACACACGATGGCAATAAACGGTTCTGATTCTGATTCTGATTATAATTTACATTTTCTGCTACTTTATAATTCTTCTACTCCACATGTTTGAACTAAACATGTTTTTCTCCACATGTATTTGATGACTTCAGTCACTAGTTAGTTTGAAGAGCCGTAATATTAAACACTAATATTATGATGTGTGAATATTGATGACGCTACCCAGCAGTAAACAGGAAGTGGAATGATCCACACCCTATTCTGGTCCACGGAAGTCCGTAAACTAGAACTCACGCGACCCTTTACTTTGAAATCCGGACCGGAAGTACTCCTTGGGGGGATGTGCGGTAGCGTTAGTGCGGACGATGACGTCATACTGTACATACAGTCCCAACGTGCCCCTGACGGACTCACGGACTTTGAGGCGCGCTCCCGCGAAGTCCGTGAGGGTTTAGTTCTGTCTGTCACGTCATCGAGTGTTTGAGTCTCTGGCAGACATGTTGAGTCCTTTATGAACCCTTTCCGTGAGTCAGCATGGTGCTGACGTAGCCGAAGGGAATTACCCACAAGTCATTGCAATGTGACGTTAAACACGGGTAACCAGCGGACGCATGGAGACGTGAACAAAAGGTAAACAAAGAGGACGGATCACGTGTTCAGCCTGTCATAATACATGTACTCAGAAACATTAAGGGTTAAAGATGGAACAAAAATAAACATGAAATCAGAAGATATTCATTTATTTATTCATCAAATATTTGATTTAGTCATTGAAGCTGTTTTGACAGAAACGAGTAAATGATGATATGAAGTTAGATCTCATCATGTGAGGAAAGAGGTGAAGACGTTCACATCAGGAGCACAAAGTATACAATAAATACACACAATTATACATCATATTTGTTGTTGTCATGGTAACGTGATATGTTGCAGCAAAGTGCTGTCCCGTTCCTATTTACACCATCTCAAGCCCTCAGCCTCTCACACTCACCCACTCACAGGTGACGTCAGTGAGTCCTTGAGGGTTCAGGGTTTGAGGGTTCAGGGTTTGAGGTTTTGAGGGTTTGAGGGTTCAGGGTTTGAGGGTTCAGGGTTTGAGGGTTTGAGGGTTCAGGCTTTGAGGGTTCAGGGTTTGAGGGTTCAGGCTTTGAGGGTTCAGGGTTTGAGGGTTCAGGCTTTGAGGGTTCAGGGTTTGAGGGTTCAGGGTTTGAGGGTTTAGGGTTTGAGGGTTCAGGCTTTGAGGGTTTAGGGTTTGAGGGTTCAGGGTTTGAGGGTTCAGGCTTTGAGGGTTCAGGCTTTGAGGGTTCAGGGTTTGAGGGTTCAGGGTTTGAGGGTTCAGGGTTTGAGGGTTCTTTTCACAGACGGATGATAGATGATATATATACTTCAGCAAACAACGTAGCAGAATAAAAACAAAAATATGAAGTATAAAAACAATATATACAATAAAATAACAGTAGAACATATTAAAAATAATAAATATGTTTTTATGTTTATTATTATGATTGTGAATATTATTATTGTCTCGAGGCAGAAGAACAAAGAAAGCAGGACTTTGTCTCTAAATACTGAACTGCTCTTGTGTTTACATCTGCAGTAGCTTTACCTGCCGTACATATTAGTTATGTCATTATTTAATGTGCTTGTTTTTATATTATTTGTTTTTATGAATATGGATTTATGTGACAGGAACTATTGTTACGTCCTATGTTGTGCTGGGACACATTTAGTGGTGGCACAGCAACAAGAAGACACGTGAAGTCTAGATACTCTTTAAGTTTAGTTTAACTTAATGTGTCTGGAGTTGTTTTTATGAAATGGTTCATATTGTTCCTCTGATGTGAATAATATGTGAGTGATGCTCTTCAGTGAGAGGATGAATACGTGTGTTAGAGCCTCAGTGCTGCTGGATTGATTTCACTATATTCGTTGTCTGTTAATGCTGCAGCGTCCCGTCATGTATTCATGTATCTGCACTCTGCAGTTAGTGTACTTGTACGTGTTGAGCTTCGTTTCCTCATGAAACAGATAATAGTGGAGCGTAGCGTCATCATGAGCTTGTGAGGAGGTCCAGCTGTAGGACAGCACTGAAGGCCCAGGTATCAAACACACGGCCCACCACCATTGAGTCTCTTTCCATCAGTGTTCATGTCTGAATGAAGCTGTGAGGTTCATGTGACAGTCTCCTCTGTCTGAAGGACATCATGTCATCACTTTAACAAACACATGAGGACAGCAACGCTCCATGCTTCTGCTGCTTAAATGGAGCAGAACCTCTGATGCATTTGATCTCCAACAGGTCTACCACATGAAACCTTCCTGCTGGCTTCATCTCCAGCTCTGGAGGTGAGTTCATGTCCTCTTTTAAAGCCAGTCACAGTGCTGGAGTGTTGATGTTGTCAGTGAGGAGGAGCTTCATGTTCTCAGCTTTGTTCCAGTGTGGAAGCTGCTGTGGGTTAAACGTTAACACGTATCATATAAAGTCCTATAAACATGACACAGCTGACCTTTGGACTGAGTGCTGCAGGTTCACACTGCTTTAGTAAAGTGTTGGAGTGTGACAGCAGCCTGAAGACACTGAGGACTGATGAAGAAGAGGAAGAGGATTGAATCCTGATGGAGCTCCTCGTCCCACTCACATCAACACAAAACTCTTCCTCCACACAGACCTGGTCCAGACAGCAGAGAGCTGCAGAGTGTTGAAGTCCAGGAGAAGAAAGTGAGTAAGTGGAACTTGAGTCGATGAGAAACGAGCTGCTCTTTGTTGCTTCATGTGTTGACCTCCTGTCTTTGATAATGAGTCCACAGCACAGAGCTGATGTGACAACAGATACTTGAACTACAGCTGGCTGTCTTTAAAGTCTACATGCAGAAACAGATCCCATTTCCTGCTGAGACACAAACCAAATGAGACTGAAGACTAATGAGGAACCCGTCTGTGTGTCTTCATCAGGTGGCTGCAGCTGATCAGCAACATGAAAAGGTATCGCACTCAACACTTCTCATCACATTTGATCCTGTTTCACCTTCAACAGATTCATTCTTACTAACGTGATGTTGACCGTTTCTCTGCTCTTTCACTTGAACATTGACTCATAATAAAGCTATAAATCTATAAAACACATCCAGTCCTTTGACTGAGTTCTGATGCTGGACTAAAGTCTGGACTTTGATACTTCAGGTGTTTTATGAAACTCATATTTCATGTTTATTGAGGCCTCTGTTGGTCAAAGTGCTCTCCTAGATCAAAGGTCCATTTCTACTGTTAATTAATAACTTCATAAACTCAATGACAATGTGTTATTATGATGAACCTATCAGTCTATGAAGTCAGAGCCAATGTATGCAGAGAGGTCTACGGACTAGTTGTAGAGGTCTACGGACTAGTTGTAGAGGTCTATGGACTAGTTGTAGAGGTCTAGGGA
The DNA here is from genome assembly GCA_028022725.1 of Lycodopsis pacificus. Lineage (NCBI taxonomy): Eukaryota > Metazoa > Chordata > Actinopteri > Perciformes > Zoarcidae > Lycodopsis > Lycodopsis pacificus. The sequence goes on from CM051699.1 coordinate 26,772,947, forward strand.
CTAGTTGTAGATGTCTATGGACTAGTTGTAGAGGTCTAGGGACTAGTTGTAGATGTCTATGGACTAGTTGTAGAGGACTAGGGACTAGTTGTTGAGGTCTAGGGACTAGTTGTTGAGGTCTAGGGACTAGTTGTAGAGGTCTAGGGACTAGTTGTAGATGTCTATGGACTAGTTGTAGATGTCTAGGGACTAGTTGTAGATGTCTATGGACTAGTTGTAGATGTCTAGGGACTAGTTGTAGATGTCTATGGTCTAGTTGTAGAGGACTAGGGACTAGTTGTTGAGGTCTAGGGACTAGTTGTAGAGGTCTAGGGACTAGTTGTAGATGTCTATGGACTAGTTGTAGATGTCTATGGACTAGTTGTAGAGGTCTAGGGACTAGTTGTTGAGGTCCAGGGACTGGTTGTAGATGTCTAGGGACTGGTTGTAGATGTCTATGGACTAGTTGTAGATGTCTATGGACTAGTTGTAGAGGACTAGGGACTAGTTGTTGAGGTCTAGGGACTAGTTGTAGATGTCTAGGGACTAGTTGTAGAGGTCTAGGGTCTAGTTGTTGAGGTCTAGGGTCTAGTTGTAGAGGTCTAGGGACTAGTTGTAGATGTATAGGGACTAGTTGTAGAGGTCTAGAGACTAATGTAGATGTCTAGAGACTAGTTGTAGATGTCTAGGGACTAGTTGTAGATGTCTAGGGACTAGTTGTAGAGGTCTAGAGACTAGTTGTAGATGTCTAGGGACTAGTTGTAGAGGTCTAAGGACTAATTTTATAGGTCTAGGGACTAGGCCTAGAGGTCTAGGGACTAGTTATAGAGGTCTAAGGACTAGTTATAGAGGTCTAAGGACTAGTTGTTGAGGTCTAGGGACTAGTTCTCGAGGTCTAGGGACTAGTTGTAGAGGTCTAGGGAGTAGTTGTTGAGGTCTAAGGACTAGTTGTTGAGGTCTAGGGACGAGTTCTCGAGGTCTAGGGACTAGTTGTAGAGGTCTAGGGAGTAGTTGAGGTCTAAGGACTAGTTGTTGAGGTCTAGGGACTAGTTCTCGAGGTCTAGGGACTAGTTGTAGAGGTGTAAGGACTAGTTGTTGAAGTCTAGAGACTAGTTGAAGAGGTCTAGGGACTAGTTGTAGAGGTCTAGGGACTAGTTGTAGAGGTCTAGAGACTAGTTGAAGAGGTCTAGAGACTAGTTGAAGAGGTCTAGGGACTAGTTGTAGAGGTCTAGGGACTAGTTGTAGAGGTCTAGAGACTAGTTGAAGAGGTCTAGAGACTAGTTGTAGAGGTCTAGGGACTAGTTGCCGAGGTCTAGACACTAGTTTCTGAGGTCTAGGGACGAGTTTCCGAGGACTAGGGACGAGTTTCCGAGGACTAGGGACTAGTTGCAGAGGACTAGGGACTAGTTGCAGAGGACTAGGGACTAGTTGCAGAGGTCTAGGGACTAGTTGCCGAGGTCTAGGGACTAGTTGCCGAGGTCTAGGGACTAGTTTCCGAGTACAAGGGACGAGTTTCCGAGGTCTAGGGACTAGTTGCCGAGGTCTAGGGACTAGTTGCCGAGGTCTAGGGACTAGTTGTAGAGGTCGAAGGACTAGTTGTAGAGGTCTAAGGACTAGTTGTTGAGGTCGAAGGACTAGTTGTAGAGGTCTAGGGACTAGTTGTAGAGGTCTAGGGACTAGTTGTAGATGTATAGGGACTAGTTGTAGAGGTCTAGAGACTAGTTGTAGATGTCTAGGGACTAGTTGTAGAGGTCTAAGGACTAATTGTATAGGTCTAGGGACTAGGCCTAGAGGTCTAGGGACTAGTTGTTGAGGTCTAAGGACTAGTTGTTGAGGTCTAAGGACTAGTTGTAGAGGTCTAGGGACTAGTTGTAGAGATCTAGGGAGTAGTTGTTGAGGTCTAAGGACTAGTTGTTGAGGTCTAGGGACGAGTTCTCGAGGTCTAGGGACTAGTTGTAGAGGTCTAGGGAGAAATTGTAGAGGTCTAAGGACTAGTTGTTGAGGTCTAGGGACGAGTTCTCGAGGTCTAGGGACTAGTTGTAGAGGTGTAAGGACTAGTTGTAGAAGTCTAGAGACTAGTTGAAGAGGTCTAGGGACTAGTTGTAGAGGTCTAGAGACTAGTTGTAGAGGTCTAGAGACTAGTTGAAGAGGTCTAGGGACTAGTTGTAGAGGTGTAAGGACTAGTTGTTGAAGTCTAGAGACTAGTTGTAGAGGTCTAGAGACTAGTTGTAGAGGTCTAGAGACTAGTTGAAGAGGTCTAGGGACTAGTTGTAGAGGTATAAGGACTAGTTGTTGAAGTCTAGAGACTAGTTGAAGAGGTCTAGGGACTAGTTGTATAGGTCTAGAGACTAGTTGAAGAGGTCTATGGACTAGTTGTAGAGGTCTAGAGACTAGTTGAAGAGGTCTAGGGACTAGTTGTAGACGTCTAGGGACTAGTTGTAGAGGTCTAGAGACTAGTTGTAGAGGTCTAGAGACGAGTTGAAGAGGTCTAGGGACTAGTTGAAGAGGTATATGGACTAGTTGTAGAGGTCTAGAGACTAGTTGAAGAGGTCTAGGGACTAGTTGTAGAGGTCTAGAGACTAGTTGAAAAGGTCTATGGACTAGTTGTAGAGGTCTAGAGACTAGTTGAAGAGGTCTAGGGACTAGTTGTAGACGTCTAGAGACTAGTTGTAGAGGTCTAGAGACTAGTTGTAGAGGTCTAGAGACTAGTTGAAGAGGTCTAGGGACTAGTTGAAGAGGTATATGGACTAGTTGTAGAGGTCTAGAGACTAGTTGAAGAGGTCTAGGGACTAGTTGTAGAGGTCTAGAGACTAGTTGAAGAGGTCTAGGGAGTAGTTGTTGAGGTCTAAGGACTAGTTGTTGAGGTCTAGGGACGAGTTCTCGAGGTCTAGGGACTAGTTGTAGAGGTCTAGGGAGAAATTGTAGAGGTCTAAGGACTAGTTGTTGAGGTCTAGGGACGAGTTCTCGAGGTCTAGGGACTAGTTGTAGAGGTGTAAGGACTAGTTGTAGAAGTCTAGAGACTAGTTGAAGAGGTCTAGGGACTAGTTGTAGAGGTCTAGAGACTAGTTGTAGAGGTCTAGAGACTAGTTGAAGAGGTCTAGGGACTAGTTGTAGAGGTGTAAGGACTAGTTGTTGAAGTCTAGAGACTAGTTGAAGAGGTCTAGGGACTAGTTGTATAGGTCTAGGGACTAGTTGAAGAGGTCTAGGGACTAGTTGTAGAGGTCTAGAGTCTAGTTGAAGAGGTCTAGAGTCTAGTTGAAGAGGTCTAGGGACTAGTTGAAGAGGTATATGGACTAGTTGTAGAGGTCTAGAGACTAGTTGAAGAGGTCTAGGGACTAGTTGCCGAGGTCTAGGGACTAGTTTCTGAGGTCTAGGGACAAGTTTCCGAGGACTAGGGACGAGTTTCTGAGGTCTAGGGACAAGTTTCCGAGGACTAGGGACGAGTTTCCGAGGTCTAGGGACGAGTTGCCGAGGACTAGGGACGAGTTGCCGAGGACTAGGGACTAGTTGCAGAGGACTAGGTACTAGTTGCAGAGGTCTAGGGACTAGTTGCCGAGGTCTAGGGACTAGTTTCCGAGTACAAGGGACAAGTTTCCGAGGACTAGGGACGAGTTTCCGAGGTCTAGGGACGAGTTGCCGAGGACTAGGGACGAGTTGCCGAGGACTAGGGACTAGTTGCAGAGGACTAGGGACTAGTTGCAGAGGTCTAGGGACTAGTTGCCGAGGTCTAGGGACTAGTTTCCGAGTACAAGGGACGAGTTTCCGAGGTCTAGGGACTAGTTGTAGAGGTCTAGGGACGAGTTGCCGAGGTCTAGGGACTAGTTGCCGAGGTCTAGGGACTAGTTTCCGAGTACAAGGGACGAGTTTCCGAGGTCTAGGGACTAGTTTCCGAGGTCTAGGGACGAGTTGTAGAGGTCTAGGGACTCGTTGTTGAGGTCTAGGGACTAGTTGTAGAGGTCTAGGGACTCGTTGTTGAGGTATAGGGACTAGTTGTTGAGGTCTAGGGACTAGTTGTAGAGGTCTAGGGACTAGTTCTAGAGGACTAGGGACTAGTTCTAGAGGTCTAGGTTGATGTTGTCCTCTAGTGATACCGGGAGTAAAAATGTTGACTGTCTGGAGCAGCAGACTGAAGATTTTCAATAAAGTTGTTGATTCAAATGCTGACTGGAGCTCTTCAGACAAACTGGGAGATGATCTCAGGTCCAACAGGACACATGTCCTGCTGTATCCATGCCAACGAGTGAAGTCCTGGTGTTCACCCTGTGGACCCAGCAGTGTGACGGTGTTCTTAACAGAGAGCACTTGAACACATCACAGAGTGACAGGAGGAGGGCTCAGTGTTCAGGTCCAGAGGTGGAGCTTCATGTTTCTCCCTCAGCTGCTGAGCTCCCCCTGGTGCTCAGTGAGGTTTACACTCAGTCAACAGACTTCATGTTCAGCTGCATTCATTCACACTCATTACTTTGTTCACCTTGTTTTACAGATGAACACCTTCAATAATTCACTCACACTTCAGACATTGTTCAAGAAACATTCATTCATTCACTCTTCCAATGTTCTGAGTTCATCTTTCTACAATCAGCTTCTTCTCTTCTTTCAATCACTGTAAACTGAATATTTCTGGGTTCTGAACTGTTCAAGACGACATCTTGAGCTCTGAGGAATCATCAGGGATCACGTTTGTTCTTCTTATGCTTGTACATTAAAGTGTTCATCTACAATAACACAGCAGTGTGTTGTAGATGCATCTCTGTGTCTGGCATCAGCTTCTTGGTGCAGTGTGAACCTTGTTGATTAAACGTCATCAGTTCAAATCCCAGCTGTGCTAGAAGATGCTACGTGTCCCATAATCACAGCTTCTTTATTCATAATCTTCCCTCATTCACTCACTCACACACATTCTTATGAGGCAATATGTTTCTCATGAAACGTTGCTGTATTCATCCTTTTCTTGGTGAGAGCTGCTCGTTCTTCCAACAGCTGCTGAGACTGAAGACTAAAACCTGAATGACCTTCCCTGCTGGTCTTCCTCTGTGTACCAGGATCCATCAGAGACCTGAGTCCCCTGGACCTGAACCTGAACCCAGCTGTGTGTCCCCTGAGACCAACCAGCCACACCAACATGGCATCGATTTTAAAGGAGGAGGAGTCTCTTCTGCAGAGTAAGTTTAATCACATGTAACATGTTCCTGACAGCTTCCCAGTGGAACTGGTCTTCTACTGCTGATATTAAAGTTCTCTGTAAAGAACCGTGGACCGCTGATGATGCTGCTGTTTGTCCTGCTTTCTGAAAAGTAATGAAGTAGTAGAAGCAGAACTACATCAGTGATCAGCCACTTCCTGGATGAAACAGGAAGTGGTTTATTACCTAATATGTGTCCAGACTACAACCAGGACAGTGTGTTTGAGTTCAGACAACCAATGAGGGGCAGAGTTCACTACAGTCCACAGTGATTTACAATCAGAGCAGTCAAAGTGAACCAGAACTTCAGGTCCATGTCATGAGAACATGAAGGTCCATCCTTCTCTAATACACCAGTGAAAGTGTGTTAGAGAGCTACGTTTAACATGCTGAAGACATGAGATGTACGTCAGCTGTGTGAAGGTGTCGTAGGACAGATGGCTCTCAGATGGTGTGGAAGGTGTTCAGTGACTCTGCTGTCCTGACTTCACTACTTCATTCCACCACTGTGGGACCAGAACAGAACAGAGTGATGATGGAGATGAGAGACCACAGGGTCCTCTGAGGGACAGGGCGGCCAAACGTCCAGAGGTAGAGGAGGAGTGTTTGACCATGGCTCCTAAGGAGGAAGGACCAGTTCCCTTCACTTCCCCGTAGACCAGCACCAGAGTCTGGAGCTGATGTGAGCTGAGGCTGGGAGACAGTTTAAAGAAGCCGTGTAGGAGAACATGGATGTTAGCTCATCAGACAGGAGTGGACCAAACCACAT
>CM051699.1:26783876-26793876 GCA_028022725.1 Lycodopsis pacificus
ACTTTTGTGAAGAACGAGCTGAAGAAGATCCAGAAGGTTGTGAGTTCAGATTACCCAGAATGCTTAGAGAGTCAGAGGGAGGATGAGGAGGTGCTGGACGGTGAGGATGAAGAGCAGAGGAGGAGCAGCAGAGACGCATTTGAGAAGATCACACTGCACTTCCTGAGGAGAATGAAGCAGGAGGAGCTGGCTGACTGTCTGCAGAGCAGTAAGAGGATTTCTCTAAAGATTCAACATGCTGGATAAATGGGACGTTTACTAACGTCTCAAGAGATGGACCAACATATATTCAGATATGTTGAACTATTTGCCTATTAATCTATTCATTGATGTTCTTTGTTTTTATCCAGGAAGTCTTTTGGGAGTTTGTCAGCGTGAACTCAAATCGAACCTGAAGAAGAAGTTCCAGTGTGTGTTTGAGGGGATCGCTAAAGCAGGAAACCCAACCCTTCTGAATCAGATGTACACGGAGCTCTACATCACAGAGGGAGGGACTGCAGGGGTCAATGATCAACATGAGGTCAGACAGATTGAAACAGCATCCAGGAAACCACACAGACCAGAAACAACCATCAGACAAGAAGACATCTTTGAAGCCTCACCTGGAGGAGAGGAACCAATCAGAACAGTGATGACAAAGGGAGTGGCTGGCATTGGGAAAACAGTCTTAACACAGAAGTTCACTCTGGACTGGGCTGAAGACAAAGACCACCAGGACATACAGTTCACATTTCCATTCACCTTCAGAGAGCTGAATGTGCTGAAAGAGAAACAGTTCAGCTTGGTGCAACTTGTTCATCACTTCTTCAGTGAAACCAAAGCAGCAGGAATCTGCAGGTTTGAAGAGTTCCTGGTTCTGTTCATCTTTGACGGTCTGGATGAGTGTCGACTTCCTCTGGACTTCACCAACAATGAGGTCCTGACTGATGTTACAGAGTCCACCTCAGTGGATGTGCTGCTGACAAACCTCTTCAGGGGGAAACTGCTTCCCTCTGCTCGCCTCTGGATCACCACACGACCTGCAGCAGCCAATCAGATCCCTCCTGAGTGTGTTGGCATGGTGACAGAGGTCAGAGGGTTCACTGACCCACAGAAGGAGGAGTACTTCAGGAAGAGATTCAGAGAGAAGGAGCAGGCCAGCAGGATCATCTCCCACATCAAGACCTCACGAAGCCTCCACATCATGTGCCACATCCCAGTCTTCTGCTGGATCACTGCTACAGTTCTGGAGGAGGTGTTGAAGACCAGAAAGAGAGGACAGCTGCCCAAGACCCTGACTGAGATGTACATCCACTTCCTGGTGGTTCAGTCCAAACTGAAAAAGGTCAAGTATGATGGAGGAGCTGAGACGGATCCACACTGGAGTCCAGAGAGCAGGAAGATGACAGAGTCTCTGGGGAAACTGGCTTTTGATCAGCTGCAGAAAGGGAACCTGATCTTCTATGAATCCGACCTGACAGAGTGTGGCATCGACATCAGAGCAGCCTCAGTGTACTCAGGAGTGTTCACACAGATCTTTAGAGAGGAGAGAGGACTGTACCAGGACAAGGTCTTCTGCTTCGTCCATCTGAGTGTTCAGGAGTTTCTGGCTGCTCTTCATGTCCATCTGACCTTCATCAACTCTGGAGTCAATCTGCTGTCAGAAGAACCAACAACCTCCCGTTGGTCTAAAGTCTTTAGAGACAAACCTAAACCAACACGTCTCTACCAGAGTGCTGTGGACAAGGCCTTACAGAGTCCAAATGGACACCTGGACTTGTTCCTCCGCTTCCTCCTGGGTCTTTCACTGGAGACCAATCAGACTCTCCTACGAGGTCTGCTGACACAGACAGGAAGTAGCTCACAGACCAATCAGAGAACAGTCCAGTACATCAAGGAGAAGATCAGTGAGGATGTGTCTCCAGAGAAAAGCATCAATCTGTTCCACTGTCTGAATGAACTGAATGATGGTTCTCTAGTGGAGGAGATCCAACGGTCCCTGAGATCAGGACCTCTCTCCACAGATGAACTGTCTCCTGCTCAGTGGTCAGCTCTGGTCTTCATCTTACTGTCATCAGACAAAGATCTGGACGTGTTTGACCTGAAGAAATACTCTGCTTCAGAGGAGGCTCTTCTGAGGCTGCTGCCAGTGATCAAAGCCTCCAACAAAGCTCTGTAAGTACAGAGAGTTAGATTCATATATCATAACTTAAATACTTTGTCTTTACTACATATTGCTTATTTTTTCTTCATCATTGTCTCTTCAGACTGAGTGACTGTAATCTCTCAGAGAGAAGCTGTGAAGCTTTGTCCTCAGTTCTCAGCTCCCAGTCCTCTAGTCTGAGAGAGATGGACCTGAGTAACAACAACCTGCAGGATTCAGGAGTGAAGCTGCTGTCTGCTGGACTGGAGAGTCCTCACTGTGAACTGGAAACTCTCAGGTCAGGATTCAATTAATGACATTATTTTTATGAATGGGTAAACTTGAAACCTTCATAAGATCGTCTCTGCATTCATGATTTCAATCAAATATTTAATTTGAATATATTTCTATAAACATATCTAATGTTTTTTTTTTCTGACTCTGCTTTTATAACTTGAAATTTCAGAGAGTTATCAGTAATGTTCAGAGTCAGATTGTTGATTGACATTAGTGTGTGTTTGGTTGTGACTAGAAAACAATCAGTAACAATGTTAATGTAACCCCACAGTAGCCGACAGTATCTCAGTTCTGCAGTAACCTTCCAGCCTCACAGTTCCCTCAGATCATGTGACATGTGTGTTGTTTTGTGTGTTGGCAGCCTGTCAGGCTGTCTGATCACAGAGGAAGGCTGTGCTTCTCTGGTCTCAGCTCTGAGCTCCAACCCCTCCCATCTGAGACAGCTGGACCTGAGCTACAATCATCCAGGAGACTCAGGAGTGAAGCTGCTGTCTGCTGGACTGAAGGATCCTCACTGGAGACTGGAAACTCTCAGGTATGAAGAGCTGCAGCCACAGACACTCAGTCTGATGGAGGAGGTCGAGCTGGAGACTTGTTCTCTGTCACACTGTCAGCCTGGTTAATATGACCCTGACACACCAAGCTGACCTCAAACTACCAGAGACTCATCAGACTGTTTGTGTCCCACATCAGACCATCAACACAGACAGAAGTATCAGGGAACAGTAGCCAGGATGAGCCACACAGGGAGGGAAGGTGATGAAACTGTTGTTGTTCTGGAGCGTTGTCTTGTTTCAACATTAGTAAATAGGAGAGTGGTATATCCTGACACGCTGGGTTGACATGTGTCAGCGTCGTCACGCTGCAGGTTTGTGGACTCATATCAAACAATAGTTGATGTTCTGATGCTCGTCATCTGTCACCAGTGTGTGTTGCTCTTTAGTTCAGACATTATTGTGAAAAGACAAAAACAATCCGTTTTAACCGTCTTGATGAATCATCACAATATGAATGTTCTCCTGTTCTAAAGGAGTTCAGCTTTACCTGTTGTGGTTTGTTTTGCACTGAGAGCCAGTTCCCTGGCTGATAAGAGTCGACTTGTTGAAGCTACAGGTGACAGTCGGCCACAGACGCTCAGTGAAGAACCAGCAGCTGGTTGTGGACGTGGTGTGTCAGAGCCCAAAGAGGTTTATTGAGGACTGGACCAGAGTTCTAGGGGGACACAGGCAGTGCTCTGTGGCTGCAGACGGACTTGAACTGTAATATTTTCACCCCAGATTACAGATAATAGAAACCAGTGTTGACTGTTGCTAGGAGACGGGATGTGAACAGCTTTGTACATCCAACCATCCCCCCCGACCTCCTCCATCAGAGGGTTTGTGGCGCTGTAGTGATTTCAGGATACTTCCTCCTTTACTGCTGAGAGACAACCGTCATTATTACACAAACACAAGAGGTCGCTTGTCAGGACCAAAACATCAACAATCAATATTCTATATTGACAACGGATCAGCTGACTCTGTGTGACGGTGAAGAGTCGTGTGGTGGTGATGAACCCACAGAGAACTGTCTCCATCTCTGCAGCTCTACACAGCGTTTCAGCCTCTTTTAGCTCCTAGTTTTGGTTCTGCAGCACATTTCCTGTTTGCTTGAGTCTCAGTGTTTCCAGCAGCAGCTGTTTCCATCCAACAAGCTGTGATGAAGCCGCTGTTCACTCCCTGCTCAGCAGCAAACAGCTAAATATACAAACAATCTGACTCAGACACACAAAAACTAACAAACATGAATCATCACCCTCCATATTGACCCTGCAATAACAATTAGATATCAATGAATATTGTGAGCGGCTAACTACACCGACAGTCAGACTCAGCAACAAACCCTGGAAAAGAAAAAAGGAATAATTTAAAGAATTTCTTTTTTTTAATCTGAGAAAACAGCACAGTTGTAGATCATCGTCCTCATATGACACCTGTCACGACTATTAAATAATATTCAATATTGTGGACTTTTACCTTCACTGGGTCACTGGATCCCAAGTTGGTGAAACCTCTCAGTGTGGTTTCAGCATGTTCCTCTCCAATAAAACCCACAACAGGCTTCCAACAGAGAAGAACCCATTCATGTCTCCTTGGAGAACATGTGTGAGTCTCTCCAATGGGAGTCGTTGTAGAACATGATGAAGCCAACTTGAAACAGATGGTTTTGCATCATAGCAGTGCTGTAAGATTGATAACCGTGCACAGAACCATAGAAGACTGAGAACTCTCTTCTGTCTGTTTAATGCAGGTGAGGCAGCGTGCAGGCCTGATGCATTGTAGAGGATTGAGATCAATAGGACTTTGTGTTATGGAGGATACTTGGTTACCAATGTCAACCCAACATCGATGAATATCCGGACAGAAGCACATTAAGTGCACGTAGGCGTCTACATGCTGCTTCCGTCTGACACATACTCCGGAGCGGTCCTCGTCATAGCTGCTCCTCTGGTATGGGCTAGTTTGTAATTCATGTTTGATCTTATTAAACTGAGTTTCTTGGGATTTGTAGTTGCTACATATTCTTTGCTGTTTAACACGGTTGCTTTGCGTTGGTGATCAGTGATTGCTGTTTTAAGGTCTCGTTCCCATGATTGCCTGCAGCTGTGAGGACTTGTATTACTGGAGGAGGACAGTTCATGGTACATGGAGCTTGTTGTTTTCAGACCTGGTGGATGATTGTCTCTATCTGCTCTGGTCCATGACCTTCCTTATATTCCGCTGCAGAGTTTAAGAAACTGTGAATTTGTAAAAGTCAGAAAAAGTGCATCTTGGGTCGTCCGTAGTCTCCCTGAAGCTGGTTGAAGGATTTCATGGTACCACCTTTGAGATCATGCATCACCTTAATCCCATGTGTTGCACTCTTTAAAGCCACGGTCAACACAAGAAGAGTCACCTTGTCAACAATCGGAGCATAAAAATAATCTCTTCTGTTGAAGGAAAATACCTTCTTTACCTTTATCCATGTGCTCAGACTCTTACTTACATTGAAGGTGTCTCTCGTGCCTGATGCTTGTTGAACATTATTTAAGAAACGTAGACTTGATAATGAGAACGAGTTTCATCCTTCAATCATAGACCGATAACAGTTTGAAGGTGTGGTTCTGCTAGACCCCGTTCACCACCGCCAGTTGTTTCTCAGCCTCATTGTAGGACGTCTGTTCTTCCAGATAGACGTAGATTTGCTCCTATGCAGGTCTTTAAAAATGATACTTGCGATGTCATCAGGCATCATTTGGAAGGGATACAACATTGTTGGGAGTATATTCATTTTAATAACTGCTCTCCGGCCCAGCCAAGACATTGGAAGTAGCAGCCATCCAAGTAAATCCAGTTCAAGCTGTTTAAGGATAGAAGACGGATTCATCTTCACCTGATCTTCCAGCTGGAAGGAGATCTGGATTCCCAGATATTTAAAGGCTTTGTAAGACACATTAAATGTAGATCTTATAGCGTTATCTGGGTCTCTACTGCCTGCTAGTGGTAGGGCAGTAGATTTACCCTCATTGATCTTATCGCCAGAGAGACGACTACGTTCATTGATTGTTTCTGTCACAGAGGGAACTGATTGTTCCGCTTGCAGAGAAATAGTCAGTGAAGCAACATCTGCTCTCTCTGTGAAGCTCCTTCAGGACTTCACTCTTTCTGATTGGGTGATTGGCACCTTTGATGTTCCAGCTGTGGATTCTCACTTCTTCACATCTTGGCATTATGCATTATGAATATATATTTGGGGGAAAGTAATCTGCTGAGCTGTTTTTAATTCCACATCCATCAGTTTTTGGTGAATCGGCCGTGTTGACCCTTAGAGGCATAAGATGAAGATGATGATATAAATCACAATAAAACAAATCCACAAGACAACGAAGATACAAACATGGAACACAACATGTTCCCTTTGCCCTCCCTGAAGCTCCACTTGGGGAGTTCCCAGATGACCTCCGACCTCTCACTCTGTACTCCATGTGAAGCACATCCACAACCTTCATGCTGCTGTTCTCAGTTTCTACTTTCTGTTACAAAGGTAACAGATACGTAGTACCGACTACATCTATCCTCAGCCTGAACCCTGAAGGAGCATCAATACATGGACTAAGATATTTCATACTAGCTTCAATCAGTCCTCATGATGTTCATGTTCTTCAGTGCTGATTAACAACAAGCCCTTTCTGACAGAGTGAAGTACACACATGCACACACACCTGATGTGTTCAGTGCGTTTATGTTCTCATTGACTTTGCTGCACTTCAACATCAGTGTGCTGCTCTTCTGCCTCAGCATCCGATGCTCTATGTTGTTCTACTTCTACTCTCATCATTTAACAAACCTCTCAAACAGAAAGTAAAGAGGGAGGGGCATAGAGTGAATGGTGTACTGAACCATGAGGTTGTTGGTTCTCATACGGCTTGAAGTGAAGTTGAGAGCGACGTCTCTCCACCTCCTTCATCAAGTCCTCTGCATCCTGTTCTTCTCCACAGTTGATGTGAAGAACAGAGGGAGAGAAGCCAGTAGTCCATGTTCATGTCCACCAGTTTCCTGTTGATGTGTTCAAACTCTCTGCACTGTAGTCGGGTACAAGTGGATCCTGGTGCTGTTGATGAGGAGCTCGCCCTTTTGTCTGGAGAGGTGAAGAGTCTGAACTTCATCCTGAAACTCAGGACTCTTCCCAGGACTGGCCTTGGACCGGTTGAGCTTGTGTTGTGGTTCCTCTGTGTGGGGCTGAGTCAGGAGCGGACTGGGGGAAAACAGTGTCCCGGGAGTTACTGTCAGACCGGCCCACTCAATACACGGCGCGTTGCCACTCAGTGCATCGCACGTATCCACCAGTCAGTGGCCTACTTGGAAAAATACCCACACTGAACATTATTTTGGATGATTTCAAAGAAATTGCATCATATATGTTTTTTTATAACTTTTGGATCCACCAATTTGCCGGATGGACACATTGAATAACATGATACTGGCTATTGTAACACTCCGGTAGGTTTAGTCTGCTGGATGAAGATGCTGAACTCTGGCATAGTATCAGATGGTTCTACGCAGTGGCGCTGGTGCACATGTTCTCGGGCTGTTTTCTATTTCCCTTTATAAACTTGAGGGTTACCGTAATAATTCCCTTTAACAGGAAACGATACAATCTAACTATATTCAGGTTTCCTTTAATTCGAGTTCACAACAAACGCAACACACACAAGTTGGAAAAAGTAAATGAAAGAAAAGCCCTCGTTGCTGGCAGGAAGTCCAAACTCTTAGTCCGCTTCACTCAAGAGAGCAATAAGATAAAGTGTGGTACCTTAGTTAATGCTGCTGATAAATCGGTATTACATTACTAATCCCCTCCCCCCAAAATAAAATAATAGAAATATGACAAATAAAAATAAAAAAATCGACATAAAAGGCTGTAGTGATCTAGAATGAATTGTGGAAGGATAACATACAGCAGATATGTCACTATCTATATGTGGCATTCTAGACGTGAAGAGGCGGGGCTTAGGCGGCTTGTCTGTAGTTCAGATCAGAGACGCTCCGTGAACTACTCTCGACCAGAACGCCGGCGCCGGCGCTGAATCGATCTGAGGACGCTGATTGGCTAAATTGTATTTCACTCATTTATATCTTTCATCAGCATTAAAGCATCATTGGCTAAACCGCTTCATAGACCCGCCTCTTTGGGGCAGATTGCATTCTGGGTGTGTGAGTGTGTGAGTGTGTGTGTGTGATGGTGTGTGTGTGTGTGTGTGGGTGTGTGTGTGTGTGTGATGGTGTGTGTGTGTGTGTGTGTGTGTGTGTGTGTGTGTGTGTGTGTGTGTGAATACAGATCGCGAGGAGTCGTATAAATCTGCGTCAGTGACGATGAGCTTTAAGTATCAGAGTAAATGTAACGTGTTCTGTGAAGCAGAGAATACAGTCGGGGTCGGCGATCTCAGAGCGAGGGCCGGTTGATGATGGAGGTGGTCCGGTATCGGACCGGCCCAAACCCCGTCGGCCTACCGGGGATTCCCCCGGTATCCCCGATGGCCAGCCCGCCCCTGGGCTGAGTGAGCTCTCTCCATTACCGGGATTAGGAAAGTGTTCCTGACCCAAGAGGTGTAGCATCAGCTGCTGCACAAACCCAATCACATCCCGGCCTTCTGCCTCTTCTGGACCTTTAACGATACCGATGTTGGAGCGTCTGCTGTAATCCTCCATTGAGTCGTCTTCTGTTTCAGCTCTTTTCGTTCTCAATGGGACTGATGCAGGTTCTTAAGTCCTCCATGTCGTCTTGGGTGCAGCTGAGTCTTTGTTGTGCTGCAGTGGTTTGGTGTTTACTCTCATATCATAATATATATAACAGATAATAATGAATATCAGCGCCGTGTTCATGCTTCAGTAGAAGCATCAAGCCGTGATATTCAGTCTGGTTTCTGGCTGATTGCGTCCATGAGCGACTGAAGGGAGACTTGACTTTGGTCGCCATACTTTGTGTTTGATGTCAGAGATTTCACAGGTAATCAGCTACTTGTTCACGAGTTCAAAGGTCCGACATCCGTTGGTTTGAACTGTTCGAGGTTCTGTTAACAAAGTGACTCCGCCCATGCAGTGCGACTCGGAACCGACCCGGAACCGACCTGACGACTCTATGAGCTGATAAGATGTCACGTGTTGTGTTCACAGCTTGTTCTCACTGAACCACAAGTGGACAAAGAAATGAATAGATGCAGGTTTAAACATGTGACTCACTGACTGACTGGAGAGGAAACTGAGTGTGAAATGGATGATGATGGTCAATATAACACTGATAATAATACATCATGAATAAGTGAAGATAATGAGCTGTCGTCATGGGCCAATCAGAAGAAGCTCCAGTGAAGTCACAGAGTATGAGCTGATGAATAATAAGTGCTGATGTGAAGATGAATAACAAAGCTCTGTGTGTGAGAGCGATGTAATGTCCATGTCTCATGCTGCTCTGACCCCCCTCCTCCTTTCAGGGTGGAGCCTGCTGGAGTCCGATGGTTCAGACCAGGTCTGAGGAAGTGTAAGTGTGCTTTGAGTTTGATTCATGGAAACAAAGCATCTTCAAACTGTGACATCACTCATTCACATCTCTGATGTCATCATCAAACACATGATAGATTAATAACTGCAGCTGTGTTGTGTCTTGTTCTCTCCATCAGATTCCTGTGAACTCACACTCGACACAAACACAGTGAACAGAAGCCTCAAACTGTCTGACAACAACAGGAAGGTGACATGTGAGGAGAAGGTTCAGTCATATCCTGATCATCCAGACAGGTTTGACTACTGGCCTCAGCTGCTGTGTAGAACTGGTCTGACTGGTCGCTGTTACTGGGAGGTCGAGTGGAGAGGAAGAGTTTATATATCAGTGAGTTACAGAGGAATCAGAAGGAGAGGAAACAGTGATGACTGTTGGTTTGGAATGAATGATCAGTCCTGGAGTCTGTTGTGCTCTAATGGTGGTTACTCTGTCTGTCACAATAAGACAACAACACCCATCACCTCCTCCTCCTCCTCCTCCTCCTGTAGAGTAGCAGTGTATGTG
>CM051699.1:26798876-26818876 GCA_028022725.1 Lycodopsis pacificus
CTGTCCTACTGTTATTACAGACACTGAACTAACCACAGACACTAGACTGTCCTACTGTTATTACAGACACTGAACTAACCACAGACACTAGACTGTCCTACTGTTATTACAGACACTGAACTCACCACAGACACTAGACTGTCCTACTGTTATTACAGACACTGAACTCACCACAGACACTAGACTGTCCTACTGTTATTACAGACACTGAACTCACCACAGACACTAGACTGTCCTACTGTTATTACAGACACTGAACTCACCACAGACACTAGACTGTCCTACTGTTATTACAGACACTGAACTCACCACAGACACTAGACTGTCCTGCTGTTATTTCAGACACCTGAACTAACCACAGACACTAGACTGTCCTACTGTTATTACAGACACTGAACTAACCACAGACACTAGACTGTCCTACTGTTATTACAGACACAGACACAGTCATATTCTCGCCGATATCGAGAGTTTATCCCTCATCATTTGTTACATTTCATATCGTTGTCCCATGCAGCCAGTGGACATTTTGCAAAGATGACCTCATCATTGTTCACTGATTTAGATTTCTCTGAGACGCAGTCCTTCATATCAGAATAGACAACGCGTCCATTAGAGGCTCATCAAATATGCTCCTCTCTGCTTCTTCCTGTAACTGGCTGAGTGTGCAGCAGAACATCAGGCTGTGTCTCTACTTGTTTGTTGTGAATCACAGACTGTTCACTCACACAAAGAGTCTGTTCAGTTTGATGGGTCACATGTCCGACCAGCTCGACGCCCACTGAGAGAAGAATCCCGCTGAAGACCCAGTAAACAACAACAAGTCCGCCAGACACTGATGTGGAAACCCACAGGCCACCGGCCCAATGAGAGCCTGAATGAAATAGGATAACTAGCATGGGAACGGAGGTAAAGAACGAAACCATCGTGAGCAGAGTGATTGAATAATTCAGTCTCTGCAGGAAACCAGGTCAGATCCAGAGTCAGGCTGCAAAGTGGACCAAAGCTGTGTTCATTTTACATCAAAACAAATCATCGTGAATCTGAAACTTCTCATCAACCAGCCAACCAGAGTCAGGGCAGCTCGTGAAATAGTCACGAAATGCAGTCTGTTTGCTGCCTAACTATAAATATACAGTATATATATATATATACGTATATGTATATATATATGTATATATATATATATACATACAAATGAGAATTAAAGGCCGATCTCTCTCACAACACTGCCATCATTCAAAGGTTGCATCATGACTTTTTCTTCCTCTCTGTCTCAGGGAACAAGACGATGGAGGGCGTGGTCACCGGAGTCAACACAGGTGAACTGACTGCTCCACGCTAATTAACATTCAGACCGAAGGAAACATGTGACATGTCTCACGTCTACAGAGGGGACGTCTTCAGTCCCTCCGACATTCCTCCCCGATCCCGTTCAGAGCCCGTTGGAGGGATGTTGGGACTCTGAAGTCACAGTTCAAGATCACTTTGTGGAAGTCCTTTTCTCACAGAGGTCAATCCAGCAGACCTGCAAGGGACTTAGGCCAACGCTATTCATGTTACTCAGATAATCACGTGGAATAAATCAGGGTAACCTGCTGCCTCAGAGAGGACGACTCTATGTCCGATGATGCTTTTATTTTGTAGAAAGTCTCTTCACTAACAGATGATATTTAGTTTTGTCGATGTTCTAACGAAACTCTGTCTAAAGAGACAAAGATCCTCTGGTATAAAGATCGATAAGAGAAGAAATCAGCATCATCGGTCAAAAGAAACAGGAAGCTTAGATTTAAACAGGAACCGCTTCCTGTTTCTGTGTCAAGAGTTCCACAATAAAAGCATCCTAGAACAAGCTGGAGTAACGTGATCAAAGCTAGTGTCGAGTTACTGTTGGAACATCAGCTGAACTCATCACAGTTTCATCAATATTTGCTGATCAATAAAGTGATTTGTGTGACACTGAAGTTTGAATCAGTCCACATGTGAATCAAACATCTGCTTCTGAATGAGACACTGTTATTTATTAGAATAGTTATTGTTGTACAGAAGAAGAACATCTGATCAATAACTTATTCATGAGGAAACATGTTCTGTGATGTTGACGTCTAGTTGCCCAGAAGTCCAACGAACAGGCCAACGTGGTTGCCGACACCGCGGTTGCCGGGGCTAACGAGGTTGCCCAGGCGGCGGTGGACGGGGTGGAGAGCGCGGCGGTGGCGAGCGGATTCGTCAGCGCGGTGAGTGATGTCACATCACATGACCCCATGGGAAGTGATCTATGAATGTCTTTTTATATATTTCAAATGTGGTTAATACCGGTTTTCTTCATTCATTTTTATTTTAGTTTTAATTGTAATTTAAATTGTAATTTAAAGTAAAATCCTGTAAAAATGTTCATTTAGAATTTTCTTTCCAGGTTCAGAACGTAATTTTGGTATTTTAGAGTAAACTAATGCAGGGATTAGAAATATAAACAATACGATCTGAAATATTAATTTAAATTACTTCATTTCATTACATTCGTTTCACTTTGTTCAGGAAACATTGTTGAAGTTAATTCTCGGTGCGTTCGAGTCTGCGTAGGTCAAAAGAGAAGAAACGACGGAGACGGAGAAAAGCTGTTTAAAATAAAACACTTCACAGAGTGGACGACGATCAAATGACACAACGGTGTCTGACTCTAATGGACCCTAAAGCATCCCCTGCTTTATGGTCTATTAGAGACCTGTCAATCACAGTAGCCCCGCCCTAAAGCATCCCCTGCTTTATGGTCTATTAGAGATCTGTCAATCACAGTAGCCCCGCCCTAAAGCATCCCCTGCTTTATGGTCTGTGTGACTCTAAATGGACCATCATGTACTAAATGAACATCATGCTGTATTGAAGAAGACTTGAAACTAGAGATTGAGACATAAACTCATGTTTACAATGTTTACTGAGGGAATAAATCAAGAGAGAAGTAGAGTCATTTTCTATAGACTTCTATACAACCAGAGGAGTCGCCCCCTGGTGGCCACTAGAGAGAGTGCAGCTTTAACACGTGAAGCTTTGAAGAACTTTAAAGAACCGGAGGTTTCCTTCTGCACAAAAACTCTTCTGGATGAAGTGACAGGAAGTGATAAAATGCTGACTCGTGTCTTGTTTTTAGGACTCATTCCTGCAGCTCAGTGTATAAGAATCTCACGGCGATTAATATTTGTGTTGATAACTTTCATTTTCTGTCTTGAACGAATCTCTGGTGATTGGCGGAGAACAGGAGGAGGCGGGACCAGTGGCTGAGGAGGTGCCTGATTGGCCGGGGGGGTTGAGTGACTGATTGCACGGCATGATGCTCGTTGGCTGATTTGACTTGCTGACTTTAATGCTTTTCAGAGCTCACAGCTTCAGAGGAAGTGATGTTTATCTCATTACAGTCATCAGACAATAAAGCAGTGGTGAAAAGTACGACGTGTATTTACTGAAATACTGCACTTAAGCGGAAATTGAAGGTACTTTTACTTTAATTGAGTATTTCCATTTCATGCTTTCTACTTCTTCTCATCTCAGAGGGAAATATTCTGCTTTTCACTGAGCTACATTTCTTTGATAATTACGAGTTGCTTTCATCATATGAAAGATAAAGTGATAAATGGTGATGTGCAGTGGTAATATAAAAATATATAAAAATTCTAAAGAAAAGTAGTAGTATTAGTGGTAGTAGTGGTAGTGGTAGTGGTAATTGTAGTGGTAGTGGTAGTAGTGGTAGTAGTAGTCGTAGTGGTAGTAGTAGTAGTGGTAGTAGTGGTAGTGGTAGTGGTAGTAGTAGTAGTGGTAGTAGTGGTAGTGGTAGTGGTAGTAGTAGTAGTGGTAGTAGTGGTAGTAGTAGTAGTAGTGGTAGTAGTGGTAGTAGTAGTCGTGGTAGTAGTGGTAGTAGTGGTAGTAGTAGTAGTAGTGGTAGTAGTAGTAGTGGTAGTAGTAGTAGTGGTAGTAGTAGTGGTAGTGGTAGTAGTGGTAGTAGTGGTAGTAGTAGTAGTGGTAGTAGTAGTGGTAGTAGTGGTAGTAGTGGTAGTAGTAGTTGTGAGAACAGGATGGCTTCCAGAGCAGTAAACATTACATAACTCACAGATGTGGATGTAATGTCCTCTTTGATATGAACAGACTTCTATTTGCATTACAGATATTTAAGCAGGAACACTACATGGCTGGAATGCTGCTAGTATCAACGTGTGATGACGGTTTCCATTCACAGGTTCATGAAACTAACAGCATGACGGAGCAGGATGCACGGCTCCTCATTATGCTGATGACGCCTCTCTTTACTCTACTAACAGCTGCACCCTTCAGAGGAAGAAGGAACATGACATCTTTGTTCTACTGATAACATGTATTTTATGAACAGTTTATAATGAGTTTACTTTTGATTCATTTCACCATAATGAGTATAACTCTTGGCTAGTTGTGCTTTCTTGAGCTCTAGGAAACAGAGAAACAAGTCTAACAAGAACAATGAAGATCAGGTTAGAACAAGTGGAGTTTAGATGTTAGGTGTAGAAATGTTTCCTGTTCATCACGACATCAATGACTAACAGAGAATTCTCTGCTCTGAATAGTAAGATGTGTTTTGCAGGTTAAATCTTAAATTCATATGTAACATTGAAGAGTTTGTTTCTTCTTCTGGGAGAAGTGCAGCTTTGTATATGAATGGATTTGTAAGAAGGTGGAGTTTAGTCATGTGACCTCTGCTCTGTCTCACCTGCAGGCTGTCCTCCCAAAAACAGAAGCAGGAGGAGAACAGACTGAACAGGCTGCTCAGTAGGTGAGAGAACTAACGGCAGCGACACATTTCACACCCCAACAGCAGGGAATAGTGCTGATGTTGGGGACTATTTTCAGCGGCGAATGAATCCACATTTGGAGCTCCAGTGAGTATTTTTGGCAGCAGATCTCAGACCAGTTTTACCTCTAGTTGATCCCTCGGGTAAACACTGAACTTGAGAAGACTTCCTTTCTTTTAAAACTTTCAGGTCTCATCTTACTGGTTGATTTGAATCTTACGCCACGAGTCTGTGCAGCGGGGAAAAACTAATGTATAAAGATCTGTTTGTTTCCATTTATTCTAAACAGACAGACAGACAGTCCTGCTGGGGACTGAGGGACCATTTAGTCTCCATGAAGATCATTTCAAACAGTGTGTGTCATACTGTAGGAACCACAGACTGAATATATGAAGTGGACGTAGTCGTTGTGATGTCACCCATTGGTTTACTGATGTTGTGAAGCCTTGAGTTCGGCGTTTTGGCCGTCGCCATCTTGACTTTTTTGCAACCAGTGAACAGGAAGTGACCATATCTGGACTGAGGAGGAGACGTAGAGACGCCGTATACGTCTCTGGTAGAGACCTGTCAATCAGCGTGTAGCCCCGCCCTAAAGCATCCCCTGCTTTATGGTCTGTGTGACTCTAAATGGACCATCATGTACTAAATGAACATCATGCTGTATTGAAGAAGACTTGAAACTAGAGATTGAGACATAAACTCATGTTTCCAATGTTTACTGAGGGAATAAATCAAGAGAGAAGTAGAGTCATTTTCTATAGACTTCTATACAACCAGAGGAGTCGCCCCCTGGTGGCCACTAGAGAGAATGCAGCTTTAACACACGAAGCGCTGGCTTCACTTTAAAGAACCGGAGGTTGTCTCCTGGTAGGAACACTGAACAAACACTTTCCCAGAAGGCAACAGGCTATACAACTGAACAGCATCTCTTCTGATATGTAACTGATGATACTAGTTTGTTTTTTATCTGCTGATGTTGTTGAATGTGTGTTAGCATGTTGGACGTGTTTCCATTCAACGGCAACACGCCGTCGTCGTCTTCTACACAACTCTCTCTCCATTGCTGTTGTCCTCAGGGACGTACTGTTCGTGAAATCCTTTGAGACGGAGATGAGAAAATAGTCATTTTACCGCTAATACATTTGTTTTGGTATAAAAAGAATGTGCTGAGGCTGAAGACCTTCGAGACCCTTTAGGATATCAAGGAGCCAGACTGGGTTAACGTCAGCGAGGTTTGTTTTAGTGTTCACACTTCTATCTACTTTGATTCTTCTTCTTTTCTTTCCCGCTCAGAATCTCGTCCTCACCGACCTGCTGTCACTTCCTGTTTCCTCCCGTCCAACCAGGGAAGAG
Organism: Lycodopsis pacificus; assembly: GCA_028022725.1. Taxonomy (NCBI): domain Eukaryota; kingdom Metazoa; phylum Chordata; class Actinopteri; order Perciformes; family Zoarcidae; genus Lycodopsis; species Lycodopsis pacificus. The sequence continues at coordinate 26,805,044 of CM051699.1, forward strand.
GAACCTTTACATTTTATGAATGGTCCTCCCTATCGTAGTGTGTAACTTAACCTCATCAACCAATAGATACCCTCCTCATCCTCCACTGGAAAACACACACATGAACTATTAATGAATCCCTTAATACACACACACACACACACACACATGAACTATTAATGAATCCCTTAATACACACACACACATACACATGAACTAATAATGAATCCCTTAATACACACACACACACACACACACACACACGCATGAACTAATAATGAATCCCTTAATACACACACACACACATGAACTAATAATGAATCCCTTAACACACACACACACACACACACGTGTGTCAAATAACAAGTGAAATAAAAATCAGTTTGAAATCTGTTTGTTTCTTCCTCACTGTTAAATTAAAAGTAAGTAATTCATTTAAGCTAAGCTATGCTAAGCTATGCCCAGACCCATGAATCTTACTTGAAGAAGTTTCGTTCGGTGGGGCTCGTTCCCGTGATGGGGATCGATCAGTCCTCGAGTGTTTGCTCGGCAGCGCGACGTTTGAGCGGGCGCAGACTGTGAGCAGCTCGGTCCTCGGGAGTCGGTCCTCGGGAGTCGGTGCTCCCGGTAGCGTGACTCGCTCTGGAGTGGACGCGGACTCGGCTGGCATCGGCGCGGCGTTTGAGCTGGCGCGGATGCAGGTCTCCTCGCTGCAGAGAGGGAGGCCTGTGGTTTAACGTCGGCTGAGGTACGTCGTCGATTCGTACCTCCCGGTAATCTACGGCTGAGGAAGGGGGTTCGTCCTTGTCTTCCTGCCGGGGGTTTGATGAGGGCGCGCGGTCATCGTGGGCCTTCTGTCGTCAGCGTGGTGCTGGGAAGAGAAGAGCCCGGTGCATCTTCTGTAGGCCGGACGGGGGTCCGAGCGAAGAGGAAGAAACTCGCTGTGTTGCTGCTTATAAACCTGGTCTCACAAACAGTGGGGGGCCCTTTCTCGGCCAATGGAGGGTCAGGCTCAGGTGATGAGAGGTGAAGTTCAAGGGACATGTGAGGAGCTCAGTCAGCCAGGAGGTGGGGCCAGACCCCAACAGAGAAAATAAATGTGACACATCAACCGATCGACCTGTTTAATCTCACTTTGTTTGAGGGGCTCTATGTGATCATGAGTACAAATGATTATTGTGATGAGTCATGCTGCTGCAGTCTCAGACCTGTGAGACTGGTCCGCCCTGAAGCCACACCTCATTCTTGAACAGGGCGAGACCACAGAGAGGCTTACCTGCAGGGACACCGGGACAACCTGCCTCCATAAGCCCCGCCCTCCTCCGTACTTAACAAACACTCAACACACACTCGAGGCAGCGCAGACCGACAGATCACCAGCAGATATGGAGGATATGATTCCCAAGATGATCGGAGGCAAAGTGGGTGAGTATCATGAGAAAATATCACGTTTGAGTTTGTTTCCTCTCGACTGGACGCGTTTCAAACAGAAAGCAGTCATTCAGTATGAAGTGTTCGTATCTTTTATTCAACATTCACACGTTTGTTTTACAATCTGAGCAGAAGGGGGACAAGCTAAAACACAACGTGCAGCATATATGGATTATTATGTGGAGCAAAGATATGTTTTCTAATTAAAATGATTGGAATGAAGACAGAATGTGTTGGTTCTTGTTAGATTCACGTTCCAGTGTTTATGATCTGAGCCGTGAAGCTTTGTAGATTATCGTCATGCAGAAACACTCTCAGCTCTACATCTGGATTCAGATGGTTCTACGTCCGCCTCCCTCGGGTCATGTTCAGGATGTTTCATTCCTCCAGTATTAGATTAACACAGCGTCAGTCAGGTGACCAAACATCTGCTCCAGCCAGTTGAGTCTAAGACAGAAACCCGGTCCCACCTTTATGTGGTGACCTCACCGGCTGCTGGAGAACTTAACAGATGTTTGTTCCTGCAGAGGATGCGGTGAAGGGCGTCATGAACAAGGTCATGGGTAAAGAAGGGCAGGAGGAGGAGCAAGGAGGGCTGGACAAGGTGATGTCAATGGTTGGTGGAGCGGGCGGAGGCGGAGGCGACGGAGGCTTCGGCCTCGGAGACGCCCTCTCGATGGTTGGAGGAGGGAGCGATGACAAGAAGGAGGAGGGAGGAGGAGGAGGAGGTGAGTCCTTCGGTTCGGTGGAATTGATTGGTGATTGGATTTGTGTAACATTTTGGTGAAACCACGAGCCGATCAGTCAGTTCCCCGTTTTTCACTTCCCAGAATGCTGCGCGGGAAGACCTGCCCTCTGCTTCTGATTGGCTACTGGCTGCAGAACGCTAACGTTAGCCTAGCTTTGATGCTCAGGCTGGTCTCATCCAGCTATCGTAGGAAAAAAGCTACGAAAAAACGAACTGATTTCATGTCGTCTAAACATAACTAAGTTATTTCCTCTGAAGACGGAACTTTATTTTGAAAAATATTCACGTAATTCGTGTTCCTGGACTTTTGTAGAAAAACGCTCGATAAATTAAGAGTAACATTTGGTAGGAAATTATACGAACCGTAAAAATCCAATGAAAAAGTCTCTCCTCCTGGGCCTGTTTAGTTTAAAGCACCAGTTAGCATTATAGCTACAGGCTAATGTTAGCGTTTAGCAGCCAATCAGAGGCGGAGTAGGGGCGGGGCTTCCGGCAATGGCATTCTGGGTAGGCTCGCCTGCACATGTGCAGAATGGGGCACTGACGAGGGCTCCACACTCGAGCAATGACTGACAGGAGTCGAGCTGCAGAACTCTGACAACAGTCAAGGTGGAAACTTACCGGATATTTATGGGAATGAGATGTAAATCAGGGTTCGGCTGCGTTCACTGCCTCATGTTACAGACACAAACCTTGTACCGTCACCAGCAGACAGAACTGCAAAACATCGACAATTTAGCTGAGATTGACTTTAATTTAATGTGTTAAAAGTCTCGTTGAACAACAACAACATCCAGAATGTTGAATGAAGCACGTTTCATCATCATCATCCAGCACATCGTAGTTGTTGAGATGGTTCAGTCTGGATATTAATATGATTATGTCTCTGTTGAAACACTTGTGGGCTTTTGTGGTATATATTTTAATATTCTCTTGTCTTTCTCTCACTTTAGTCTCAGGTTTGATGGGTGGAATCGGCAGCTTCCTTAAGTAGAGACCCCGCAGACCACATCCTGAAGCATCAGCTCCAGTCCATCACACCTCCACCTGCTGACTGGTGGAGAATCAATGCTTCCAATGTTTACCAATGATTCGGAAATGAAATAATTAAAAGGACAATAAAACTCTTTAAACTAATGTTACGTACAAGTTTTACACCATGAGAATGTACTGACAAGGATCTGTTGTAACTTTACCAAAGTGGGTTATTACATGGAACAATAAATATCTACTGTCACCTGGAGACGACCGGCCGTTTATGTCATTCATTTAATATCTCCAGAGAAAATCCAAAAGTAAATGAATAAATAAATATAAGCATCCCCTGCTGTCAATCACAGTAGCCCCGCCCTAAAGCATCCCCTGCTTTATGGTCTGTGTGACTCTAAATGGACCATCATGTACTAAATGAACATCATGCTGTATTGAAGAAGACTTGAAACTAGAGATTGAGACATAAACTCATGTTTACAATGTTTACTGAGGGAATAAATCAAGAGAGAAGTAGAGTCATTTTCTAAACCAAAAGGAACTCTTCTATTGAATATTGTTCGTGACATGCAGTGGTTAAAAGTAGTTGATATTATAAAGACCGAATATCGCCTCCTTCGGCTCTAAATGTGTTACTTTACATTTGTCTCCTGTATTTTGGTGCTAATGAATGCTAATGCTAATCAAACTGTTTCGACATGGTTCAGTCCTCTTCTCGCTCTACACAACATCTCTGGGTTCTGTTATTTGCTCGCTGACTTCTCTTACCGGCCCTATGACTCGACAGGACAGATGAAATGTACGCCCATTGTCCCATATGTCCCGTGTCATACGTGACCATTTCTGCCACTGCTGGGAAATCCCCTAATGGCATAATATGTCCCTCGCGTCCAGAGTCCGTGGACCCCTCGTGGTCACCTTCGGTAAACTGCCAATAGGGACATATATTTGTTTACCCTTGAAAATCGTAGCTCCGCCCCTGTAGGTCCAAACACAGCGCCGCTCGCCCACCTGACAGTAGACAAGTTGGGCGATACAACTGAGGGGGTCTGCTATTTTTAGGGGCCCCCAGAGTGCCATTTAGGGCGGCCTGAAAAAGTGCCTGTTTTTCCCTTATGCGACAATGGGCGTACATTTCATCTGTCCTGTCGAGTCATAGGGCCGGGAAGAGAAGTCAGCGAGCAAATAACAGAACCCAGAGATGTTGTGCAGAGCGAGAAGAGGACTGAACCATGTCGAAACAGTTTGATTAGCATTAGCATTCATTAGCACCAAAATACAGGAGACAAATGTAAAGTAACACATTTAGAGCCGAAGGAGGCGATATTAGGTCATTATAATATCAACTACTTTTAACCACTGCATGTCACGAACAATATTCAACAGAAGAGTTCCTTTTGGTTTAGAAAATGACTCTACTTCTCTCTTGATTTATTCCCTCAGTAAACATTGTGAACATGAGTTTATGTCTCAATCTCTAGTTTCAAGTCTTCTTCAATACAGCATGATGTTCATTTAGTACATGATGGTCCATTTAGAGTCACACAGACCATAAAGCAGGGGATGCTTATATTTATTTATTCATTTACTTTTGGACTTTCTCTGGAGATATTAAATGAATGACACAAACGGCCGGTCGTCTCCAGGTGACAGTAGATATTTATTGTTCCATGTAATAACCCACTTTGGTAAAGTTACAACAGATCCTTGTCAGTACATTCTCATGGTGTAAAACTTGTACGTAACATTAGTTTAAAGAGTTTTATTGTCCTTTTAATTATTTCATTTCCGAATCATTGGTAAACATTGGAAGCATTGATTCTCCACCAGTCAGCAGGTGGAGGTGTGATGGACTGGAGCTGATGCTTCAGGATGTGGTCTGCGGGGTCTCTACTTAAGGAAGCTGCCGATTCCACCCATCAAACCTGAGACTAAAGTGAGAGAAAGACAAGAGAATATTAAAATATATACCACAAAAGCCCACAAGTGTTTCAACAGAGACATAATCATATTAATATCCAGACTGAACCATCTCAACAACTACGATGTGCTGGATGATGATGATGAAACGTGCTTCATTCAACATTCTGGATGTTGTTGTTGTTCAACGAGACTTTTAACACATTAAATTAAAGTCAATCTCAGCTAAATTGTCGATGTTTTGCAGTTCTGTCTGCTGGTGACGGTACAAGGTTTGTGTCTGTAACATGAGGCAGTGAACGCAGCCGAACCCTTATTTACATCTCATTCCCATAAATATCCGGTAAGTTTCCACCTTGACTGTTGTCAGAGTTCTGCAGCTCGACTCCTGTCAGTCATTGCTCGAGTGTGGAGCCCTCGTCAGTGCCCCATTCTGCACATGTGCAGGCGAGCCTACCCAGAATGCCATTGCCGGAAGCCCCGCCCCTACTCCGCCTCTGATTGGCTGCTAAACGCTAACATTAGCCTGTAGCTATAATGCTAACTGGTGCTTTAAACTAAACAGGCCCAGGAGGAGAGACTTTTTCATTGGATTTTTACGTTTCGTATGATTTCCTACCAAATGTTACTCTTAATTTATCGAGCGTTTTTCTACAAAAGTCCAGGAACACGAATTACGTGAATATTTTTCAAAATAAAGTTCCGTCGTCAGAGGAAATAACTTAGTTATGTTTAGACGACATGAAATCAGTTCGTTTTTTCGTAGCTTTTTTCCTACGATAGCTGGATGAGACCAGCCTGAGCATCAAAGCTAGGCTAACGTTAGCGTTCTGCAGCCAGTAGCCAATCAGAAGCAGAGGGCAGGTCTTCCCGCGCAGCATTCTGGGAAGTGAAAAACGGGGAACTGACTTATCGGCTCGTGGTTTCACCAAAATGTTACACAAATCCAATCACCAATCAATTCCACCGAACCGAAGGACTCACCTCCTCCTCCTCCTCCCTCCTCCGTCTTGTCATCGCTCCCTCCTCCAACCATCGAGAGGGCGTCTCCGAGGCCGAAGCCTCCGTCGCCTCCGCCTCCGCCCGCTCCACCAACCATTGACATCACCTTGTCCAGCCCTCCTCCCTCCTCCTTCTTGTCATCGCTCCCTCCTCCAACCATCGAGAGGACGTCTCCGACGCCGAAGCCTCCGTCGCCTCCGCCCGCTCCACCAACCATTGACATCACCTTGTCCAGCCCTCCTTGCTCCTCCTCCTGCCCTTCTTTACCCATGACCTTGTTCATGACGCCCTTCACCGCATCCTCTGCAGGAACAAACATCTGTTAAGTTCTCCAGCAGCCGGTGAGGTCACCACATAAAGGTGGGACCGGGTTTCTGTCTTAGACTCAACTGGCTGGAGCAGATGTTTGGTCACCTGACTGACGCTGTGTTAATCTAATACTGGAGGAATGAAACATCCTGAACATGACCCGAGGGAGGCGGACGTAGAACCATCTGAATCCAGATGTAGAGCTGAGAGTGTTTCTGCATGACGATAATCTACAAAGCTTCACGGCTCAGATCATAAACACTGGAACGTGAATCTAACAAGAACCAACACATTCTGTCTTCATTCCAATCATTTTAATTAGAAAACATATCTTTGCTCCACATAATAATCCATATATGCTGCACGTTGTGTTTTAGCTTGTCCCCCTTCTGCTCAGATTGTAAAACAAACGTGTGAATGTTGAATAAAAGACACGAACACTTCATACTGAATGACTGCTTTCTGTTTGAAATGCGTCCAGTCGAGAGGAAACAAACTCAAACGTGATATTTGCTAATGATACTCACCCACTTTGTCTCCCGCTATCTTTGCGAACATATTCTCCATATCTGCTGGTGATCTGTCGGTCTGCGCTGCCTCGAGTGTGTGTTGAGTGTTTTTTAAGGATGGAGGAGGGCGGGGCTTATGGAGGCAGGTTGTCCCGGGGTCCCTGCAGGTAAGCCTCTCTGTGGTCTCGCCCTGTTCAAGAATCAGGTGTGGCTTCAGGGCGGACCAGTCTCACAGGTCTGAGACGTCACTGCAGCAGAACATCTAGTTTACATGTGAACACAGGTGTGTGTGTGTGTGTGTGTTACCTCCCTAAAGAAGAATTTAAAGAAGGCAGCATGACTCACCACAATAATCACCTGTACTCATGATCACATAGAGGCCCTCAAACAAAGAGTGAGATGAAACAGGTCGATCTGTTCATGTGTCACATTCATCACCTCGTGCAAAGATCGGAGCTGCAGTCAGAACATGTCTGTGACGGACAGGTGAAAAGCCGCCGTGAAGGGGCGTGTCTGTAGGAGTGACCTCACAATCAGCCATAAACCAAGATGTACTAGTGAGAGTACTACTACCGCAGTGTTTTCTGGAGTATTTCTCACCTTGACAGCTAATGTACCGTAACAAATACATAGTTCTAGTTCTTGGAGTCTTCTCTCTGTGAACTCCACCGATCCGATTCCTTCTCTAAAGAAAATCACGGATGCGACTCGGCGACATCACCGACCATCGACGGCAGCTGAGTTTACAAAATCACGACTTGACCTCAACAAAATCCGAGTCACAAAATCTCAAACTTTGCAGCGCTGATTAAAAGTTGAACCGGATTCTGTCACTGATTCGACTTCAATGTTTCCAGAAACACGTTTTATTTCCTGAGAACAGTTTGTCCTCCATCAGATAAAACCCTAACCCTAACCCTAACGCTTCATATGATGAAGCGTTTTATCTGATGAAGCGTTTCATCTGATGAAGCGTTTTATCAGATGAAGCCCCACCAGTCCGGGTTCAAAGTGGGTCACTGGACTGAGACAGCCCTCCTTGTGGTGACAGAGTCGCTTCACGCAGCGAGAGCGAACTCTCTCTGCTCTGTCCTGATTCTCCTGGACCTGTCTGCAGCGTTTGACACGGTGAACCACCAGATCCTCCTCTCCACCCTCGAGGGGATGGGGTCTCAGGCTCTGCACTGTCCCTGTTTGCATCCTACCTGACAGGTCGATCCTACCAGGTGACATGGAGGGGGCCGTGTCGGAACCACGCATGCTGACTACGGGGGTTCCACAAGGCTCAGTCCTGGGCCCCCTTCTCTTCTCGCTCTACACAACATCTCTGGGTTCTGTTATGCGCTCGCATGACTTCTCTTACCATCGTTATGCCGATGACACCCAGCTGGTCTTGTCATTTCCCCCCGGGGACACTCGAGTGGAGGCATCGCTGCGTGCTTGGCTGACATCTCGAAGTGGATGACGACACACCACCTCAAGCTCAACCTGGACAAAACCGAGCTGCTGTTCCTCCCGGGGAAGGGTTGCCCTCACCGAGACCTGTCTATCACCATTGATGAGACCTGTCCATCACCATTGATGAGACCTGTCCATCACCATGACGATACCGTGGTGACGCCAACTCGGACTGCAAGGAACCTGGGTGTGACCCTGGACGACCAACTGTCGTTCTCAGCAAACATTGCATCGGTTACACGCTGCTGCAGATTCCTGCTCTACAGCATCAGGAGGATTCACTTCCTCACTGAGGAGACGGTGCAGGTGCTCATCCAGGCTCTGGTCATCTCCCGCCTGGACTACTGCAGCTCACTACTTGCCGGAGCTCCGGCGTCGTTCATCAGACCTCTGGAGCTTGTCCAGAAAGCTGCAGCTCGCCTGGTGTTCAATCTCCCCAAGTTCTCCCACAACTTGCCTTCTCCGTTCTCTGCACTGGCTCCTGTAAGAGCATCCAGTGTGAGACTCTGGTGCCTACAGGGCAGTGAAGGGAACAGCTCCTTCCTATCTCCAGGCCACGGTCCAGCCCTACACCCCCGCCCGACCTCTTGGCTCTGCTGCCTCGGGGCGATCGGTCGCCCCGTCGCTCAGAGGTCCCTGCGGCTGATCGACCCGGTCGCGTCTGTTTCCTGTCCTGACCCCTCAGTGGTGAATGAACTCCCCACTGACCTCAGGACAGCAGAGTCACTGCCCATCTTTCATCAGGCTGAAGACTCACCTCCTCAAGAAGCACTACCCTGAAGACTCACCTCTTCAAGAAGTACTACCCTGAAGACTCACATCTTCAAGAAGTAGTACCCTGAAGACTCACCTCTTCAAGAAGTACTACCCTGAAGACTCACCTCTTCAAGAAGTACTACCCTGAAGACTCACCTCTTCAAGAAGTAGTACCCTGAAGACTCACCTCTTCAAGAAGTACTACCCTGAAGACTCACCTCTTCAAGAAGTAGTACCCTGAGCCTTCACTCACCACTTATTGTATTCATACTCGTGTGTTTCTGTACTTCTGCTCTGGTTTCTGCTCTATGATTCTTGTTTAAAGGAGATGCACTTAAGACTTCTGGTGACTAGTAGTTCTCTTGAATATGTTGAACACACTTATTATAAGTGGCTTTGGATGAAAGCGTCTGCTGAATGACTGTAATGTGATGTATGTAATGTGATGTATGTAATGTAATGTTTATCTTCTGTTCACCCGGTTCAGATTTGATCAAAAGGGTGGAATATATGTCCATTAACCCAATATTCTGCCAGTGCAAATGTGAGGTACTTTGTGTTTTTCTACTTCTGTTTAGTCTCCATAGTGGTAAAGCTCTGACATTACAGGTGTTTTCACAGGTGCATTCTGGGTGCAGGTGATAGATGATGACGATGACTTGGAGCCGTTCAACAGATACTGGAGTCTCTGCGTCACTAACAGGTTTAAATGTGACGCATGAAACCGTTCAACTCGTATTCTCAGCTGGAGAGTTTAAAATCGAACAAAACATCTTAGTTTTATGTGTTTTGTGTTTAAAAATATAAATTTGTAAAGAAACTAAAGCGGTCAGATAAATATAGTGAGAAAGACTCAAGTACTGTACATAAGTATACATCTGAGGTACTTGTACTCACAGCAGTGATGAGTCATGTTTTCTTCAGACTCCTCACATTGTTCTCATTGTCTCACTGAAACACGAGGAACCTGCTCTGCAGCACAGAACTCGCTCATTGTGCGGTACGACACCGAGTAGAAGCACTCTGCTCCGCCTCAAGGTGCTGCTCTCACAACTGGACTTCAATAAAAGTACAAAAGTACGAGCGTCGTTGTGTTCATCACTTTACAGGTGGAGCTCATTTGAATGACTTTATGATCTATAGCTACACATCGTCATGTGTCCGTTCATTAATACTCTGAATCTGTCAAATAACTATTGAATGAAAGAAGTTTAAAAGTACAATATGTCCCTCTGAAGTACATTGAGCAGAAAATAGAAATACTCCAGATTGTACTAGAACGTGAGTAAATGTACTTTGTTTGTCTACACAGCAACACAAACAGATCGCTTTACTCTGACTCTGGATCAGGTGAACGCAGAACCGGTGGAACCGGTGGAACCCGACGGGATGGGGAGGGACACCTGAGAGGGGCGTCGACCAAAAGAGACGAAGGCTTCAGTCTCACCTGCACCTGCAAGAGGACACGTTGAGGTCTCTCATCACATAGACAGACAGAGACAGAGAGAGAGACAGAGAGAGAGACAGAGAGACAGAGAGAGAGACAGAGAGACAGAGAGAGAGACAGAGAGACAGAGAGAGACAGAGAGAGAGACAGAGAGACAGAGAGAGAGAGACAGAGAGACAGAGAGAGAGAGAGACAGAGAGACAGAGAGAGAGACAGAGACAGAGAGAGAGAGAGAGACAGAGAGACAGAGAGAGATGGCTTCTAAGTGGATTGCAGAAAAAATGGGTGAGTAGAGCAAAGGGGAGGATGAGAGTGTTTGCATGGTCCTGATTTGCATGTCTTGTTGTCGATGTTGCTGCAGTAAAGTATCAGAGGAGGTTTAGTGGAAAACCAACAAATATTCTGCTTTACCGGCAATTATGGTTCAAACTCAATATTCCAAAGTATTCAGTCACAGACACAGTTCATCTACAACAAGATGTAACAAGCTGATTCATAATAGAATTGATGTTACACATCAAGATGTCGGGTTTAAAACATGAGTTTATGGTCTCAATCTCTAGTTTATGAGTTATGACTCAATCACTGTAGCCCCGCCCTAAAGCATCCCCTGCTTTATGGTCTATTAGAGACCTGTCAATCAGCGTGTAGCCCCGCCCTAAAGCATCCCCTGCTTTATGGTCTGTGTGACTCTAAATGGACCATCATGTACTAAATGAACATCATGCTGTATTGAAGAAGACTTGAAACTAGAGATTGAGACATAAACTCATGTTTACAATGTTTACTGAGGGAATAAATCAAGAGAGAAGTAGAGTCATTTTCTATAGACTTCTATACAACCAGAGGAGTCGCCCCCTGGTGGACACTAGAGAGAACGCAGCTTTAAAGCGTGAAGCTTCGTCCTCTCTTTAAAGAACTAGAGGTTGTCTCCTGGTTGTCGAGCTGCCGTTAAAGTAACTGTGAGCAAACGGTCGTGTTTGACTTTCATCATCTGGGAGAAACAGGTGATCGGAGCTTCAGGCAAATTGTAATATTTATTTTCAGGTATTTTCTCATCTTCCCCGTGAGATAAACCCCACCCCTCCGGTGCTGCAGGGCGGTTAAATCCAACACTACGGTGGTTTTCATGTGTTTGTTCTGAAGGAGACATGGTGGAGGACGCCGTGAAGAAGGCTCTCGGTATGGAGGAGAAGGAGGACAAAGACGAAGGAAGCATCTTCTCAAAGATCTTCAACAGAGACGACGACGACGACGACGACCACAAGAAGAAGAAGTCGAGGGAGGACGAAGACGACAAGAAGGAGAGCTTCTTCACAAAGATCTTCGACAGAGACGACGACGACGACAAGAAGAAAGAGAGTAAATCTGGGTTTACTGGTCTCTTCAGTGAGCTGGAGGGAGCCGCCTCTGCAGGAGGAGATGAGATGGGAGGAGGAGGAGGAGGAGGAGGAGGAGGAGGAGGAATGAAAGTACAAGTAAATGATGGAGGTACGTAATATTCATCAATTATCAACAATAATCTAACACACCCAACAGCTATTATCCATAAAATTACATTACTTTACATTAGAGTCATTCAGCAGACGCTTTTATCCAAAGAGACTTACAATAAGTGAGTTCAACATATTCAAGAGAACTGCTAGTCACCAGAAGTCTTAAGTGCATCTCCTTTCATCAAACAAGCATCTAAGAGCATCACCAGAGCAACAGTACAGTGCAGAAACAAACCAATGCAGTAAGTGCCACAAACTAATATGAATAGAATAAGTGCAAGCTAGTATGAATACAATAGATGCTAAGTGAAGGCTCAGGGTAGTGCTTCTTGAAGAGGTGAGTCTTCAGGGTAGTACTTCTTGAAGAGGTGAGTCTTCAGGGTAGTACTTCTTGAAGAGGTGAGTCTTCAGGGTAGTACTTCTTGAAGAGGTGAGTCTTCTATGGGGTCAGATCAGTCTCAATAATCACAAATGCACACAGAAAGATTCACAAATGCGTACAGAACAATTCACAAATATATTCGATTTACAAATGCACGCAGAACGATTCACAAATACATTCCAATGCACAAATAAATAAATTACGATTTATATAAATGTAAAAAGAAATCACAAATATATTTCTGCATTTGTAAGTATTTCTGTGTGGATTTTTTACATTTCTTTGTGGATTTGTATGCATTTCTTTGTGGATCGCACTGCATTTCTTTACAGATCTCTGCACGGATTTATGAGACTCCCCTGACGTCGCTCGATCCACAAATATGCGTTTTTTCAACATTCTCTTTTTCAACCAATCACATGAGCGCAGCTCCCCCCTCCCCTCCCCACGAGGGTGGCAGCGTTAGAGATACGCAATTTGCGGAAGCGACAGGGGGAGCTCAAAGGCACTTCGTATAAATATATACATACATATAAATATATTCATACAGATACATACCTATATATACATACTTATATATGTATATATATCCAAATCAATAGGTTATATGGGTTGCTATCATTCTAAACAGTACAATGCATATTATCCAGGTTTACAATTTGAATTCCTTCAGTCTGCATGAAAGTGTGTATCGTTGCCATGGCAACATGTACCAATTGATGTTAGCCTATATTAGCTTGCTAATGAAAACGAGTAGCCATACTATTACAATTCGGCCTTTTTTTACGAAACTAATTACAACTACCAACAGTCAGTGGTGTATAGTAACGAAGTAGAAATACTTCGTTACTGTACTTAAGTAGTTTTTTTGGGTATCTATTTACTAATTATTTCTGTTGACTTTTACTTTTACTTCACTACATTTTGCAAAGAAAACTGATACTTTGACTCCGATACATTTCCCCTGAAACCTTCGTTACTCGCTGCAAAATCAAATCAATCTTTAGAACAAAATGAATCCTGAGAGCAGCGTCGGGGACTGTGGTGAACACAGACTGCAAGCAGCAGGTTTGTGAATCAGTGGTGCTAGCAGCGAGTTAAATCATTGTTAGTCACGTTAATGCGCAATTGCAAACAAGTGCTCTCAAAGCTGGTGTTGTGATTCCCAGGATGCTACATGCTATAAGCTAGCGGGCGACTACCTGAGTATAATTCACTCTACGATGACTGATTTCATGATGGAAGCAGAAATGGAAGCACCTGCTACTCCCGACACAAACGACGGTGGTGACGAAGACCAACACCCGTGGATCGCTCGCGAGTCAGTGAGCTGAGGAAGTGTTGACAGATGTGACACCAGAGGATTGACGGGAGCCGAGAGAGCGCAGCATTAGCGTTAGCGTTCG
>CM051699.1:26823876-26826376 GCA_028022725.1 Lycodopsis pacificus
CCGCGGCGCAATAACGCGTCCAACGCGCCGCAATAACGCGTCCACCGCGCCGCAAAAACGCGTCCACCGCGCCGCAAAAACGCGTCCAACGCGCCGCAATAACGCGTCCAACGCGCCGCAATAACGCGTCCACCGCGCCGCAAAAACGCGTCCACCGCGCCGCAATAACGCGTCCAACGCGCCGCAATAACGCGTCCACCGCGCCGCAATAACGCGTCCAACGCGCCGCAATAGCGCGTCCACCGCGCCGCAATAACGCGTCCAACGCGCCGCAATAACGCGTCCACCGCGCCGCAATAACGTGTCGCGTCTGTGCAGAGACTTTGTATGTAATCTCGACGCGCGTCAAAAAATAAACGCGACCGGTGTGAACGCAGCATTAGAGTACATTAATCACAGTGGTGTATAGTAACGAAGTAGAAATACTTCGTGACTGTACTTAAGTCTTTTTTTTTGGATATCTGTACTTTACTTTATTTATATTTCTGTTGACTTTTACTTTTACTTCACTACATTTCACTACATTGTGTTCGTGTGTTCGTGTGTGTTCGTGTGTGTTCGTGTGTTTGTGTGTGTTCATGTTTGTTCATGTGTGTTCATGTGTGTTCATGTGTTCATGTTTGTTCGTGTGTTCGTGTGTTCATGTGTATTCATGTGTTCGTGTGTGTTCATGTGTTCATGTTTGTTCATGTGTGTTTGTGTGTTCATGTGTATTCATGTGTTTGTGTGTGTTCATGTGTTCATGTTTGTTCATGTGTGTTCGTGTTTGTTCGTGTTTGTTCATGTGTTCATGTTTGTTCATGTGTTCATGTGTGTTCATGTGTTCATGTTTGTTCATGTGTTCATGTGTGTTCATGTGTGTTCATGTGTTCATGTTTGTTCATGTGTTCATGTGTGTTCATGTGTTCATGTGTGTTCATGTGTTCATGTTTGTTCGTGTGTTCATGTGTGTTCATGTTTGTTCATGTGTTCATGTTTGTTCATGTGTTCATGTGTGTTCATGTGTTCATGTTTGTTCATGTGTTCATGTGTGTTCATGTGTGTTCATGTGTTCATGTTTGTTCATGTGTTCATGTGTGTTCATGTGTTCATGTGTGTTCATGTGTTCATGTGTTCATGTGTGTTCATGTGTTCATGTGTTTCTGTGTTTTTCAGGCACAACGCACACCAATCAACAGTCACACAGTAAGTGAGCCAGAGAGGTTTCCATCCGCTGCCAGATGTTTGAAGGCAGCCTAAAATTACAAAGTCTCAAATGAAATGGAATTAAAATTCATAGTTCATAATTCACCCACACCATGATGTTCTAACAGTCCAAAGTCACACAAAGTGAAAGAAAGAGCCTCTTTGTTCTCCGCTGACCAGCAGGAGATGATCATGAACGCAGACGAGGAAGTCAAGACGTCATCACGGCAAAATATAACAGCGGCATCATCCAATGAGATCTATAGACAATAATGATCTCAACTCTTTCACAATCATCATAAAAACAAGCCCAACGAGGATCTGATGATGCTCATTAATATGATACATGTGTATGTATGCCTCATGCATCATGCACTGTGTGTGTGTGTGTGTGTACATGTGTGTGTAGATCACATGTAGAACTAGCAGTGTGTGTCTGTGAGTGAGTCTGTGTGTGTATTATTCATCATCAGACATTCAATCAACTGAAGCAGTGAAGATCAATAGTGTGTGATTCTCTCTGTTCTCATCATGTTCTACAGTAATGATCTGCTGCTGCACTAATAACACGTCATATCATGATGAGTGCTTTAACCTCATGCATGCAACCAGCCATCAAGAGGACATGAGAGCAAGGACACACTGAGCACACACACGTGATCACAATGCTGAGTCAGCACGATAACTCGGCCCATGATGGAGGCAGCTCCTCTGAGAGGCCTGATCTCAAAGTAGCTGCACTTCATTCTGTGCGTTCCCTTCAGAACTAGTCATTGCCGGACCGGCGTCACATTCTGCAGCCACCACCATCGAAAAGCCTCACTTCTGTGATGTCATCCTGAAAACGATCAGAACTCAGTGAGCCACGTACGAGGCAGCAAGCCATTCCTCCAGGCTGTGTGTGTGTGTGTGATGTTTTGTGTGTGTGTGATATTTTGTGTGTGTGTGTGTGTGTGTTGTTTTTTGCGCGTGTGATGTTTTGTGTGTGTGTGTGTGTGTGTGATGTTTTGTGCGTGTGTGTGTGTGCGTGTGATGTTTTGTGTGCGTGTGATGTTTTGTGTGTGTGTGTGTGTGTGTGTGTGATGTCAGAGCGTTCCACTGAGCTGCCTTCACAGAGAACGTAGATCTACGAAACGAGCTCAACCTGTTAAACACAAGCACCTCTTGAAGCAGATCGAGTGCTTTGTTTATTCACTAAAGGAGGCGGGGCCATACCATTCCACACACACACACGCACACAAACACACACACACACACACACGTGAGTCTCATGAGGTTCTCCCAACTCAGGGTGTGGTGTTCGATGAGGATAATG
>CM051699.1:26841376-26851376 GCA_028022725.1 Lycodopsis pacificus
ACACACATACACACACACACAGACAGACAGAGACACACACACACACACACACACACACACAGACAGACAGAGACACACACACAGACAGAGACACACACAGACAGACACACACACACAGACAGACACACAGACACACACACACACACACAGACAGACAGAGACACACGTACACATGATAAATAAATAACTTTTAACTTTATGAGTGTGTAAACTCTCCCATGAGGCTAACATTTTAGTTGCGACCTTTTCTGTTTGTAAACTAAGTGAATATATTGTCAATTTGTGTTGGAATGAATAAAGTTGTAAATGAAGTATGAATATTTCACTTCCCCACAAACTATAGATGCTTTTATTTTGAATGTTGGCACCGGATGTTCAATGTGTACTAATTCCAGCTAGCTTCCCGCTAGCTAAAACAACCATAAAACTACGGCGAAATGTCAAATAAATAAAAGAAAGAACATATCCGAGATGTAACATTCACTTTCCTCATCGTTGTCTGATTCACTTCACTTTCTGTGCCCCACAGTCGCGTGTAAACGGGTGTAAACGGGTGTAAACGGGTGTAAACGGGTTTAAACGGGTTTAAACGGGTTTAAAGTTCTACAGTTCAGCTAACATACGCGACTCTCCCCGGGACGTATTTGACAGTTTAACGAGGTGTCGCGTGTTGATTTGCGTTCTTCATGTTTAAACACACGCACACACACATACAAACAAACAAAAAACAACACACACGCGCAGCCGCACGCGCCCACGCAGCAGGAAGAGGCGGCGGGGAGGCTAAAGAAGGAGGAGCCGCCTCGCGCCGCTACAAGCGTTCGTGTTACCCGACATACCCTCCGACTGTGATCCGGCTCTCACGACCGTAAACTTTCCCTGAAAGCGAACAACATGTACCGGTACTTCGGAGGGATACTCACCCGAGGAGCGGGCACCGTCCTGGGCTCCGGTGGCTCCGTCGCCGCCCTCGACTCGGTTCTCCCCGCGTCCCTGCTGCGGTCCCGCGGCTACAGCCAGGTAGCGGATGCAGACTGCAAGGACGATCCTAACTTCTTCTCCATGGTGGAGGGCTTCTTCGACCGAGGCGCCGCGATGGTGGAGGACCAGCTGGTGGAGGGTCTGAAGACCCGGGAGTCCGCCGAGCAGAAGAGGAAGCGCGTCCGCGGGATCCTGAGGATCATCAAACCGTGTAACCACGTGCTCAGCGTCTGTTTCCCCATCAAGAAGGACAACGGGGAGTGGGAGGTGATCGAGGGCTACCGGGCTCAGCACAGCCAGCACCGGACCCCGTGCAAGGGAGGTGAGACGATCTATGATACGTTTAATATCGTAAGTTATTATAGACATAACTATTTATAATACGTTTATAACAACTTATTATAGACATAACTATTTATAATACGTGTACAGAAACTTATTATAGACATAACTATTTATAATACGTGTATAGAAACGTATTATAGATATAACTATTTATAATACGTTTATAACAACTTATTATAGACATAACTATTTATAATAAGTGTATAGAAACGTATTATAGATATAACTATTTATAATACGTTTATAACAACTTATTATAGACATAACTATTTATAATACGTGTATAGAAACGTATTATAGATATAACTATTTATAATACGTGTATATAAACTTATTATAGCTATAACTATTTATAATATGTTTATAACAACTTATTATAGACATAACTATTTATAATACGTGTATAGAAACGTATTATAGATATAACTATTTATAATACGTTTATATAAACGTATTATAGATATAACTATTTATAATACGTTTATATAAACTTATTATAGATATAACTATTTATAATACGTTTATAACAACTTATTATAGATATAACTATTTATAATACGTTTATAGAAACTTATTATAGATATAACTTTATAATACGTTTATAGAAACTTATTATAGATATAACTATTTATAATACGTTTACAGAAACTTATTATAGATATAACTATTTATAATAAGTTTATAGAAACTTATTATAGATATAACTATTTATAATACGTTTATAGAAACTTATTATAGATATAACTATTTATAATACGTTTATAACAACTTATTATAGATATAACTATTTATAATAAGTTTATAGAAACTTATTATAGATATAACTATTTATAATACGTTTATAGAAACTTATTATAGATATAACTATTTATAATACGTTTATAACAACTTATTATAGATATAACTATTTATAATAAGTTTATAGAAACTTATTATAGATATAACTATTTATAATACGTTTATAAAATCCACGAAAATAGTGTCATATTATCTGTAAAATCACAAGAAATAAATCACTATTATGACTTTTTAGTCAATGGAGGAAGTTAACATGTACATTTACACAACTACTACAGTTTGAGGTAATCTGGTGATTCACTTTACATACCTGCCGCCCAAAGAGAGGAACGCGCGTGTATTTGATGGTTGTATGACCCTTCGGACCCCTCTGCTGGAAACCAGAAGTACAATAAACTGTAATATGTTCTTCTCACAACCGCAGAACCAGTACTTCCACTTCTGATACTACTTTACTCCAGTAGAGGTTTGAATGACTTGTACTTCAGTGAACTGTTGGCTGATTAGTGAAGTCAATGAGGAACGATTTCAATGTTACTTTCATTGTTTACGTCTGTGGTTTCAAATCAAAATGTCCAAAACAAACGCTTTAAAGGGACGAGGTGATGTTTGGTTGTTTGAGGTAC
This sequence comes from Lycodopsis pacificus, assembly GCA_028022725.1. Taxonomy (NCBI): domain Eukaryota; kingdom Metazoa; phylum Chordata; class Actinopteri; order Perciformes; family Zoarcidae; genus Lycodopsis; species Lycodopsis pacificus. The sequence continues at coordinate 26,844,127 of CM051699.1, forward strand.
TTCTACGTACTCAGTGTATTACTACAGTAGCAGAGACCGGTCCACCGTGGACGGACCCGGATCCTCCTCAGACCCAGATCCCCCTCACCGTGGACAGACCCGGATCCTCCAGCAGAGACCGGTCCACCGCGGACGGACCCGGATCCTCCAGCAGAGTCCGGTCCACCGTGGACGGACCCAGATCCTCCAGCAGAGACCGGTCCACCGCGGACAGACCCAGATCCTCCAGCAGGGACCGGTCCACCGTGGACAGACCCGGATCCTCCAGCAGAGACCGGTCCATCGCGGACAGACCCGGATCCTCCAGCAGAGACCAGTCCACCGTGGACGGACCCGGATCCTCCAGCAGAGACCGGTCCACATGGACAGACCCAGATCCTCCAGCAGAGACCGGTCCACCGTGGACGGACCCGGATCCTCCAGCAGAGACCGGTCCACATGGACAGACCCAGATCCTCCAGCAGGGACCGGTCCACATGGACAGACCCAGATCCTCCAGCAGAGACCGGTCCACCGCGGACAGACCCGGATCCTCCAGCAGAGACCTTTTAGGTGTCTAAAATACGTCCACAGGAGTACACTGCTTTGGTCCCGTGCTAGTACTCCTGTGTGTTTCTACTGTAGTAGTACTGAATACACGGAGTATGTAGCAGTACCTCATACAGCTGCAGTCCTTCTGGTTTCTCTTCCTGAATGATGGATCCAGACTACCGCCCCCTGCTGGTGTGGAGGGTTATCTCAACGGGCTAGTTGGCCGTTTGCTGGCGTCTTCGCGGTGCGTTCAAGTGCAACTTTCATTGTGGTTTCAGACACGGGAGACAGAAAACCTCCAAAAACCTTCATCAGAAATGTAGAAACAGTTTAGAAGCAATCTAAGAAAGTGTAGGACTGAAGTTACATTACTGGAACAAGAACAATCACTTTGCAGCTGATTCATCGTGTTTTGTTGTTGCTATAAAACAACTAAACATTTAAAGAAACATGTGAATTATTACGTTTTCTAGAACAAACTTCCATCAAATGTCTCGTTGCTCACATTTGAGAAGCTGAAAGCCGTGTGTGTGTGTGTGTGTGTGTGTGTGTGTGTGTGTGTGTGTGTGTGCGCTGGTGGTTGTGTTAATGTGTGTGTGTGTGTGCGCTGGTGGTTGTGTTAATGTGTGTGTGTGTGTGTGTGTGTGCGCTGGTGGTTGTGTTAAAGTGTGTGTGCTGGTGGTTGTGTTAATGTGTGTGTGTGTGTGTTAAAGTGTGTGTGCTGGTGGTTGTGTTAAAGTGTGTGTGTGTGTGCTGGTGGTTGTGTTAATGTGTGTGTGTGTTAAAGTGTGTGTGTGCTGGTGGTTGTGTTAATGTGTGTGTGTGTTAAAGTGTGTGTGCTGGTGGTTGTGTTAGTGTGTGTATGTGTGTGTGTGTGTGTGCTGGTGGTTGTGTTAATGTGTGTGTGTGTGTTAAAGTGTGTGTGCTGGTGGTTGTGTTAATGTGTGTGTGTGTTAAAGTGTGTGTGCTGGTGGTTGTGTTAGTGTGTGTGTGTGTGTGTGTGTGTGTGTGTGTGTGTGTGTGTGTGTGTGTGTGTGTGTGTGCTGGTGGTTGTGTTAAAGTGTGTGTGTGCTCATCTCTCTGCTTCCTGACTCTAAACGTGCACAGCTGCAGCACAAGTCTCAACTTGTTTTTCTCCACGAGATGAGCAGAAGATCCTGATTTTAAATATTGAGTCCTTTAATGTGGCGCTGCTCTGCTCGTGATTGGCTCAGAGGGGGGGGGGGGGCGTCTAAACGCTTATTTAAATGTATACGTTCCATCAGAACGTCAGCAGCCAATCACAGCGCATGAGGGCGGGACTTAAAAGCGCACCATGTGTTGGGTGTGTTAGAGGCTGTTTGTTCTGGAGGGGAGTCCAGCAGGTGAACCCTGGTCCTGTAGTGGTTTTACTTCAGGGTCTCTGGAGGTCTTTCCTCTCAGCTGGTCTGGTTTTGATCACACTGGATCAGGTGTTGAGTGGATGATGAGGGTCCAACAGAACCCAGTTACAACGCTCGAGAGTGAACACTAACACCATAGTACTCTGGTCTGTAGTACTATGGTCATTATAGTACTACAGACCAGAGTACTCGTCACTATAGTACAAGTAGTATTTTCTACTGTGAGGTGGTACCACACTCACAGACTGCAGCTCTCTGTGAGCTTGAGTTGGTCATGTGGGTTTGTTTTAGAATTTAGGGAAATGATTAGTACACACATGCACGCACACACACACACAGAGTCTCACACAGACACACACACACACACACAGTCTCACACAGACACACACACACAGAGTCTCACACACACACACACAGAGTCTCACACACGCACACACACACTCACACACACACGCTCTCACACACACACCCCTATACACACACACACGCACAGTCTCACACACGCAGAGGCACACACACACAGACACACACACACAGTCTCACACACACAGACACACAGAGTCTCACACACGCACACACACAGAGTCTCACACACACAGACACACACAGAGTCTCACACACACACACACACACACAGAGTCTCACACACACACACACACACACACAGAGTCTCACACACACAGAGTCACACACACAGAGTCACACAGAGTCACACACACACACACGCGCGCACGCGCGCGCACACACACACACACACACACAGAGTCACACTCACACACACACACACACACACACGCAGTCCAGGTCTCTGACCTGCAGACGGAGCTTCCTTCAGGATTCACTCTGAGTCACGTTTAAATTCACTTCTTTTTAGTAGATGAGTAGATCGCCGTGGTAACAGATGCTGAACACCTGGGGAGTAGAGATGGACTGAAGTAGAAGCCCCGCCCCCTGACCAATCAGAGCTCAGCTCACTGATGTGACGAGATGAATCAGACTAACCGAGTTTAAATGTGTTTAGTGTCACACATTGATGATGTGATGAAGTGTTTCATAGAACACACATGCAGCGTGTTCTATGAAACGCTTCATATCGACCTCATAGTTTCCTCTTTATTTATAAAATGCTCCATGTCTGTGATTGGTCAGATGCTGTAAACCCCGCCCCCTTCATGATGATGATGATAAGAAGCAGTTCATTAGATCTGAAGTGTGAAAGTATTTGATTGTGTTTGGTTCAAACGACAGCTCTTATAAAGTACTAGACTTGAGTACATTTAGAGGTACTTTGCATCCTGTACTGCTCTGTACTTCTACATCTCAGAGGTCAATGTACTTTTTACTTTACAGGTTCACATTACTAATAAACGAATGCATGAAAGTGATGAACACATTAATAATATATATATTATTCAGCAGAAAGAGTACTTTAAGGAGTACTTTTTGAATGCAGGAGTTTGTCCTTGTAACAGAGTACTAGTACACGGTGGTATTAGTACACGGTACTCGTACATTTCCTGGTGAACGTGTGTGCTTCATGTTTGCAGAGCGATGACAGCATAAACACTGGGTGTGGTTCTTTTCACTTGATGAAACTCTTTGTTCCTGACGTGACTCGCTCCTCTTCCTCGCTCCTCTTCCTCGCTCCTCTTCCTCGCTCCTCTTCCTCGCTCCTCTTCTTTCTGCTGACTGTGCATTCTTCAGTGAAGAATAACTACCAACGTTTAAAGACGTGTGCAAAAAGAAAAGTCTCAAACGTACAAAACAGAGAACAACTTCCTCTTCTTCTTCCATTTGTCTCTCTGAGCTGCAGCCAGTGTGTGTGTGGGTGTGTTTGCAGTTGGGGTGTGTGTGTGTGTGTGTGTGTGTGTGTGTGTGTGTGTACACAGACGTGTGTGTGTACAGACGTGTGTGTGTGTGTGTGTGTGTGTGGGTGTGTTTGCAGTTGGGGTGTGTGTGTGTGTGTGTGTGTGTGTGTGTGTGTGTGTGTACAGACGTGTGTGTGTGTGTGTGTACAGACGTGTGTGTGTGTGTGTGTGTGTGTGTACAGACGTGTGTGTGTGTGTGTGTGTGTGTGTGTGTGTGTGTACAGACGTGTGTGTGTGTGTGTGTGTGTGTGTGTGTGTGTGTGTACAGACGTGTGTGTGTGTGTGTGTGTGTGTGTGTGTGTGTGTGTACAGACGTGTGTGTGCGTGTGTGTGTACAGACGTGTGTGTGTGTGTGTGTTTGCAGTTGGTGTGTGTGTGTACAGACGTGTGTGTGTGTGTGTGTGTGTGTGTGTGTGTGTGTGTGTGTGTGTGTGTGTGTGTGTTGGCTTCTCTCTGTCTTTAGCGTCCCTGAGGCGGATCCTTTGAAGAGGCAGTAGTGTGGGTGTATGAGGTACTTCTACACAGAGTATTACTGCAGTAGTGTGGGTGTATGAGGTACTTCTACACAGAGTATTACTGCAGTAGTGTGGGTGTATGAGGTACTTCTACACAGAGTATTACTGCAGTACAGACAAAGCAGTGAAAGAATGAACACGGTTATCTTCACCTCTGTCTCTCTGTCATCTCTCCAGACTCATAAACCAGTGAGTTGAGCTCGACTGCTCCTCCAGCAGGAGCTGTAAAAATACATGGTCATCCTCAGATGTTCATCTTTCCGGCGGTCCCTGAACGCATCATGTAAAAAGCAACAAAAATGAAGCTTAAAATTGAGATATCTCATAAAAAGAAAGTAGAGGTTGTAAAAATGTTCATTGATAACACGTAGAGCCTCCATTTTAACACTGAACATGTTGAATGTACAGATGACATTGTTTTCACATTTGTGTATAATAACTGTGGTGGCATGATTTCATCCGGTTTCATGGTCCATTTAATCCCTGTTATTTTAGGATTGTTCCTGAAACTGAGCTGGACTACAAAGTCTTCCCTGAGACCTGGTCCTGGTCGGGTCCTGGTCTTCAGGTGAACTGATGTTTTGTGTGTTTCCAGGTATCCGGTACAGTACCGATGTGTCTGTAGACGAGGTGAAAGCTCTGGCCTCGCTCATGACCTACAAGTGTGCTGTAGTCGGTGAGCACACACACACACACACACACACACACACACACACACACACACACACACACACACACACACACACACACACACACACACACACACACACACACACACACACACACACACACACACACACACACACACACACACACACACACACACTCACACGCTCTCTCACACACACACACACACACACACACTCACACGCTCACACGCTCTCTCACACACACACACACTCACACGCTCTCTCACACACACACACTCACACACACGCGCACACACTCACACACTCACACACTCACTCACTCACACACTCACACTCACACACACACACTCACACACACACACACACACACACACACACACACACACACACACACACACCTTAAATCTGTGTCTGAACCTGCAAACTGTCCATTGCATTAAACAGGTTTAAATCAGATTCATTGGTCCTCCTAAAGATAGAAAAACAAGCCCCCCCCACACACACACACACCCTAAAACCAAGTCTGAACCTGCAAACCTTTATTGTGAAGGAGCAAAGTGTCGTGACAAAGCAGGAATGTCCTCATTACACAGTCAGATTTAACAGGTCCCCACAAAGTTAGCAAAATAAGCCCACACACACACACACACATGGTTTTAATGACTTTTCCTTTTGGTGCGTAACAATAAACACACTGATAAAATAAGACGTGAATCCTGTTCTGGTATTTAATGATGGAGATGATGTTCGTGTGGTGTTTGGTGTCCCAGTGAAGCAGATGTTACATTAGTGATGTGTTCCAGATGTGCCGTTTGGTGGAGCGAAAGCTGGAGTCAAGATCAACACAAAAAACTACTCTGTAAGTCTACACATGTGAACTCTGGGAGGAGGAGGAGGAGGAGGAGGAGGTGGAGGGAGAGAGGTAGAAGAGGAGGAGGATGAGCTAGAGGAGGAGGGAGAGAGGTAGAAGAGGAGGATGAGCTAGAGGAGGAGGGAGATAGGTAGAACAGGAGGAGGATGAGCTAGAGGAGGAGGGAGAGAGGTAGAAGAGGAGGATGAGCTAGAGGAGGAGGGAGATAGGTAGAACAGGAGGAGGATGAGCTAGAGGAGGAGGGAGAGAGGTAGAAGAGGAGGATGAGCTAGAGGAGGAGGGAGATAGGTAGAACAGGAGGAGGATGAGCTAGAGGAGGAGGGAGAGAGGTAGAAGAGGAGGATGAGCTAGAGGAGGAGGGAGATAGGTAGAACAGGAGGAGGATGAGCTAGAGGAGGAGGGAGAGAGGTAGAAGAGGAGGATGAGCTAGAGGAGGAGGGAGGTGGAGGGAGAGAGGTAGAAGAGGAGGATGAGCTAGAGGAGGAGGGAGAGAGGTAGAAGAGGAGGAGGATGAGCTAGAGGAGGGAGAGGGAGGTGGAGGGAGACGCTGCAGAAGAAGAAGTCACGCAAACATCTGCCTCTTGGGACTACGATGAGCAATAACAGAAGATTAATGTGTTCTGTTTCTTATCAAATGAACCAATAAGAAACATAAAAACAACCCAAAACCTGCTGTAGAGGGGCGTGAACCATGTGACCTATCAGGAGTGTGTTCCTTTACCCCCCCACAGGAAACCCAAGCCATCAGCTGGCAGACATGATGAGTCGATGACTTTCTCTCTGGATCAATGTTTGCTTCTCTTCACTCTGCTGCAACAAACACCTCTGACCTCTGACCTCTCACGAGTTAGCTTAGCATAAGCACTGGGAGCAGGGGGAGCTGCTAGCATGGCTCTGTCTCAGGTGAAACCTGTCGTGTCGTGATGAAGCAGTTCAACGTTGTGTTGAAGTTTATTTGTGTTTTTAGGACAACGAGCTGGAGAAGATCACCAGGAGGTTCACCATCGAGCTCGCCAAGAAGGGCTTCATCGGTGAGTCACCGACTATCTATTATACTCGTATTATCATCATCATTATTATCATATTTATTATTATCATATTATATCCTGGACTAGGGATGTGGAGTTGGTTCTTTTATCGATACTCTTACTGGTTGTTTATTATTATTATTATGTGAGAAAATTAAAATCAATTAAGAAAATAATCTACATTTCTTCATTATTATTATTATTATTAGTATTATTATTATATTTATTTATTATTATTATGTAAACAAACAGTCTCTTGAGCTGCAACACAAGAAGTTCTAAAATAAACTGCTGCTGTTTCCTCCCTCACGTGAGGTTTTTATTGTGTTTGAGACTAAATAATAACAAGAACAATAAATATATCAATAAATATAATATCAATAAATATAACAACAATAAATATAA
>CM051699.1:26853876-26856376 GCA_028022725.1 Lycodopsis pacificus
CCCTGTTTCTTCTTCTCTCTCTCTGTCCCTGTTTCTTCTTCTCTCTCTCTCTCTCTCTGTCTCTCTCTGTCCCTGTTTCTTCTTCTCGCTCTCGCTCTCTCTCTCTCTGTCCCTGTTTCTTCTTCTCGCTCTCGCTCTCTCTCTCTGTCCCTGTTTCTTCTTCTCTCTCTCTCTCTCTCTCTCTCTCTCTGTCTCTCTCTGTCCCTGTTTCTTCTTCTCGCTCTCGCTCTCTCTCTCTCTGTCCCTGTTTCTTCTTCTCGCTCTCGCTCTCTCTCTCTGTCCCTGTTTCTTCTTCTCTCTCTCTCTCTCTCTCTCTCTCTGTCTCTCTCTGTCCCTGTTTCTTCTTCTCTCTCTCTCTCTCTCTCTCTGTCTCTCTCTGTCCCTGTTTCTTCTTCTCTCTCTCGCTCTCTCTCTGTCCCTGTTTCTTCTCTCTCTCTCTCTGTTCCTGTTTCTTCTCTCTCTCTCTCTCTCTCTCTGCCCCTGTTTCTTCTCTCTCTCTCTCTCGCTCTCTCTCTCTCTCTCTCTGTCCCTGTTTCTTCTTCTCTCTCTCTGCCCGTGTTTCTTCTCTCTCTCTCTCTCTCTCTCTGTTCCTGTTTCTTCTCTCTCTCTCTCTCTCTCTCTCTCTCTCTGTTCCTGTTTCTTCTCTCTCTCTCTCTCTCTCTCTCTCTCTCTCTCTCTCTCTCTCTCTCTCTCTCTCTCTGTTCCTGTTTCTTCTCTCTCTCTCTCTCTCTCTCTCTCTCTCTCTCTCTCTCTCTCTGTCCCTGTTTCTTCTTCTCTCTCTCTGCCCGTGTTTCTTCTCTCCCTCTCTCTCTCTCTCTCTGTTCCTGTTTCTTCTCTCTCTCTCTGTTCCTGTTTCTTCTCTCTCTCTCTGTGTTCCTGTTTCTTCTCTCTCTCTCTCTCTCTCTCTCTCTCTCTCTCTCTCTCTCTCTCTCTCTCTCTCTCTCTCTCTCTCTCTGTTCCTGTTTCTTCTTCTCTCTCCAGGACATCAATGCTCACGCCTGCGTCACCGGTAAGCCCATCAGTCAGGGAGGAATCCACGGTCGCATCTCCGCCACCGGCCGAGGAGTCTTCCACGGCATCGAGAACTTCATCAACGAGGCGGCCTACATGAGCCAGCTGGGGATGTGTCCCGGCTTCCAGGACAAGACCTTCATCATCCAGGTCATATAGATATATGAGCCTCACCACAAGCACACTTTAGTTCACTCGAGCACCAAATGTGGCTTCATCCGCCGCAGAAAGTAGTCCTCAACAAAGTCACTGTCTCTTCCCGTTTGTTTTGCTTTTAAAACTCCAGTGACGTCTGTAAACGGTTAGCGTAGGTTTCTTCTTCAGACTGGAACCCCTCTGCCCCCCCCCCCCATCAGTGTTTCCACCCTCAGTCCTCCCTACGGTCCTCAGTGATGACTCATCACTGACTCATGTGAAGCCGCAAGTGTTCCTCCAGTTAAGCTACAGCCACAACACACAGACCTCAGGGCGTTTAGGTCATCGGCTTTACTGGCCGGTCCGAAGGCCTTTCCACTGTCTGAGTAGGAATAAGTACTAAAATGTTGTCTTAACAAAGAAACACCCAGAATGCAACACCCCAACGATGGAGCTGTGAGAGAAGGCGTGTTTTAGCATCCAGGGTGTGTTTGGTAGCATCTCTGAGGCTTCACTTGAGCTAAATGCTGACATCAGCATCATAGCATGCTTCTATTGGCTATTACTAAACAACTAATCGATCGTTAACGGATCAATAATCAAAGTAGTATTGAATAGTATTGAGGGGAACATCCAGTAGTTGTTGAGATATTTAAATATAAACAGAAATGTCACTGAGTTATTGTGTCTGCAGGGTTTTGGTAACGTGGGTCTTCATACCATGCGCTACCTTCATCGTATGGGGGCCAAGTGTGTCGGGATCGGAGAAATGGACGGAAGCATCTGGAACCCCAACGGGATCAGCCCCAAAGAGCTGGAGGACTACAAACTGGTCAGTACTGTGATAAAGTGACAAACAGGACTACAAACTGGTCAGTACTGGTGATAAAGTGACAAACAGGACTACAAACTGGTCAGTACTGTGATAAAGTGACAAACGGGACTACAAACTGGTCAGTACTGTGATAAAGTGACAAACGGGACTACAAACTGGTCAGTACTGTGATAAAGTGACAAACGGGACTACAAACTGGTCAGTACTGTGATAAAGTGACAAACGGGACTACAAACTGGTCAGTACTGTGATAAAGTGACAAACGGGACTACAAACTGGTCAGTACTGTAACCAATAGGAGTTCAGTATTGCGTTTGTAAATAAACATGCAGTAATAAAAACAAAGGACCAGTACACCACCTGCTGGATTATCGTTGTTACTACAGTGAAGTCTCAAAGACAAGTTTTACTTTTTGAATATAATTAGAATAATTATGTGAAGTAACGTCTGTAACACTGCTCTGTCAATCAATCTATTGAACTAACTTCATGAATGTTCCACCTCCAGGCAAACAGGAC
>CM051699.1:26861376-26886376 GCA_028022725.1 Lycodopsis pacificus
TAATCTGCAGATTAATTATCAAGATGAATCATTTAGGTCAGAAATAGATTATTTTTCTTGGTCAAGTGGGAAAATGTTACATTAGATAAATCTATTTTTGAAATGACACGTATATTATTGGTGTTTTTTCTGCTTCACTTTATACTTCATATTTGATATTGTCATCTGATGTTTACGTCACAGAGGAAAGCGGCGGTTTGATTCCTCGATGTGTTGGTCAGCTCTGATGAATAAATGCTTCTGGGAGTTTTCAGGCCTTTCTGTTCAAATAAAGTACAAACAGTCACAAGTTGAAGAGTTTGTATTCATTAATGATCAAAGGAAACATCTCCTTTGATCTCTTCTGTTGAAGTTAAAGAACTTTACTAAAGTAAATAAGTGAATATCTTTCTAAATATGTTGATTAATAATCTTTAATGTTCGTCACGCCTCATGATTATGACTTAGTTTGAATTTTTAGATAGAAAGTAATGATTTTGGATGTTATGTCAAATCTATATATAAATAAAAAAATACATCAAATATTTGATGTTTTAAAATGATGGGACGATACATTTTGACATAATATTGACTTAGTTATGAGTATTTATATTTTTACCCTACACAATGTTTTGTCCCTTAAAATAAACTATTTTCTTGCGTCGCTGAGCTTCCATATATTCCTACATTTATTTAAATGATTTAAATTGCTTTGATTGAACTTAATAACACAACCATTTTAAATTTTATTTTATCTTCAGTTGCTGATAATATTCTAATGAGCCTCATTTAATTTAGTAATATATTCGTAATGAATGTCCTTAAAGGTGGGCGGGGCTCTGCTTCCAACCAATCAGCGCGCTGTATTCACTCCGCGGAGCCGGAATTCCCCTCGCGCTCCGGGGCTTTCCACTCTGACTGACAGGCCGACGGTTACCGTGACAACACCGCCGAGCTGCTTCCGGTTGAGAGAGCTGTCTTTCAAATTAAAAGCGCTTGTTTACTGAACAAGTGGTGACTTTGGAAATCAAAAGTTAATATTAGATAAAATTATGATTTTACATAATATTTACTTCAATATCTTATATTTATGTTTTCTTTAATTGTTTTGCATACAGTCCAAATAAAATTTACTCATTTATTACAGCTACCAGAAGGTAAGAAGTTCAATATTTAAAAGGTAAAATGGATACAATTTAGAAAATAACAATTGAAAATATAAAAACATGAAAAATAATTAAAAAGAATAATAATTCTTATTTGTAATCAGTTCAAGCTAAACACATAGCAAACACCTAATAATATTGAATTAATATTAGTTACTTAAATACTTCTGTGGCTCAATAAACCTCTGTGTTACTTTAGTTTGGACATTTAAATTAATATATACTTTTAATTTACAGGAAGTTATTTAATTTCAGCATTATTTTTACAAAAGTAGAATAACAAACAACTAGCATCAGTAAATAATACAAATATACAGATATATACAAATATCAGACAAAGAAGATCTTGTTTACGGCTCCAGTTAGCTTTATTTTGGAAGGCCCCAACAGGAAGTGGTCTCAGGTGTGAGTGCTGGCTTGACTTTCACTCGCTTGTTGAGAGTTCAGTGTTTTTGGGGCAAACAGACGGTCAGAGCTGCTGCAGGTAAGACTCACCTTTACACGCTGTTTACCTGCTCATCTACCAACACTCACTGATCGATCACTGGTCGATCACTGATCGATCACTGGTGATCAGACCTGAATGTTCTCATAACGTCAAACGGAAATAAGGCATCGGATCATTCTGAATATATATATATATATATATATATATATATATATTATATATAGAGTAAAAACGAACACAAACCAAAGATTAAAAGTATATTTGACTTTAATCTCGATGTTAAAATGTTGATTTAAAGTTTATTTAACTTGTTTTGTTACTTTAAAGTGGGTTATTTCTATTTTATTCTGATTATAAACAGCTGCATTAATAATAACAAATGTGCTGCAGAAGATCAAACAGACTAGTCATTACAGTTATTTGTTTATTGTGTTTATTAGACAATAAAGAGTCAAACGGCTCCCGTTTGGTCAGATTGTGTAACGGAGGAAAAGTACTGCATGTAAGATCTCAGGTTTATTTAGTCTTTACTTACTTTATTTAACTAAACTTGAGTTATTTATAATGTTTATAATGTTTGTCTTGATTAGATTCTCACTCTTCATCACTTTCTACTCAAATGTGAAGAAGAAGAAAAGTCCAAAATGTTGCTTCTTTAGTTTAACTTTTGTTTGATTTCTTATTTCCCGGTTTAAGTTCTGTTATCGTTCTAACTTTAGTTTAGGTTACACATAAAGTTTACTTCATCTCAACCTAAGAAAACGACTTGAGAGAACTTAGACATTCGAGTCATCGGTAAACGACCGGACTCGAACCCGCGCTGTCACTTTAAACTAAAAGTCGAGATGACATGAAAATGTCCTTTTAGATCAACCTGCGCTCACATTTAGCAACATATGAAAAATAAATAATAATAAATCTTTGTTTATTTATATCAAAACAAATCTTTACTTCCTGTGAAAAGTGTGCTTATACGTCAGCAACAGACGAATTTCAACCAGTAACATCCTGACGTCCGCACCGGGCTACATTCTGAGCCCGCCCACTTTCTAGCGGTCCAATCGAATGTGAGGGATTTGGTTTAAGTCCCTCTTGTGTTTGTCACCGTACAGAAGATAAAGACTTTAACGCACATTAAACGCTCAAAAACGAGATATTAAAGTAGCAATACAACCAGTTTTTCCCCGCTGGTGTTGAGCTAGCTGTCGGTAGCTATCAGTGGCTGTCTGTAGCTGTCAGTAGCTATCGGTAGATGTCAGTAGCTGTTGTTAGCTGTCAGTGGGTGTATGTAGCTGTCGGTAGCTATCAGTAGCTGTCAGTAGCTATAGGTAGCTGTCGTTAGCTGTCAGTGGGTGTATGTAGCTGTCGGTAGCTGTCAGTAGCTGTCAGTAGCTGTCAGTAGCTATAGGTAGCTGTCGGTAGCTGTCAGTAGCTGTCAGTAGCTGTCAGTAGCTATAGGTAGCTGTCGTTAGCTGTCAGTAGCTGTCTGTAGCTGTCAGTAGCTATAGGTAGATGTCAGTAGCTGTTGTTAGTTGTCAGTGGATGTATGTAGCTGTCAGTAGCTGTCAGTAGCTATCAGTAGCTGTCAGTAGCTATAGGTAGCTGTCGTTAGCTGTCAGTGGGTGTATGTAGCTGTCGGTAGCTGTCAGTAGCTATCAGTAGCTGTCAGTAGCTATAGGTAGCTGTCAGTAGCTATAGTTAGCTGTCAGTGGGTGTATGTAGCTGTCTGTAGCTATCAGTAGCTATAGGTAGCTGTCGTTAGCTGTCAGTGGGTGTATGTGGCTGTCTGTAGCTGTCTGTAGCTATCCGTAGCTATAGGTAGCTGTCAGTAGCTGTCAGTAGCTGTCTGTAGCTATCAGTAGCCGTCAGTAGCGGTCAGTAGCTATCGTTAGCTAAGGGGTTAGTTATTTGTTTCCCCCTTTTTCAAGTCTTTGTGCCAAGCTAGGCCCTGCTTCCAGCCTTTGTGCTAAGCTAGGCCCTGCTTTCAGTCTTTGTGCTGAGCAACGCTAACATTTTCTCCCTGCTTCCAGTGTTTGTGCTAAGCTAGGCTAATATCGGACTGTTCCTTTAACAGAAGTAGCTGTTTGTTCAGTCTGGAAATCGAGGATTGTCCCCAAATAATCACAGAGGAAGAAGAGTGGAAATTCCCACTGATGTGTTTAGATATGACTTCATCTCTCACACACTGATTTCGCGTCTGCAGGAAAAACAAACGGAAGAAGGAAGAACAGATCGTCCTCCTGCAGGGAGCTGAGCCTTCATCATCACCCTCCTCATCACCTGCACCAGTGTTTGTGCTGAGTCATGGCGGGAGCTCTCAGGTACATCGTGACGTCAATCTTTCTCATTTAAATCATTCTTTGTTTTCTTGCTTGCCCCTTCCTTTCTCCATTTTCCTTTTTACATACTGTATTAATGTATTATTATTCAGAGGGTTAGATACACAATAATTAAAAAGAAAAATATAGTAAATAAATAATACTTTTTAACAAATAACAAATGAAAATATAAATACATGAATAATACAATTAAATAGACATTTAGGGGAAAATACAGCAGATTATTTAATTAAATGGATCTGATAAAGCACAATGAAAGACTAAACTAATAAAGTACGAGCTTTAATAAATGTTTGCGACTCTGGATCTGGATCTGGATCTGATCTGATCTGATCTTGATCTGATCTGATCTGATCTGATCTGGATCAGTTTAACCTGGTTTTAACATCCAAAGTTACTAAAACTGTCCGATGAATGTAAATACTAGAGTACAGAAGAAGTACCTCATAATTGTACATGATGCAGTACTTGAGTACTTGGTTATGTTAATCTGCATGAAACACATGAAGCAGTTCAGATTAGCCTCATTGTGACCGACTACAGCTGTGCAATAACAATGTTTTATTAATCAAATCGTTTAATTGTTGTTTTATACGTTTTTTATTTGCACACACGAGACTTCATCAAATCCAGATGATGAATAAAAACAAAGAAAGTACATCTACCTGATACAACGTAGATACTTTTACTAAAGTACCTGAAGTGAATACTTCCTCCACCACTGAGTGAAAATAACGATGAAATAAAACGTGCGGTGACTCGTCGACACAAACCAGTTCACAGCTGGTTGAAGAGGTCTTGCCCTGTGTGCTGGTCTCTGCTGGATCTGGTTCTTTCAGGTCTTTGAGGGACTTTGAGGACCCGTTTGAGCCAAAGACCATATTTACATGATGAGGACAAAACATTGTTGTGATCGGTCTGAAGTCTCTGGACCAGATCAACAGTCACACTTTGGTTTCTACTCTGTGAATGTTGCATTCAAAGAGCACTTGGTCGTGTTTCAGAGTTACAGACGTCGTCGTGTCTTATCCTCAAATATGATGTAATATTTATTAAATATGATGAAATCACGAGAGTAAAACATTCCCCCCACTAGAGATGGTTTTCTCCGTGTTGATGATGAACTCGTTCCTCCAGTTGGTAGAAACTTGAAGCTGTTTCAGAGAAACAGAAGAAGTAGAATCACCTCCTGCAGAGGTCAGAGGCCACACAGAAAAACCCCATCACGAACTTCCCCCTCCGGGTTTTCTCTCTCAATCTACCTGCCGTGGGTTTATGTTAATGAGGCCCCTCTGTGCTGCGTCCTGATTGGCTGCTGGTGCCCCAGAAGGGGGCCGTCCCTGCTGCAGGACGAGGCGGTTCAGATCTTGTTAGATTCAGAGTCTCTGCAGCAAGGAAGGTTTTCCTCTGAGGCTGTAGAGCTGAGGAGAGACAGGAAGTCAGACCTGAGACCAGCAGAGAGGAAGCAAGGAGAGGAAGCAAGGAGACATGAAGCATCAGGTCTGTGTCTCTTCTTCGTCCTTTAATCTGCTGCACAGGTTCTTGTGTTCACGACGTCTGGACTCGTTTCATCGACTTAGATTCTCTGATGATAGAAAGTAAATATGAGAGCGTATGCAGACGACACGCTGATCTATTGAACCAATCACTGACCACGATCACACTGATCTATTGAACCAATCACTGACTACGATCACGCTGATCTATTGAACCAATCACTGACTACGATCACGCTGATCTATTGAACCAATCACTGACTACGATCACGCTGATCTATTGAACCAATCACTGACCACGATCACGCTGATCTATTGAACCAATCACTGACCACGATCACACTGATCTATTGAACCAATCACTGACCACGATCACACTGATCTATTGAACCAATCACTGACCACGATCACACTGATCTATTGAACCAATCACTGACCACGATCACACTGATCTATTGAACCAATCACTGACCACGATCACACTGATCTATTGAACCAATCACTGACCACGATCACGCTGATCTATTGAACCAATCACTGACCACGATCACGCTGATCTATTGAACCAATCACTGACTACGGTCTGATCTTCCAACATTGTTCTGATTGGATCAGAGTTTAGACTTGAACAGACTTTTCTGATTGGACGTGAGAACGTCTTCAGTTCTGAAGGAGTTCAGACTCGTTAACAAGTCAGAGTATCAATAAAGTTATTACAGTTCATCCTGAATGATGAACCAATGTGCATCACTATAAGACAGACAGACGGCAGAGGGACAGGCAGACAGAGAGACAGACAGAGGGACAGGCAGACAGAGAGACAGACAGAGGGACAGGCAGACAGACAGACAGACAGAGGGACAGGCAGACAGAGAGACAGACAGAGGGACAGGCAGACAGACAGACAGACAGAGGGACAGGCAGACAGACAGACAGACAGAGGGACAGACAGACATACAGACGGCAGAGGGACAGACAGACAGACAGACAGACAGAGGGACAGGCAGACAGAGAGACGGACAGAGGGACAGGCAGACAGACAGACAGACAGAGGGACAGGCAGACAGAGAGACAGACAGAGAGACAGACAGACAGACAGACAGAGGGACAGGCAGACAGAGAGACAGACAGAGGGACAGACAGACAGACAGACAGAGGGACAGGCAGACAGAGAGACAGACAGAGAGACAGACAGACAGACAGACAGAGGGACAGGCAGACAGAGAGACAGACAGAGGGACAGACAGACATACAGACGGCAGAGGGACAGACAGACAGACAGACAGACAGAGGGACAGGCAGACAGAGAGACAGACAGAGAGACGGACGGACAGACAGACGGACAGATGTTATCATCCGTAGAGCCACACCGGTAGTTTTGCTAAAATATTTAAATATTTGTAGTTTTCTGTCTAAAAACTTGATGAAATCACAACGTATCTTTTTTTACACTTGTAAATAAATATAAATATATATCAGATAAAACATGATGATCAGTTTAATGTCACTCATTCTGTGTAAGTCAGGACGGTACTTCAGGAGAACTTTGATGTACTGAATGAAGTATTTCTATGTTCTACTTCTCTAGTTCTTTTTACTGCATTTATCTGAGCGCTTTAGTTACTTTACTGCTCATGATGTGCTCTCCACCAAATAATAATAATAATAATAATAATAATAATAATAACAACATACATTCAATTTAGATTTCTTCACATTTAAAATGTG
Source organism: Lycodopsis pacificus (assembly GCA_028022725.1). NCBI lineage: Eukaryota > Metazoa > Chordata > Actinopteri > Perciformes > Zoarcidae > Lycodopsis > Lycodopsis pacificus. Next base: position 26,868,533 of record CM051699.1, read on the forward strand.
GACTTCTGGCAGTTAGAATGAGCTCCAGCAGATCAATGATCGTAATAATAATCTGACTCTATAGCATTCTACTGAGTACCTTTTAAACTTGTTATATTTTGATGCTATTTCTCAAATGTGTCTTTTTTATTCATAACAGAGGCGTCACATGTCAAATGTAGGTCAAGTTACAGAAATCCATCTGGATCCACCGTGAAGAACTACATGTTGCTCACACTGCTTCTTCTTCTCTTCTTCTTCTGCTTCTTCTTCTTCTCTTCTTCTGCTTCTGAGTGTACGATCAACAGCAGCACAGTGACATCATCAACAGTAGCCCCGCCCCCCTCAGATCTGGAATTCTGGGGGTTTTCCTCAGCTCGGCCACTTCCAGGAAGTGACTGAAAACAGGCCGAGAGGAGGAGGAGGAGGAGGGGAGGAGGAGGAGAGAGAGAGAGAGAGAGACAGGGAGGGAGAGAGACAGAGAGAGAGACAGAGAGAGAGAGAGAGAGACAGAGAGACAGAGAGAGAGAGAGAGAGAGAGAGAGAGACAGAGAGAGAGAGACAGACAGAGAAACAGAGAGAGAGAGAGAGACAGAGAGACAGAGAGAGAGAGAGAGACAGAGAGACAGAGAGAGAGAGAGAGAGTCTCCGTCATGTGAAAGTGAAACAGATTTATTTCTTGTCGTTTGTTTGTGTCATCGTGACTTCTACTCTTCATATGAGGGGATCTGAAGTGTTTCCTGTTTCAACCCTTTCACAATAAGACTGTTTGTTTGTGCTGCAGGATGACTGAAGCTCAGTTCATCAACGTCTACGACAACGACGTGAGTCTTTTCTCTCCTCAAACATTCTTACTGGTGGATGATAAGATATATATATATATACATATATATGTATATATATATATATATATATATATAATACATCATAATGTTATATAATAAGAGAGACTTTATGTTTGTTTTTATCAGAATCACTCTTCTCTCTTTTATTTGTATGTTTCATTCTTTTTGTTTCATTCTGGTTTAAAACATTGAGTCACATTTCTTTGCAATAATATCTTGTAGTATAATAATATTATTATTATTATATACTCCACTTGAAGGAAAAGTTCTGGAGAAATTGTTACAGATGATTTAAATAATTCAGAGCTTAAATTATGGATCAATCAGCTCTGTAGTTCTAAATACTCATTAAAGTACATTCAAACGGTATTTAACTGCAGTACTTGTAAATAACTCGTGTAAATAAAATGAGAGACTTTTATTCAAACTTCTCTGAAGGATTCAAAGCAGAAAAAAGGTGTTGGTGAAGCTCAAAGTTCCCACAGTTTTGTGAGACACTGAAGCTCCACTCGTCGGTGTCTCTTAAAGGGACAGTGTTGTGTTGTGAGTCTTATTTTAAGTGAAAACAACTTGAACCCTGTTATTGAACTCATCCCGTCAGTTGTTGATGTGTTGGGACTTTACTGAAGTTTATTTTGTAACAAAGAGGAACAAAAGATGAACTGTTCCAGGATGTTATGATTCTGAGTTTAATGACGCAAAGTAAAACTGGCACATGTTGCTTCAATGTCAAACACAGTGTGGGAACTTTAAGTTTCTTCCTTCTTTCAATCTCAAAAGTTCACATCCACCAACTTGGATCCGAGTCTTTGCACAGTTTTTACAACAAAAGGCTCAGAAATGTTATTTCTGTTTCATTTATTCTTCCATTTGAAACTCGGCAGCATGAGGAGTTTTAAAAACACGACGAAATCAGACGAACAATAAGACGGAAGAGAACAATACTTCAATTCACAAGCTCTACATGTTGTTATTGAGTTCATACTCATGAGTACGGTCATGTGGAAAGATGGAATGCTAATTAAAGAACAAAGACAATATGTAACTAGCATTGTAAAGATATATTATTATTTTATTAATATGTATTATTTTATAGTGCTGGGCAACGTTTCAAATTTTTAATTGCGATTTGCATGATTTCTTTGCGATTAATCTCATTGTTATGCACAAAATTCAATAATGAATTCAAAAGTAGTGTATTGCGCACTTAATAACATTGTGTGTAAACACTGTAAACACATCAGGTTGTTGTTAGCAGCAGTTATAACACAGTTATAATGATTCTGATCAGAGATATTCAGCCGGTGTTCACAACTTTATCTTCAAGATACATCTTCTAAGAGATATTTAAATATACTTCTTGAAAACTGAAACCTCTCTACGTCATGTTTTTATGTTGTTAAATTCTCAGTAGTGATACTAAATGATGCTTATTATACATATTACACACAAAACACTTTAAAAACTCTAAAACAATCATTTAAATTAATCATTTATTTTTGCTTTTTGTGGTATTTAGGTCAGACACATGTGCAACGCTGATTACCGTGATATGTGTGGTATTTGTTATAAATGTACGTTGGTACATAGAGGGTGATGAGAAGCTGTACATGGAGGGACTTAGGACCCAGGGGAATGTAGGTGAAGGAAACAGGAAGAGACGCCACACAAACAGCTGTTCACCGCTCGCTGCCGGTTCTTGTGTTAAAAATGTCGCTTAATAATAAAAGAAAAACTGAGTTAACGTGCGATAAAATAATTGTCGGTGTTAATTAATTAATGCGTTAACGCGATAATAACGCGATAATAACGCGTTAACTTGCCCAGCACTATTATTTTCATGTTTGATCAATAACGTCTGTGTCCTCAAAGTTTAGTCTTCAGGTTGTTGATTCAGGTCATTGAACGTTACATCAGATTTATTAATTATTGATTCATTCTTTGATCGTCCGTAGAAATGTTCATTTACAGTTTTGAGATGTTGAAAAGATGTTTTTCTTCTTCAGCTGCAGATGAATTTGATGCCGTACGACTACATTCCTCCAGTGGACATAAAGACTGAGCCCTACATACCTGAGACAGGTACGCACAAATATACACTCATGTTCTCATTCACTGCCTCAAATACACGAGAGTCAGCTCTCAAACATCATCATGTTTAAATCAGACGAACTCTGTTGATTCTGATTTATTCAACAATATTGATGTTGTATTTGTTTCATTTCATCACATTTCCAATGTTTAAGTATGTAAAGCTGCCCATGAAGTAGAGTAGACGCTGACGTTTATCGTGTTTTCTGAATAATACTCAGTACCAGTACTCGGTACTCGGGGTCCGGCCAGTACTTGTACCTGGAAAGAACACTGACAAAGTAAAAGTACTCTGAGATTGAAGAATCGTCATCATCTGCTGTTAAAACACTGAGAGAAGTTAACTGTATCAAACCTGCAGGAACATTAGAACCTGGACCTTAGAACCTTTTGTTTGAACCACCAGAACCTTCAGCCTGAAGCTCAGAACTAACTGAGCCTCGCAATGTTCTCGAAACTCATCAAAGGAACCGCTCTTTTATTTTTTCTGTGAACCTTTTAGAACGTCTAGTTTGTTGAATGCAGTCTTTTCAAGAACCCCTGTTAGTATGTGAGCCATGGCATTCATGTTTACGCAGAACCTCTTGAATCATCCTCCGTGTGTACCATAAAACTTCATGCAATGAATTCGTAATAGAATAATCCACTAATAATCTAGAACCTCTTGTTTGAGATAACATGAGCTTTGACCAGCCGGGGATCGAACCACCGATCCTCTGATTGAAGGACGGCCCTGCTCTCCACTTAGCCACACTCACCAGGGCAACTGTTCTCTGAAGGATCTTTGGTGGAAACGTTGAAGAACCTTGTTTGTAGTGCTTAGTCCACTGATTAGTAGTTTTAGTCGTAGTCGACTAACATTTGAGTTGTCAGAACCTTGTGTGAGCAGCTGATAAATGTCTAGAACGTTCCGTCAGTATGGGGAACCTAAATGTTGTTGCGTCAACGAGTGCTGAGACATTTCAGAACCTCCTAGAACCTCAGACCTAATGTGTAGAGTCTTGAAGTACCTATAAACCTCTTCTTACTTATTCTAACAGAGGTTCTCTGTCTAGAACATCTTTAAGACCTCTCAGACTATTTTGTCCAGCCCTCAGGTCTTTGTAGAACCTTGTCTCTGGGTCATTTTTGAGTCTTAACTACAGAGAGACACTCGAGACATTACAGATCTAACAATGACATGAACCAGGGACGGTTCTTGGTCGGCATCTTAACCCCCGATGCCATGGGGATCCCCCGACACCTGGAACCTTTTTGATGTTATCATTCATACCTGGAGAAAGGGGACATTTCAAGAAACTGTAAACTAGACTTTCTAGAACTAAATAATTAGGGAAACACCCTCATCTACTTTTTGACTTTTAAGTCCACAACCCGTCAGTCATTAACTAAACTTTTATTTTGTGTTTCAGCTCATGGTCCTTACATTCAAATCATCGAGGAGCCCAAACAGGTGAGATCAACATTTGACTTCCTGTCTGTGCCTTTAATTAGTGAGTTGTTGGCATTTAGTTTCTAGTTTCTACACTAAGTTTATCTGCATTAAGATTAACAAATAGAAAGCAAGTAAAATCAGGTTAAAGGTTCAGACATTAAAAAATAGACTTTTCTTTCATAAAGGTGTCCCACAGGGATCAACATTAGGCCCCCTGCTACTTATAATATTTATTCTACAACTGGGGACTGCCACGTCCACTTCTATGCTGATGATACCATCATCAGGCCTCATTTATGGATTAAAATGTGTTTATAACTCTTAAAAGACACAATGTCTGCATTTCATAAAGGAAAAGATGAAACTTTATTGATTACTGAGGGGAAATTTAAAATATACATACAATATTCAAATAATGAAACCGTAAACTGTTTAAATGAACAGTTCAAATATTAATATTTAAATATCAACCATACAGTATACAAGTATGACTAATGGGCACAATATACATAGAAATATAGAACCAGTTTATTTAATATCACAGTCATTTAGCAGACGCTTTTATCCAAAGTGACTTACTAGTCAGATTCTATCACACCGTAGGCACTGCTACGTTAAGTGTCTTGCTCAAGGACACATCGACATGCGTCGAGTGGAGCCGGGGATCGAACCGCCGATCCTCTGATTGAAGGACGGCCCTGCTCTCCACTCAGCCACAGTCGCCCACTACTATAAGATACGCACACTACACGTGCAAATACAACACAATAAAGTATATTTAATAGTGGTTAAAGTGAACGTGTTATTATCGCGTTAATGCATTCATTAATTAACGGAGACAATTATTTTATTCGTTTTTTTTTTATTATTAAGCAACATTTTTAACACAAGAACAGGCAGCGAGCGGTGAACAGCTGTTTGTGTGGCGTCTCGTCCTGTTTCCTTCACCTACATTCCCCTGGGTCCTAAGTCCCTCCATGTACAGCTGCTTATCACCCTCTATGTACCAACGTACATTTATAACAAATACCACACATATTACGGTCATCAGCGTTGCATATGTGTCTGACCACAATACCACAAAAATAAATGATTCATTTAAATGATTGTTTTAGAGTTTTTAAAGTGTTTTGTTTGTAATATGTATAATAAGCATAATTTAGTTAAACATTTTAATCGTTGCCCATCACTAATATGTAATAGATAAATGATAATACAAAAGCACAATAATAACAATGTGTATCTATACAGTAGTATTATACAGAGATATAAGTAGTATAATGCAATGTAAATAAATACTGGTCTGCAGGACTCAGTGGTGGTTCCCCTGTTCACTGTTGGTCCACATGTTACTGTAACAGTCACTTCCTTGAATCCAGGGTTTTCCCAACAGTCATAAAGCATCATGGGACTCAGTCTGCAGGAAGTCAGGGAATTTCTGCAGCTGAAAGTCATGTGACTTTGGGGACGCTGAGTCCGTATGCAAATCAGTTCTGTCAAAAGAAGAACCAGGTTTATGCAATCAGTGGATGTACAAATACAATGACTCAACGTCAACATGTGAGACGTATAACGGCCCTTTGCTTTCGACCAAATGTTCCCTCCTTAAGACCAAACTCAAGACATTTATTATTATTATTATTCATATTTAGTATATTATCACTGGCTTTTAGTTGCCCCAAGTGGTTTTCAATATTTTACTACTTTCTTTTAATTTGTATAAACTGATCTCATGAGTTGTATTCTCTCTGATTTAATGTAGTGCATATATTTATTGTTTTGTTGCTTTTGTTCTCGGTAATTACTCACTGTTGCCGTTCACTTTAACTTGTACGTTACTATAAACGAGGGATGTAAATATAAACTTGACTTGTTTGAAATTGAATGAAATTGATCAAATATGAAGAGAGAAATCAGGTATGACTATAATCAGAAATAATATCAGCCAATGTTCCGCTCTAAGCAACTCAACTAACCGTGTAAAACAGTGTACTAAATGTTTAACATGTTTGAATCACGAGTAGAACATTTCAAATTAAATTTATAAATAATATACCAATGTGAAAAGTTGAATCAAGTTCCCAACGCAACATACGGTGAAAGTTCATAAGAACGATAATACTACGACTCATGATCATGAATTAGTTTAGAAACTCACAATGAAAAGAAAGATTGTAATAATGTTCAGAAGTACAGCTTTATTGGGGATGAGAGCAAAAAGGAAAGACATTTAAAGAAATGTTTATTTATGACGGATTCAAATCAAGAACAGAAAGAAATACTCTTCCTCTAAAGAAACTTACAGTATTTTCAAAATAAAAGTCAAGCCTGAGCTGCAAAGTAGGAGACATCAACTCAAAGTAAAACTGTGTTTGTTCCCAGAGGGGCTTTCGTTTCCGTTATGAGTGTGAGGGTCCGTCCCACGGGGGGCTCCCAGGGGCCTCCAGCGAGAAGAACCGGAGAACATACCCGACCGTGAAGGTGGGAAACACTCAACAGCTACACTCAAGTTCTACCTGATATCTCTTTATACAGTTTACATTAAGAAGTAAAACATACCTCACAGTTTACATTAAGAAGTAAAACATACCTCACAGTTTACATTAAGAAGTAAAACATACCTCACAGTTTACATTAAGAAGTAAAACATACCTCACAGTTTACATTAAGAAGTAAAACATACCTCACAGTTTACATTAAGAAGTAAAACATACCTCACAGTTCACATTAAGAAGTAAAACATACCTCACAGTTTTCATATCGTTTTTTTTACTTCTGCAGCAGCACAGTAATGCTCGGTGTCTCTGTCTCAGATCAATAACTACGTGGGACACGCCCGGGTGGAGGTCCAGCTGGTGTCCCACACGGATCCTCCTCGTGTTCATGCTCACAGTCTGGTGGGACGTCACTGCACCGAGAACGGAACCTGCACGCTCGACATCGGGCCCAACGACCTCACCGCCTCGTGAGTATCCAATCACGTCTCTGCATTTTACCAACACTTCGACTTGATCACAACAAAACAAAGACTGTGACTTGTACACACTATACTGTGACTTGTACACACTATACTGTGACTTGTACACACTATACTGTGACTTGTACACACTATACTGTGACTTTATAATGTTTTTCATGACATCAAACTAAGGCAAACTGTCAGGTGTTGAAAACATAATGATAAACGTACAAGATATATAAAGACATACAGTATGTGTGAAATGAGAAAATATATTTTATTGTTGTAAAATGTAAAATAGTGAAATATTCTGATGTTGGTTGGTGATGTCACTTCCTGTAGATTCAGTAACCTGGGGATCCTCCATGTGACCAAGAAAGGTGTGGTGGAGGTTCTGGGCCGGAGGCTGAGGGATGAGAGGAAGAGACAGAAAGCAGCTCACTGTCACCTCACAGGTAGACTCACCTGACACAATACACTGTCACCTCACAGGTAGACTCACCTGACACAATACACTGTCACCTCACAGGTAGACTCACCTGACACAATACACTGTCACCTCACAGGTAAACTCACCTGACACAATACACTGTCACCTCACAGTAATTTCATGCTACATATTTGATGCGTTTTGTTCTTGGAATCTCTGCTCCAACAATAAATCAAAAACACAACAAAGACCATTTCAACAGCTTCGACTTTCTTTGTAAAATCACAATGAAGACCAGAAAAGCTACACTCTCATCAGGATGTAGAAGCGAAACATGAAACTAAACCTCCCGGACTGTCTGAGGTGTCCACGGAGGGTTTCTGACGCTCTGCTGTCGGTGTTTCTTCAGATTCAGAAGAAAGCGGCATCCTGAAGGAGGCCAAGGAGCTGGGGAAGGTGATGGACCTGAACATCGTCAGGTTAAAGTTCACCGCCTACCTCCAGGACAGCAACGGAGGGTTCACCAGAGGGCTGAAACCCGTCGTCTCCAACCCCATCTACGACAGCAGTGAGTCCAAACATCACACAATCTGACTGTTCACTCAAAGAGCTGCAACCAATTAGTGCCAACGCTTAGAAACCGACGCTTTGAGACACTTTTAGTGACAATTCATACACATTTGAATGCAGTACTTCCACTAAACTCTGACTACTTCACTGCTGGTACAAACACTCCACACTCCTTTGATGAATCATGTTTTCTATGCAGAGTCACCAAACGCCTCCAACCTGAAAATCTCTCGGATGGATAAGACGTGCGGTACGGTGCTCGGAGGAGACGAGATCTTCCTGCTGTGTGACAAAGTCCAGAAAGGTGAAAACATTTGACTTGAGCAAACGTGTAAATCAGACGAAGTGATTGGTGGACGGTGGACAGAGGGTTGAGGACTTTATTAAAACAGGAGTTTTCCTCTCTGCTGCACACTACAGATGACATTGAGATCCGTTTTTACGAGGAGGACGACGAGGGAGGCTGGGAGGCGTTCGGTGACTTCTCACCTACCGACGTTCACAAACAGGTACTGAGTTTTACTGTGTGAGATGGGATCTTCCTGTAGATGTTTGGGATCTTCCTGTAGATGTTTGGGATCTTCCTGTAGATGTTTGGGATCTTCCTGTAGATGTTTGGGATCTTCCTGTAGATGTTTGGGATCTTCCTGTAGATGTTTGGGATCTTCCTGTAGATGTTTGGGATCTTCCTGTAGATGTTTGGGATCTTCCTGTAGATGTTTGGGATCTTCCTGTAGATGTTTGGGATCTTCCTGTAGCTGTTTGGGATCTTCCTGTAGCTGTTTGGGATCTTCCTGTAGCTGTTTGGGATCTTCCTGTAGCTGTTTGGGATCTTCCTGTAGCTGTTTGGGATCTTCCTGTAGCTGTTTGGGATCTTCCTGTAGCTGTTTGGGATCTTCCTGTAGCTGTTTGGGATCTTCCTGTAGCTGTTTGGGATCTTCCTGTAGCTGTTTGGGATCTTCCTGTAGCTGTTTGGGATCTTCCTGTAGCTGTTTGGGATCTTCCTGTAGCTGTTTGGGATCTTCCTGTAGCTGTTTGGGATCTTCCTTTAGCTGTTTGGGATCTTCCTTTAGCTGTTTGGGATCTTCCTTTAGCTGTTTGGGATCTTCCTTTAGCTGTTTGGGATCTTCCTTCAGCTGTTTGGGATCTTCCTTCAGCTGTTTGGGATCTTCCTTTAGATGTTTGGGATCTTCCTTTAGATGTTTGGGATCTTCCTTTAGATGTTTGGGATCTTCCTTTAGATGTTTGGGATCTTCCTTTAGATGTTTGGGATCTTCCTTTAGATGTTTGGGATCTTCCTTTAGATGTTTGGGATCTTCCTTCAGATGTTTGGGATCTTCCTGTAGATGTTTGGGATCTTCCTTCAGATGTTTGGGATCCAGGTTTCCGTGTGTTTGTGTCATCAGTGTAAATCTCATTCAGACAAACAAAATGTTTATCGTCTCCTCAGTACGCCATCGTGTTCAAAACGCCACCCTATCACAGCGCAGAGATCGAGAGGCCCGTCACCGTCTTCCTGCAGCTGAAGAGGAAAAAGGCCGGCGACAGCAGTGACCCCAAACAGTTCACCTACATACCGCAGGTCCAAGGTCAGCCATGAACATCAGATGAACAGATGCACTTCCAGTGTGAGGTGTTGAGTACGAGCTGATAGGAGGAGGTTTATCATTCCTCACCTACTCACTCATAGAGGAACGTTTCGGACATGTTTTCAGGGTTTCCACTTCTGCTTTTATCATCACCGCTCTCTTTCAGACAAAGAGGAGGTGCTGAGGAAGAAGCAGAAGCCACTGCCTCACTATGAATCCTGGCGAGGAGGAGGAAGGGGTGGAGGAGCTGGTGGATTTGGAGGAGGAGCTGGAGGAGGTAGTAATTTAATTTAAGATATAAGCAATTTCCTCTGAAACACAATTATCTTCAAATTAGGGAATTATACGTATTCCTCATCTGGGTAAAACACTTCATTTAGCTTCTTGGGGTCTTCCTTTAGATGTTTGGATTCTTCCTTTAGATGTTTGGATTCTTCCTTTAATGTTTGGGATCAAGCTTTAGCTGTTTAGTAGCTAACCATAACATTCTTATACTTGGCAAATTGGAAGTTCACTGTGGACTTTGTTTCACTTTTGCAGGATTCCAGTTCAACCAGCAGATGAATGGAGGAGGAGGAGTTTTCTTCACTGAAGGCTTCACAGGCTTCGGTGGAGCGGGAGGGGCTCAGATGTCAGGCTCCAACCCTCAGACAGGAGTTCCCCAGCAACAGACTGGCGGACAGACGGGAGGGCCGACTGGCTCGCCAGTACAACAGCAGCTGTTTCAGCTCGGTAAGCTACAAAGTCCTGCTCCGATTCTTTGCAGACGATGTGACGCTGCTTGTGTTGAAGGTCTAGTTATTATTTAATCTTCTGCTTTGTGTTTCTAGCCGCCGCCCTCCACAGCAGAGCCTCTCAGAGCGCCCGACAGACGGCTGCTGCCCTGCTGCAGTACTGCAGCACCGGGGACGCTCGGGTCCTTCTGGCAATCCAGAGACACCTCTGTGGCGTCCAGGACGGCAACGGAGACACGTGAGATTTTGACTTCATTTGTTTTTACTTTTATTTTTCTACAGACTGATCCAACATCAGAAAGACAAACATGTTTAAATTGATTCTTAGTGTTGCAAGTTTGATCATCTTCAAGATTTGCTCAAGGTTGGATGTTCTGATGCATTTGTTCTCCCACAGTCCTTTGCACCTGGCCATCATCCACCAGCAGACAGGTGTGATCCAGCAACTGATTCACACGCTGCTCAGCAGCCAGCAGCATCATATCCTCAACACAGCCAACCACCTCCGACAGGTTAGCATCATCAACGCCAACCACGAGAACTCATCTCAGTAAAGCTCACCACGTCCGACAGACAGATAACAATAACCACAACAGCTGCCTAACTGTTTCCATCTAAGCAAAGTTAACCACCTCCTACTAGCTACCTCTAAGGTAACTCGACACAGGCAACTAGTAAGAACCCTCCATCTCCCCTGCAGACTCCTCTCCACCTGGCGGTGATCACCCGGCAGGTGAAGGTGGTGGAGGTGCTGCTGAGGGCGGGGGCCGACCCCAGCCTGCTGGACAAAGACGGTCGCAGTCCCGTCCACCTGGCGGCGCTGGCCGGAGACACGGCCACGCTCCGCCCCCTGCTGGCTCACCTGGGAGAACGCCACGCCCACCTGGTCAACACCCCCGACTACCACGGTGAGAGGGCGATTACCTCAATGCTTTATAATAATCATAACTGTGAAATATTTACTAGTGACTGTATATTGACCTCTCGCATCTCTCTCGTCTCAGGTCTCCATCCTCTCCACCTCTCCGTGAGGAGGGACGGCGAGCGCTGCCTCCGCCTCCTGGTGGAGGGCGGAGCCAAAATCAATGCACCTGAGCAGAAGAGTGGAAACACCGCCCTCCACCTGGCCGTGAGGGAAAACCTGTTCAAGGTGGCCTGCACTCTCATCACAGAGGTACCACACACACACACACACACACACATTACACACACACACAACACAACACACACACACGCACACACACACAACACAACACACCACACCACACCACACAACACAACACACACCCACACACCCCACACACACCACACACACACACACACACACACACCACAACACAGACACACACAACACAACACACACCACACATTACACACACAACACAACACACACACACCACAACACAGACACACACAACACACACCACACACACACGCTCGCGCTCCTCGTGACATCACAGTGACTCTGTTGTTCTGCAGTTGAAGGCGGACGTGAACGCGAGCACCTTTGGGGGAAACACAGCGCTGCACCTGGCTGCCGGTCTGGGCTCACCGACGCTCTGCTCGATGCTCGTGGCTGCAGGTGAGAAGAGATCAGAACATCTGTTCAGTCGTCATCACGTCACCTCGTTTCATCATCTTCAGCAAAACAAACGATAAAAACAACCAAATGACACAAAACGGAAAAAGCTTTCTAGCACGTCCACTGAGTTCCACACAGTAAGAATACTCTGTTACAGTAGAAGTACTAATACCACGCAGTAAGAATACTCTGTTACAGTAGAAGTACTAATACCACGCAGTAAGAATACTCTGTTACAGTAGAAGTACTAATACCACGCAGTAAGAATACTCTGTTACAGTAGAAGTACTAATACCACGCAGTAAGAATACTCTGTTACAGTAGAAGTACTAATACCACGCAGTAAGAATACTCTGTTACAGTAGAAGTACTAATACCACGCAGTAAGAATACTCTGTTACAGTAGAAGTACTAATACCACGCAGTAAGAATACTCTGTTACAGTAGAAGTACTAATACCACACAGTAAGAATACTCTGTTACAGTAGAAGTACTAATACCACGCAGTAAGAATACTCTGTTACAGTCGAAGTACTAATACCACGCAGTAAGAATACTCTGTTACAGTAGAAGTACTAATACCACGCAGTAAGAATACTCTGTTACAGTAGAAGTACTAATACCACGCAGTAAGAATACTCTGTTACAGTAAACGTATGTCAGTACAATCAAATGTAGTAAACGTATTCAAACTGACTGCTGTATTATCATATATTCTTCACCATTATGTTATTAACATTAATATTAATGTTATTATAAACATCTGTAGAAGAAGAACAAAGACAGAAACGTACTTCCTGTTTCTTCAGGCGCTGATAAAAACGTGGAGAACGACGAGCCGCTCTTCTTCAGCTCCTCTTCAGATGAAGAGCAGGACGAAGACGAACCAATCAGAGAGCGGGAGGCCGGCTCTCAGCCAATCAACCCCCGCAAGAGACCGGCAGGAGGACACACCCCTCTGGACCTGGCCAAGTGCCAAAAGGTAGGTCCTTTCAAATTAAAAGCACAGAACACATGGAACACGTGGAATCAACCCAGAGACAAAGAGGATACTCACCTCCTCGTCTCCTCATCTCACCTCCTCATCTCCTCTTGTCTCGTCTCCTTATCCCGTCTCGTCTCATCCCCTCACCTTGTCTCCTCCCCTCGTCTCCTCTCCTGGCCTCCTCTCCTCAGGTGAGGAACCTGTTGAACTGTGGACAGGGTCAGAGGTCGAGTCTTCACAGCAGTAAGAAGATGAAGCCGAGCAGCAGTGAAGGTTCGTGATCGATTTTAAACTTAAACTACAAACTAAACTTGTGAAATAAAGACGTTGACGATGAGACGACCTGTCGGTGTTCCAGAGGTTGAACCCTCGGGGATGGACGAGGACACGCTGTCCCGGCTGGTGGAGCTGCTGAGTGTCGGAGACGTTCCGTGGAGGAAACTAGCAGAGAAGCTGGGGATGATGACGCTGACTCACCTTTACCTGGACAGTCCCACGCCCTGTCACCAGCTGCTGCAGCACTACCAGGTAACATGCTACACCCGTCTCACCCGTCTCACCCGTCTCACCTGTCTCTGGTGTCTCACCCATCTCACCCGTCTCTGGTGTCTCACCTGTCTCACCCGTTTCCGGTGTCTCACCTGTCTCTCTGGTGTCTCACCTGTCTCTGATGTCTCTGGTGTCTCACCTGTCTCTGATGTCTCTGGTGTCTCTGATGTCTCCAGCTGGGTGGAGGTCCAGTAGAAGGTCTGGTTGAAGCTCTTCAGTCTCTCGGTCTGACAGAAGGAGTCCGACTGCTGAGGACCAGCGAGCTACGAGACGACAAACTCAGCACAGGTAACGCAGCCTCCATAGAACACATTCATACTGCAGGTTCAATATTACATTCATGTATAAATATCATACTTCATGAGGTCATGTGTTCATAAATCTGCAGCCACTTTCACCTCCTTTGTTTATTTGTATTGTCCAATCAGACGCCACGGTCGACAGCGGCTTCGGAAGCCAGCCAATAGAGGAAGAGGAGGAGCCGATGGCCAATCAGTGACGAGCTGGAAGTAGAACCCGGCACGGTCATCTCATCCTGCGGTGGACCGGGACTCTGTGGGGAACCGGGTCTCTGCAGGACTGGACTCTAATGTTGGTCCACACGGACTCAGATTCACAAACATTTTACCGTTTCACCATAAAAAAGCCTTTTACGGTGAAATCAATATAGTTTGAGTTCATGTTTTAGTCGTTTTTATGTTTCATATTAACTTATATTTTGCTTTTCTTGTCGTTATGAAGTCGTTTATTTCTGTGGTTCTGATCAGCTGTTGAACATTTGATCTGAATTGTTTACAAAGAGTCGTGTGTCGCCTCGAGCGTCTTCATAGGAAAGTTGTGAGATTTCCAATTTTATGTCTGAACTGGAATGCAGCACGTCAGTTTATTAAATGCTTTCATCTGAAGAACAAATGTTTTAGATGTTATGAAAGACAATAAACAAAACTGGTGCCGTGTTCATATCGAGACTAATAAATGATTTAAAAGCTCGAAATGTTTCCGTTTTTACGTGAAATTATTTTCAACGATAAGATCCGTTAATGTTGATAAATGTCTCGATTATAAAAAGTTCTTTGAGAAATTTTAACTGAAAGTCAAAAATGTTCGTTAAAAAAAGTAAAATTACATTTATTTAGTAAAAGTATTTTAATAAATAACTATTTTTATTTTTTATCTATAATAAACTCGTCACACATTTTATTGGTTTAAAATGTTTTCATAAAAACATTAAGTGAAAGTTATGAAGTCGGTTAATTCAAAATTATTACAAATTGTGATTTTGAGCAATAAATTAAATTAATGAAATAAACGGTTCATTGAGTCTCAGATCAAAGAGTTTGATTATTTAGACTTATTTTCAGTTTTTACTTCTTAAACAAACTTAAAATGTTTTGACGATTAATTATCCTCATTTCTCCGTGAGTCCAGTAGAGTCTAGTAGTCTAGTCTAGAAGAGTCCAGTAGAGTCCAGCAGAGTCTAGTAGTCTAGTCCAGCAGTAGAGTCTAGTCCAGCAGAGTCTAGAAGTCTAGTCCAGCAGAGTCCAGAAGTCTAGTCCAGTAGAGTCCAGCAGTCTAGTAGAGTCCAGTAGAGTCTAGTAGAGTCCAGCAGAGTCCAGTAGTGCAGCAGAGTCTAGTAGAGTCCAGTAGTCTAGTCCAGCAGTCTAGTAGAGTCCAGTAGTCCAGTAGAGTGCAGCAGAGTCTAGTAGAGTCCAGTAGTCTAGTCCAGCAGTCTAGTAGAGTCCAGTAGTCCAGTAGAGTGCAGCAGAGTCTAGTAGAGTCCAGTAGTCTAGTCCAGCAGTCTAGTAGAGTCCAGTAGTCCAGTAGAGTCCAGCAGAGTCTAGTAGAGTCCAGTAGTCTAGTCCAGCAGTCTAGTAGAGTCCAGTAGTCCAGAAGAGTCTAGTAGAGTCCAGTAGTCCAGCAGAGTCCAGCAGTCTAGTAGAGTCCAGCGGAGTCCAGTAGAGTGCAGCAGAGTCCAGCAGAGTCCGTCTGTGTTATTAATGTGTATTCGTGTGTTTCAGCCTGGAACTGAAACATGAACTAAGGCACTGAAGCCGCCCCGTTAACAAAAAGGACTCTGAGACTCGGTGTTTTCAAAATGGTTTTATTTGTGCCTCTAAGCCTTCAGAGTGATACGAACGTGTCGGTTTGTGTTTCACTACGACCAAAGCAGCGCTCACAGGATGTGGCCGGTGTGCAGCCTGAAGCCTCCACAGGAACGAGAGTCTGAATAAATAGCGTGGAGGACGGCGGACCTTTATTTACAGGCGTTGGGACGAAGAGCGTAAAGCGGCCGCGACTTTTAGACGTTTGCACAGAGAGACGAGTTGCTGGAGATTACAGTTACGCAAAGAGCCGAGTCCTCCGGTGAACGAGGTCTGAGCAGGTTCGGTCAGAGACTCTGGTCTTCAGGGGTGAAGGTCCACTTCTTAACTTCAAAGAGACATTTTGAAAGTGGAGGTTTGGTCCCAATTTAAAACCATGATGGGAGTTCACGAGACAAAGACTTTGGTGAAAGACTCCGTGCCATTCATCGGGAATCGAACCTGAGCTGCAGTCAAATAGTCCAAGAAACTCCCAAAGAGTCTTTTCTTGACCACAACCTCACGAGGAGGATGTTCAGGATTCAGAAGGACCGACAGCAGGCGGGCTACGTCAGCACGAAGCAGCAGCTGGACGTTATTGAACGTGGGTCCAAGTCGCAAGGCATTGTGGGACGGCATCATCTCCTTTAGGAGATAAAAGGAAGCTTTTGAAGAACCTTTTCGTTGGCATGCAGGGAAACTGGTGCCGAGCCGAAGAAGGGACGAGAAGAAGAGTTTGGTTGTGACCTGAAGCTGAACAGACGGACGGACTATTGGACTGCAGCCCTGAATGGATTAACCTCTTGAGGTCTCTGGTCCACCGTCCAACCGGAGCCGAGCTCACAGACGACGCCTCTTCAGAGACTTAAAGACTCGTGCAGCAGCTCCTTCTAGAGCTTCAGTGTGGTCCGGGTCTGAGCCGCCTCCAGCCAGACTCCAGACTCCTCAGTCTGTTGGACTGGATGTGGATCTTTAAGAGACCTCCTTGGTTTCAGTTCTCTCAGTACCTTTGAAATGTGCAGTTTGAGTCTTTTTAAGAGAACCAACTAAAGCTGGACCAGACTAACTCCTGGAGGACCATCAGTCCAAACCTTCAGAGAGTTGAACCCGTTACAGAGGTTCCAGCTGTTTGTGCATCATTTTAAACATTCAGGATTAATCGTCATATTCCAGTTCTCGTCCTCTCTGCCGCCACCTGGTGACCGCTTCCTGTCCTTACATCTGGTTCCTGTTGGATCTCACGATGACCTCACAGGAAGTGACCCAGAGATGACTGAACAGTAACATTATGAATACATGATGATGTATTATTATAGATCATATGAACACAGCAATGATATGATTCATATTGTTCTGCTTCATGAGTACTTGAAGTACTTCTCCGTGCTGTTTGGACGTCGGGGGCAGCAGGAGGAAGGACTGCATTACCCAGAAAGCCCTGCTGTCTGACAGCGGAGCAAGATGGCTGCAGCTCAAGGTGAACGTTTAAGAGAAGGAGAAACATGAAGTGGACGGATTCATTCAGGACGTCATGAAGGAGCAGAGACACAATAACTGGTCTGCAGGTAACTTATGAGTTATAGACGACGCGACCGACCGTCGCAGCTTCTGTCGTACAGAACAATGAAGGATAAAGGTTTCAAATATCACGTCTGAATGTGCTGAAATGTAATGAAGAACCGTAAAACAATTATTATTATTATCATCTCATGAGTTCATTCTAATGATTCATATTGTTTATTCTATTTATATATAAATCTATAATGAACTCAGTCTGCTGAGTTATTCATATTTGATGCTCAGTCAGTTTCAACGATCAGATTCACATAACACAGTACTGCTGTGTGTACTCAGTGTATTACTGTGAGTACACAGTACTGCTGTACCCCTCCCCCCCTCGGTCACCACGGCAACAGTCCCACTGTCTATCTGGTCGCCATGGTAACCCGCCCTCCCACTTTGCTGCAGGAGTTCAAAAAACAGATCAAAAGTACCGACGAAGTGTTTGAGTCTCA
>CM051699.1:26891376-27016376 GCA_028022725.1 Lycodopsis pacificus
CCACAGTTTATACACAGGGCTGAACAAGGAAGTTCAAATATAGAAGAAATAATTGAAATATTAAACACAAAAACTAAATGTGTTATATGTAGAAATAAAGACAAAATATGTCATTGAAACATGACAATATTCTATCATGATGTAAAATGGAAGTCCCTGTTTTAGATGATCATGTTTCTTGGTTATGTGGGGAAAACAAAGTACGAGGACAGAAAGACTAGTTTGACCCACATGGTGTGTCCTGTTCTCACATCCCATCTGGGACGAACAGTTACAAATAGACACTTAACGTGGCGAGGCTGCCATGAATGAAACAACGGGGCTGCTGGGAAACGCAGTTCACATGTTTACCTTCTGCAGGTGGAGCACCAGACCCTTCAGCGTCGCGTAGAAAGACTTCCACCCCCGCTTCCCCCGAGGAGCTGGGAGAAACAAGGCATCATGGGATATATCAGACATCAAGAGATGTGGCTTTAAATGTCCGTCGTCCTGAGCCTCAGAAACGTCAGCTAATATACTGTGTGTGTGTGTGTGTGTGTGTGTGTGTGTGTGTGTGTATATGTGTATATATATATATATATACACACATATATACACACACACACACACACACACATATATATATAAATATACATATATACACATATATATATATATATATATATATACATACATACATACATACATACACACACACACACACACACACACGTATGTATATACATATACACATGTATGTATATACATATATATATATACATACACATATATACACGTGTATGTATATACATACACATATATACACGTGTATGTATATACATATATATATACATACACATATATATGTGTATGTATATATATACATACACATATATACACGTGTATATATGTGTATGTATATATATATATATATGTATATACACACGTATATACACATGTATGTATGTATATACATATATATATACATACACATATATACACATGTATGTATGTATATACATATATATATATATACATACACATATATACACATGTATGTACATACATATATATATATACATACACATATATACACATGTATGTACATACATATATATATATACATACACATATATACACATGTATGTACATACATATATATATATACATACACATATATACACATGTATGTACATACATATATATATATACATACACATATATACACATGTATGTACATACATATATATATATACATACACATATATACACATGTATGTATATACGTATGTATATACACATGTATGTATATACGTATATACATACACATGTATGTATATACATATATACATACACATGTATGTATATACATACACATGTATGTATATACATACACATGTATGTATATACATACACATGTATGTATATACATACACATGTATGTATATACATACACATGTATGTATATACATACATACATACATACATACATACATACATACATACATACATACATACATACATACATACACACACACACACATTATGACTATAGTTGCTTGGTGAAAGTAAATTCAGGTGTCGTCTGTATAATATTATTATAATAATTAATAGTTTTGCTTCTCATGGTAAAGAGATGAGGACCCGGGATGGAGCCTTGGGGAACTCCACACATCATGAGTTCAGATACATAATGTATAAATTCAGACTAAATAGTCCCTGAAGGTAGAGACAGAGCACCCTCCTTTTCTATTGTTCCATCGCCACAACGTCAACAAAACACACTGGTTATGAAGTAGAAGTAGAAGAAGTAGAAGAAGAAATTAAAGTAGAAGAAGTAGAAGAAGAAGTTAAAGTAGAAGAAGAAATTAAAGTAGAAGAAGTAGAAGAAGAAGTTAAAGTAGAAGTTAAAGTAGAAGAAGAAGTTAAAGTAGAAGAAGTAGAAGAAGTTAAAGTAGAAGAAGTAGAAGAAGTGAAAGTAAAAGAAGTAGAAGAAGAAGTAGAAGTTAAAGTAGAAGAAGAACAAGAAGAAGAAGCAGACAAAGAAGAGGTAGAAGAGGTAGAAGAAGGTAGACGTACTTCTCTTCCCGTCGGGGTCGGCGTGGACTTTGCGGACCAGGAAGCCGCTCTTGTAGAGTTCTCCGTCGGCCTGCTGGGCGACGCCCACCAGCGGGTTTCCTCCACTGCCCAGTCTCCTCATGGTGTGGGAGGCGGAGTCTGTCCGGACCTCCGCCAGCTCAGACATGGACTTCCTCAACTCCTCCTCATCTCTGAGGAGTCAAACATCAGTTATCATTGTGGTCTGATTAAGCTCCGGTTCAACATCTCCTTCCTCACATGGTTAAGTCATGGAAGTTAATACGTCACCTTCAAAAACCAAATAGCTTCAGAAGATTAAATACCTGAAGAGATGAAAGGCTGAACATGAGGGAGGACAGATGCCTGCGTGTGTGTTTATAGATAAGTATATATATATATATATACACATGTGTGTGTGTATATATAAGTATATATATACGTGTGTGTGTGGGCGTTGGGATGCTGACCTGTAATTACAGCAAGGAAAGAAAGCAGGGAGCGGTTGCCGTGGCAACAGAGGCTTGCAGCAGACACACACACACACACACACACTTCAGATAAAAACAGTCGATGGTTCAAACTCACATGGTCCATTGAAGCTTCTCGTTCTTGATGGAGCTGTAGAGAGTCTGCAGAGACACACACAGTCAGTAACGCGTGTGTGTTGTTTGTACTGTGTGTGTGTTTGTACTGTCTGTCTGTCTGTCTGTGTGTGTGTGTTGTTTGTACTGTGTGTGTGTGTTGTTTGTACTGTGTGTGTGTGTGTTGTTTGTACTGTGTGTTGGATTATTGACTTTCCTTTAAACAAACAGTCGAGACTTTAATCTGCAGAAATGAACAATAAACTCTTGTGTTCATTCAGAAGATTATTTATCTAATTTATTGTTTCAACTCACTTTCATGTTTTCTGTTATTTGTATTATAAAGATTTAAATTAATGTTTTTATCATTTATATATATATATATATATATATATTTCATGATTATGTTACAAAGCATCATGGTCTTAAAATAAATAAACAAACACGAACACTTGTGATTTTATATCCGATACTGAAGCTACGTAAGCCCACAGCTCAGTGTGTTCATTCTGAACGTTATGCTGTCTGCACACGGCCCTGCAGCCTCCTGTACTATAACTGCACTATAACTATACTATAACTGTACTATAACTGCACTATAACTATACTATAACTGCACTATAACTATACTATAACTGTACTATAACTATAACTGTACTATAACTGCACTATAACTATAACTGTACCATAACTGCACTATAACTGTACCATAACTGCACTATAACTATAACTGCACTATAACTGTACCATAACTGTACCATAACTGCACTGTACTATAACTGTACTATAACTGCACTATAACTGTACCATAACTGTACCATAACTATAACTGTACTATAACTGTACCATAACTGTACCATAACTGCACTGTACTATAACTGCACTATAACTGTACTATAACTATAACTGCACTATAACTGTAACTCAGTTTAGTTCCACAGAACATTTAAAAACGGAGCGTTCCACTCGATGCTCCATTAAAGACGCAAAAAGGTGCAAAAGAGGAAATAAACATAATTTAACAGAATGAAAGAAAAGTTGAAGGAAGCGAGGAGTTTGGAGAAACATTTTAAATTAATATTAACTCGTTATTCCTTCTCCCAAATGTATATTTCATTACATTCTTTACTCTTTTTTTATAAACAAAAGACAGTTTGAATCACAGTTCAGATTCTTGATGAACTTTCATTCACAGTAAAATAATCTCCCGTTGATAATACTTTGAGGTATCGGAGGGATTTCACTCTCAATGTGGCACTTTGCAGTTTTAAGCAACCGTCAAAGAAACTTCCTGAAGAGGTTTCAAAATAAAAGCCTTCAAGCATGGTGGGCTTTTAATGTGAAACAACTAAGGAAGTGTCCAGCTGTGCAGGCAAAATAAATGTTTCAGATCAGATCGGCTTCCATCGATCAAACTATTCAGAGTGAAAATCAGGAGCCGATCGATTGTAGAACCGTTAAAAAAAAAAAAAAAAAAAAAAGAAGTGACTCAGTCCTCGTCTGCGAGGATGAATTTAGATTCATTAAGATGTGACATCAGAAAAAGATCAACAACCTCCAGCCGATCACAAGCAAACGTCAGCGCAGAACCAAACGGAAACATTCACACGAAGAACTCCGTTTGTGTCACTTCTGCTGTTCAGCTGCTGACAATGAAACTTTGTGTTGTTTCACACAAAGAAAGGAAGAATACGTTTGATGAGATTAGATGACATTTAAAATCTCAGTGTGGACATTATCTTTTCCTTTCCTTGTACTTTTATTGTGAAACTTTTGCAGGCAAAGTTGAGTTCTCATGTACATCTTAACACTTCCTGCACCAATGTTTCACGAAGTAAGTGATTCAAAAGCAGGACAGGATAATGACATGAGGAAGTGATGAGCTGTTAAGATGAAATGAACAGTCCTTCAGCAGCTCTACGGACATTCCTTACGCTTTTATTGTGAAACTTTTGCCCTTCGGACAGTCATTCCCTTTTCTTTGGCTTTTATTGTGAAAAACCTGCATGTAAAGTTGAAGTTAATTGAAAAAGAATAAACAGAAGTAGAGACAAACTTGAAATAACTAGCGAATAAAAACTGTTTTATGAAACGGAGAAGGTGTTTTGAGCGATGTGACGTGACGGTATGCACCATGTGACGCATGGTGCCAGTAGGACCTCGCTGTAGGCATCATGTGGTGTGAAACGGTGTCTGGAACCCTTATGCTCTCTGAAGAACGTTGGCTTCTCTGTGTCTAAAGCTCAGGTTCTGTAAATGAAAACGAATGCATTGAGAGAAACCAGCTCCAGGTTCTACCTTCTTCTTGCGGCTCTGCCGGTGCTGCTGGCCGTCCTGGGTTTTCCCCAGCAGGTCTGGGAAGGCCAGCGGTTTGAGCGAGCGGGAGCGGGGGGTTCTGGGATACCTGAACGGGTCCGTGTCCCTGGAGTCCCGCCCGCTCCGGACCGAGCAGAGCGACCGCGACCGCATGCGGCCCGACGAGTGGATGCTGTTGACGCCAATCATCTCAGAATCCGAATGGAAATCCGACTGAACTTCAGGAAAAAAACAGCGAATCCAGCGGAAAAAAAAAAAAGAAGAAGAAGAAGAACTTGTAAATGAAGCAGAGTCTGATGGTTCTGGTTCTGGACTGACGGCGTCCTCAGTGGAGCTGCTGCACTATGGATCCCGCTCTGCTCATCATGCATCAAACACAGCAGCGCTTCATCCGGCTTCACACGCTTCAATGAATCGTGTGTAATAAAGCGTTTACATTCATCTGAGATTTGTCCTCAAGGGATGAATTCGTATTTTAGCAACTTTTGATAAAATCTAAATACAGTTAAATTATAAATTTTAAATAAAGACAAGTGTGAGAGTGTGTGTCTGTGTGTGTCTGTCTCTGTGTGTGTGTGTCTGTCTCTGTGTGTGACTGTGTGTGTGTGTGTCTCTCTCTGTGTGTGTGAGTGTGTCTGTGTGTGAGTGTCTGTGTGTGTGAGTGTCTGTGTGTGAGTGTCTGTGTGTGTGTGAGTGTCTGTGTCTGTGAGTGTCTGTCTGTGTGTGAGTGTGTGAGTGTGTCTGTGTGTGAGTGTGTGTGTGTGTCTCTGTGTGTGTGTGTCTGTGTGTGTCTCTCTGTGTGTGTGTGTGTGTGAGTGCGTGTGTGAGTGTCTGTGTGTGTGTGTCTCTGTGTGTGTGTGTGTGTGTCTCTGTGTGTGTGTGTGTGTCTCTGTGTGTGTGTGTGTGAGTGTGAGTGTGAGTGAGTGAGTGTGTGTGTAATCCCTCTCTAACTGTTCAGTGATGCGTATTTCATCCTCTCACACTCCTGCAGGAAAAAACAGCCCAAAACAAAACAAAACACTCAAATCAAAAAAATATCCAAAGCAGAACTCCGATCTTCTTCTTCTGCAGTTTCTCCAGAAATGTGAGTTGTTAAGTGTGTTGAACGCAGGCGGAGGAGGATCCCTGGACTGCAAAGCAGAAAGCTGCGTGACGGAGGAAACGCATCGGCAGCATCGACCAAAACATTCACCACGAACAGCAGAGAGACGGGGAGGCAGGGGAGAGAGAGCCCACCCACACATGGAGGGGGAGAGAGAGAGAGAGAGAGAGAACCCCAAACCTGACGTCAGCTTCCTCCTGCAGACGCCACAACCCAGTGGAGATGGAGGGATGAAGGAGGTGGAGGGAGAAGAGAGGTGTGAGCTGATGGGGAGAGGAAAAAGAGGAGAGTTTCTCCTGTTGCACTCTGGGTACCAAAAAATCCTCCTCAGATGTTGATCTCTTCGTCCTCCAACTTCATTCTTCTTCTTCTCCTCCTATGCTTGTTGTCGTCTTCGTCCTGCAGGAGAATCCCTCCGTCAGGTGAGCTCACTCCTCCTCTTCGTTTATTCCTCCTCCTCCTCTTCTCTCTGCTGAGACTCTGAACTGTTGAGGAGCGATGCCCTCCCTCCCCTCTCTCTCTCTCTTTTTTCCCTCGCTCTCTCAATGCGCATTTTCTCTCTGCAGCAGCAGCCAATGAGAGCGCAGGGACGAGAGCTTTGGCCCGCCCCCCTCCTCCTGCTGTCAATCAGGGAGGATCACAGAGCTGAATCAGAGACGTTCAGCAGAAAAAGACCCAGAAATATTTAAATCATGACTCAGCAATATCTGAATGATGACATCTTTAAGTTCAATCGATAACTTAATATAATAATGCTGTTTTATTTCAGCTTTGTTTAAACAGCTACATTTCATATGTTGACAGTAAAAGACCGTTTACACAATAAAATGTCATTTATATCTGATATTTTCTCCTGCCTATATTTAATTCATGTATTTTATTTTCCTGTTTGCGTATTTTTTTACATTTTAAATTATATTTACTAAATTTACATTTTACTTCACTGCCAAATGAGTTCGGCAATGTGGCCTACATGGCAAGCCCATGTAGGCCACATGTCGTATCGGCTACATAAATAACATAAAATCTGACATTTTGACCATATGTCAGAAATGTCCCAAAAGACAGTGAGACATTTGGGATGCAGTCTGCTACTCATCCGGGGGACATGCACTGACTGCCACCCAGGGAACGAGGCTCACAATCGGATAGAACACAGGTCCAGGTCCTCCCTCACCTGGGTCGGACATTCGATGTTGTTTCGTCACAATGAGATTATTAGCAGACGCTTCAAGTGTAGGACAGCACAGAAGACCCAGGTATAAAAGACACGGCCCGCCACTGACACACACACACACACACACACACACACACACACACACACACACACACACACACACACACACACACACACACACACACACACACACACACACACACACACACAGAGTTAGAGATGATGATGATGATGATGGAGGTGACGCAGATTCATGTTGATCGCTCTGAGGCTGAGATGGAAACAAACGAGTGAAGAGAGAGAGAGACACACACACACACACACATAAAGAGTGAAATATATTGCGTCTCCCTTTTTAATTTTTCTGCTCTGACAATCACAAGCATCCGTGTGTGTTGTATACACGTGTGTGTTGTATACACGTGTGTGTGTGTGTTGTATACACGTGTGTGTTGTATACACGTGTGTGTGTGTGTTGTATACACGTGTGTGTAAAGGTGTGTGTGTTGTATACACGTGTGTGTGTGTAAAGGTGTGTGTGTGTGTGTGTGTGTAAGTGTGTCAGCCGTACCTTCAGCAGATCTTTGGGGAAGTCTTTTCCATCGTTGAGACCCTCCAGGTTGGTGATGAACTGACTGCAGGACATCCTCTTCCCCACGTTCTACACACACACACACACACACACACACACACACACACACACACACACACACACACACACACACACACACAAGTTTTGTTTCATTATTGCATTTCTATAAAGTTGGGGAGAAACGACAGACATAATAAAAAGGTGAAAACACTTTCAGTCTGTCTTAACCCCTAAAGCCTACATTTCCCATAATGCCACTCCTCCTGCCCGGGGACCCAGGTCTGTATCCAACTACAGCTCAGCGGTACATGTACTATTTCTACTGTAATACAGCTCAGCGGTACATGCAGTACTTCTACTGTACTACAGCTCAGCGGTACATGTAGTATTTCTACTGTACTACAGCTCAGCGGTACATGCAGTACTTCTACTGTCGACAGGTTGAATGCAGTACTCTCCTGACGAATGTAAAGTGTTGGATCAGCTCATGGAGGAACTGACTCATGGCTGCTGCTCAGCGTGTGATTGGACAGCTTGTGGGCAGAAGTCGCCGGCACCTCGGGGGGGCTCGCTGTGCAGAGTTCACACTGAGATGCAACTCACAGTGATTATCACCAAAAACTGAGCTAATCGCCATGACAACCGAGTAAACTCCATCTGCTGAGGGAGAACCGTGATGAGTGGTAGAGAGCTCTGGAAATAAGGCCCAACAGTGGCAGCTATGAAATGTGAATATTAGACAATTGTAATCTTAGTTTTGACTTTCAATTTACCAGTAGAGAATTTACTAAAAACATTTGAGATGTTATTGGCGAGCCTCTTGATTTCAAACGTTTAGGTTCTCTGGATATCTGCGTATGATCAATATAATTAATATCAATAATAGTGCTGGGCAACGATTAAAATATTTAATCGCATGGATTTTTTGCGATTAATCGCACTGTTATGGCAAAGTTCAATAATGAATTATAAAGTTGTGTATTGTGCACTTTTATTGTGAAAGTGCTGCTCTATGAACTAAAGGGCAACAACATGTGGTTGACGAGATGCAGGCAGCATGTCTCATACTTCATGTGAATATGATTCAGACTTCGTTGGCGTCTTATTGTGAAAACCGGATGTTGTCTGACGTTAATGTTCCGCTAACGTTCAAAGTGCTTCTCTGTGATCTGTGCGTGTGAATGTGAGCGTAGAGCTGCACGAACACATGAGTCTGTGACTTTACTGCAACTCACTCCAGGCTGTTTGCTGCTTCATCCCGCTGCTCTTGTCGTCCTCTTGTTGTTATGTATTGTCTCTTGTCTTTCAGTTAAAAAAAAAATAAAAATGCGTTAACGTGCGATAAAATAATTGTCGGCGTTAATTAATGAATGCGTTAACGGGAAATGAACGCGTTAACTTGCCCAGCACTAATCAATAGTTATTAATACAGTTCCAATGCTATACATACGTGCTTGTGAGGACATGCTTTTGGTTGGTTTTCAGATTACTTGTCAGTTCGAACACAATGCGTTTAGTTTGTTGGGTCTTTGCTGGTGTTCCCCAGGGCTCCATACTGGGACCACTGCTGCTCTCCATACATGTCAATAATATTGTGATCGTTTGTCATTGCTGCGTTAAATCTTTATGCAGATGACTCACAGTTCTATAGCTCACCATCTTCAGCAGTAGAACACCTTGAATTCTACAACTTAAGTTGTTAAATGTAGCTTTATTTATATTTTCAAATGACAAAAAGATAATCATCTAATCTACCTTAACATCGCAACTGTTCAAGGGGTTCAAACTCAAATAGAAACTTGTTTTTCAAATCACACATGAAAACCAAACTGAAACTTAAATGAGGTTTCTTTTTTAGAAACAAATCACGTTTCTCCCTCCGTTCAAGTACAATTCGTTTTACCTTTATTGGATTCCGGTGCTGATGAATGTACCTGAATGTACCTGAAGGTGTTGGATACTGTATAACATTGTGCTTTATGTTTATGTTTGTGATGGTAAATCTTGTATTCTCTGTAGATCTCTACCAATAGTCCATCTCTTTCACATCGGTTGGCTGGTTCCTTCTTATCTGCACATACCGATGTTCTACACGTTGGTTGTATTAAATACGCTGTAATAATGTACAGAAGAGCAGAACTATAACAATAAGAGCTGTAATGCACCGTCATTGAGAGGACAGAGTGGATCTGGGGAGCTGCTTCATTCGACCATATAAGGAGTTCCTGTTCCTGACTCACTGGCAGAATAAACATCGATATTTAATCAGACTCACGTTTCCATGAAGGTCTGAGTTCAGCAACATGACGGCACACGTCAGAGTGTGGACGCTGTCTGAGAGCCAGGGAGACAGAGGGGAGACGGGTTAGAGACGGGGGAGACAGGTTAGAGACGGGTTAGAGACGGGGGAGACGGGTTAGAGACGGGTTAGAGACGGGGGAGACAGGTTAGAGGCGGGGGAGACGGGTTAGAGACGGGTTAGAGACGGGTTAGAGACGGGTTAGAGACGGGGGAGACGGGGGAGGCAGGTTAGAGACGGGGGAGACGGGTTAGAGACGGGGGAGACGGGTTAGAGACGGGGGAGACGGGTTAGAGAAGGGGGAGACGGGTTTGAGACGGGAAGACGGGTTAGAGGCGGGGGAGACGGGTTAGAGACGGGGGAGGCAGGTTAGAGACGGGGGAGGCAGGTTAGAGACGGGTTAGAGACGGGGGAGACGGGTTAGAGACGGGGAGACGGGTTAGAGACGGGGGAGACGGGTTAGAGAAGGGGGAGACGGGTTTGAGACGGGAAGACGGGTTAGAGGCGGGGGAGACGGGTTAGAGACGGGGGAGGCAGGTTAGAGACGGGGGAGGCAGGTTAGAGACGGGGGAGGCAGGTTAGAGACGGGTTAGAGACGGGGGAGACGGGTTAGAGACGGGGAGACGGGTTAGAGACGGGGGAGACGGGTTAGAGAAGGGGGAGACGGGTTTGAGACGGGAAGACGGGTTAGAGGCGGGGGAGACGGGTTAGAGACGGGTTAGAGACGGGGGAGGCAGGTTAGAGACGGGTTAGAGACGGGGGAGACGGGTTAGAGACGGGGAGACGGGTTAGAGACGGGGAGACGGGTTAGAGACGGGTTAGAGACGGGGAGGACAGGTTAGAGACGGGTTAGAGACGGGGGAGGCGGGTTAGAGACGGGAGAGGCGGGTTAGAGACGGGGGAGACGGGTTAGAGACGGGAGAGGCGGGTTAGAGACGGGAGAGGCGGGTTAGAGACGGGAGAGGCGGGTTAGAGACGGGAGAGGCGGGTTAGAGACGGGGGAGACGGGTTAGAGACGGGGGAGGCGGGTTAGAGACGGGTTAGAGACGGGGGAGACGGGTTAGAGAAGGGGGAGACGGGTTTGAGACGGGAAGACGGGTTAGAGACAGGTTAGAGACGGGGGAGGCAGGTTAGAGACGGGGGAGACGGGGGAGGCAGGTTAGAGACGGGGAGACGGGTTAGAGACGGGGGAGGCGGGTTAGAGACGGGGGAGACGGGTTAGAGACGGGAGACGGGGAGACGGGTTAGAGACGGGGGAGACGGGTTAGAGACGGGAGACGGGTTAGAGACGGGAGACGGGTTAGAGACGGGAGACGGGTTAGAGACGGGAGACGGGGAGATGGGTTAGAGACGGGAGACGGGGAGACGGGTTAGAGACGGGGGAGACGGGTTAGAGACGGGGGAGACGGGTTAGAGACGGGAGACGGGGAGACGGGTTAGAGACGGGGGAGACGGGTTAGAGACGGGAGACGGGGAGACGGGTTAGAGACGGGGGGACAGGTTAGAGACGGGGAGACGGGTTAGAGACGGGGGGGACAGGTTAGAGACGGGGAGGACAGGTTAGAGACGGGGGGACGGGTTAGAGACGGGGGGACAGGTTAGAGACGGGGAGACGGGTTAGAGACGGGGAGACGGCTTAGAGACGGGGGGGACAGGTTAGAGACGGGGGGACAGGTTAGAGACGGGGGGACGGGTTAGAGACGGGGGGACGGGTTAGAGACGGGGAGACGGGGGGGACAGGTTAGAGACGGGGGGGACGGGTTAGAGACGGGGGGACGGGTTAGAGACGGGGGGACGGGTTAGAGACGGGGGGACGGGTTAGAGACGGGGGGACGGGTTAGAGACGGGGGGACGGGTTAGAGACGGGTTAGAGACGGGGGGGGACGGGTTAGAGACGGGTTAGAGACGGGGGGACGGGTTAGAGACGGGGGGACGGGTTAGAGACGGGTTAGAGACGGGGGGACAGGTTAGAGACGGGGGGACAGGTTAGAGACGGGGGGGACAGGTTAGAGACGGGGGGACAGGTTAGAGACGGGGGGACGGGTTAGAGACGGGGGGACGGGTTAGAGACGGGGAGACGGGGGGGGACAGGTTAGAGACGGGGGGACGGGTTAGAGACGGGGGGACGGGTTAGAGACGGGGGGACGGGTTAGAGACGGGGGGACGGGTTAGAGACGGGTTAGAGACGGGGGGGACAGGTTAGAGACGGGGGGACAGGTTAGAGACGGGGGGGACGGGTTAGAGACGGGGGGACGGGTTAGAGACGGGGGGACGGGTTAGAGACGGGTTAGAGACGGGGGGGACAGGTTAGAGACGGGGGGGGACGGGTTAGAGACGGGTTAGAGACGGGGGGACGGGTTAGAGACGGGGGGACGGGTTAGAGACGGGGGGACGGGTTAGAGACGGGTTAGAGACGGGGGGACGGGTTAGAGACGGGTTAGAGACGGGGGGACAGGTTAGAGACGGGGGGACGGGTTAGAGACGGGGGGACAGGTTAGAGACGGGGGGACAGGTTAGAGACGGGGGGACAGGTTAGAGACGGGGGGGACAGGTTAGAGACGGGGGGGACAGGTTAGAGACGGGGGGGGGACGGGTTAGAGACGGGGGGACGGGTTAGAGACGGGGGGGACAGGTTAGAGACGGGGGGGACAGGTTAGAGACGGGGGGACAGACAGACCTTCAGTGGGGACAGTCTCTGGGTTGCTCTGTCTGTACCTCCTGGAGAACTGAGCGAGGACTCTCTCTCTCTCCTGAGTTTCTCCCATCAGAGCGAACTGAGTCAGAAACGTCCTGCAGACACAAACCCTCACTCATCATGATGCACCCTGGGAATCGTAGTTGGCTTCCTGTAGCTGTGGACTTTCTTTTCATCACAGTAGCAGATATTTCTAACAGTTGTAGAGTTTGACAGGAAAACGACACCATTGAAACAAGACTATTGCTTCAGTCTTTGTATTTTAGCCACATTGAAACACGCCGAGGTGGTTTCTGGCGGTTCTGTTCAGTGGTTAACATCTTGGTGCTTTCTGATGTCTAACAGACGTCAGGCCTGACCTGAGAGCCTGGTCGATGGTCAGACCGGTGAAGGTGAAGTTACTGAGGTATTCCTCTGCCACCATCTGACTGAAGTCGTTGCTGCAGACAGAAGCAGAAGTTAGAGATAACAACACAAACGAAACAGCGGGAACGAGGTAATGAACGCTGACTCGCTTCTTTCCGAGGTGTCGCGCCACGTCGGACTTCCTGAACCCGTCCAGGCTGTAGAGGCGTTTGGCGAGGCGTTTGGCGGCCTGCAGGTCGGCCTTGGTTCCGTTCACCAGCGACTCGTCACCGCCGCCGAGCGCCAGACGCTCCGCCACGTCGGCCTGAGGGCACCGCGGCTCGGGGGGGCGGTTCACCGGACGCTCCCTGACAACAGACAAACACGTTCGGTTCTGCTGAAGAACCAAAGCAACACGGTGACTGCTTCCTGTTCCGAGTTCCTCCTTCACCTCTGCAGCGTCTTTGTCATGAATACCAGCAAACTAGGAGGTAGTACATACAAGTTTAAAGTATATGAAACTAATGAATACAGTCATTCTATAGTAGGAATGCATTTACCAAGAGAATACATGTAGGTATGGCCTTAGTATAAATGTAATTATTATTATTATTATTAAGGACCACATCACGGTAATGAAAACAGGAAGTGATGGCGGCTAAAAGTAGCAACGCGACTATTTTCATGATGCAGATTTTAAAAAATGACAAAATGATTGATAACGTATTTGACCCTCTCATCACTCCTGTAAAATTTGCCTAAAACGCCGATCTAAGGAGAACCCAAAGTAAAGTGACTGCTCTTATTGAACCGTTGGGAGTACATGTATAGTTTTAGTCTCTATTGAAAGGGAACACTGAAGTTTCTTCACAAACAGTCAGAAGCACTGCGAGTGCTGCTAGCATTGAGCTAATGAAGCTACAACACACTGAAACAGAAGGTTTTATTTTTGGCCAACGGATGCCTGCAGATAACTACGGCTGGGACATGAGCTGGAAAACACAACGTACCATAGCATGACGTCATAGTACACGTTCAAATTAGATAAGCGTTTGGAGACTCGTAGTAACCATGGCAACATGCAGAGGCTACGATAAACTACGTGTTCGTTGTTGGAACGGCAGCTTATTGATGTCGATATGTGGTTAACGATCACGTATTGAATCAGTCAACTTTCACAGATTCTTGAAAATTGTCAGTAACCAGACTTTGGTGTTCAAGATCGGTAATAAGTGCCTCACCGGCGGTGTGAGGTTTGAGTTCCGAACCCTTTCCCAGCTTGCTTTGCGTGAATCTGCAGATTGTTCTCTTCGTGATTTCATTGGCTGTACGAAGCGCGAGTCTCAGAAAGATCTGTTGCAATTGGCTCGAGCGTTACCCAACGCAAGAGAGGCGTCTTCCAAAGCGGACTCTCGTTGGCTGTTCCAGAACGTGACCGGGCTACAGAAGCTCCCAGTGGGTCACATGAGGTGTCACTAACCGGCAGAATGCAGCCGCCATTTTGAGAGGGAAAACCACTTTGTTTACATTGAAAATGAAATTATGATCGAAAATAGATCGCTAGTCATCATATCTGCCGGCTAATTTGAAATGATGCAACGGCCTCCGTGGGTGTTCATGGACGTACTAATGTGGTTTGGACTGAATCTTTCACTGGATTGGATCGTGTGGACCCGTAGCCATCTAGCAAGAACGTTTTTGCCGGACTTTTATGGATGGGGGGGGAAGAATATGAATCATAATTGGTGAGTGACGGCGATATTTTAACTGTTGGTGTGACAGACGTTGACTGTCCCTGCTGTTGTGATTGTAGAGAACCGTAGCTTTCTAATGGGATTTCACATTAGAACCCATCTTCACAGAGCAGTTGTGTACATGACACAAATGTACACTCAACACGCTGACGGGTGGTAACAGGTTTTAACCCTTCACCCCAATGCATGATGGGGGAAAGTCAACATGTTAGCATTTAGCACAAAGCACCTCTGTGCTGCTTCTATATACAACCTCAACTGAGTTTAAATCTTCTACTAATCTCTCTACTCTAACACGATGGCTGGACTCACTGAAGCACTGGGCGGAGGGATACGCTGTTGGTAACCAAGAACTACTTTCACTACACAACTCGCCTTAAAACAGGAACCTGTTTCTACAAATCAAACGAACGAGATAAAACATGTGAATCTGTGAGCTTCAGGTAGGTGGATTCTTGAACATTGGACGGAGCCAGGCTAGCTGTTTCCCCCCCGTTTCCAGTCTTTATGCTAAGCTAGCTGTTTATGCTAAGCTAAGATAGCTGTTTCCCCCCCGTTTCCAGTCTTTATGCTAAGCTAGCCATTTATGCCTAGCTAAGATAGCCCTTTCCCCGTTTCTAGTCTTTATGCTAAGCTAAGCTAGCTGTTTTCAGTCTTTATGCTAAGCTAACCACATCCTGACTCCAGGTGTACTGACAGAATAGAATAGTGGTAACACTGGTAAATGACATTCAGGTGTTCACCCCTAACCCTTGACCCAATGCATGATGGGAACTCTGGCGGTAAAAAACGTCAACATGTTAGCATTTAGCACAAAGCTAGTGAGTCATTTCCCGTGACTGATCAGCTGACAGGAACCCAAATCCTGAACCTGTCCCAGGTTTCTGTTCTGGTCCGGTCTTAGTGGACCCGGTGGTCGTTTAGTCAGCGTTCAGACTCACAGCCTTCAATAACTGAGATATGCTTTAATAATAATAATAAACAATATATAAACACAACGGCTCAACCCGTCCTCAATGCAAATGACCAGATTCATCCCACCGACATGTAGAACCAGCTCAATACTCTTCATCCCGTCTGTAAACACGGAGGTTGTTTCCTTTAACAGTCTATTAACACCCCCCCCCCCCCCAATCACAGATCAATACAGCTCCACGTCCTCTCCCTTCACATGTATCCTTCATTTAAAACACACCGTTCACCTGCTGCTGAAACCCGTGCGTCCTCCATCAGCTCTGAATGAAGTGACAGACGCCAACAGGAAGTGGACCATCAGCAGGAAGTGATGTCAGAGCGCTGAGTGAAAGTGGGAAGTGGTTGAACCTCTACGGCCACTTCCCTTAATCCACTCCTACTTCTCCTCAGGTGCTCCAGGTGGTAGAAGTACTGACCTTTTACTGAAGTACTACTACCACAGTGTACAAATACTCTGTTACAAGATAGAGCGCGCATATATATATATATATATATATATATATATATATATATATATATATATATATATATATATATATATATATATATATATATATATATATATATATATATATATATATATATATATATATATATATATATATATATATATGACCCAGAAACGGAGTACTCCGGATGTTTCTGTCGGCGAGTCCTTCCTCCACCAACACAACCCATTCATCCAGGAAAGAAATAACATCTTCACTCAACAGGACGACAGGAAGCTCCTGTTTTTTACCCAGCAGCCACCTGGGGGGGGGGGGGGTCCATCTCTGATCCACTGATTCAACAGCAGAGTACACAGAACTCAACAGGTGACGGTCCTTTGGTGCAGAGTAGTAGATTATTACAGTCTGCTGCTTCTTCTTTTACTCTATTTACAAAACACAATAATACTGTTTTTAGAATATATTTGTGAAGTCCAAACATCCGCCGAAA
Source organism: Lycodopsis pacificus (assembly GCA_028022725.1). Lineage (NCBI taxonomy): Eukaryota > Metazoa > Chordata > Actinopteri > Perciformes > Zoarcidae > Lycodopsis > Lycodopsis pacificus. Next base: position 26,908,210 of record CM051699.1, read on the forward strand.
TGCTGCATTAATGTACTGAAGTATTGTGAAAATAATCACAACACTGGCGCACTGGGTTAAGAGGTCGTCTGGCAACCGGAAGGTCAACGGTTCGATCCCCGACTGTGACGTGTCACATGTCCCTGAGCAACACGCTGAACCACCGGCTCCCCGATCAATGGCAGCCACTGCTCCCTGTATACAGGGACGGGTCAAATGCAGAAGTCAAATTGTATATGACAAAATGTACAAAATGTATATGACAAAATGTATATGACAATAAAAACGGTTTCTTCTTCTTCTTCATGTCAACCAAAGAAACGACACATCTACATCAGAACAAAGGTCCTTGAACATCCAGCAGCCGTCTCACCGGAGAGATTCTTAAAACTATGACTCGCTGAGAAAACAGAATCTCAGCCAGAGATCAAAAGAGAAAGACAGGAAATAGAAACAAATATAGAGAAAGACGGCGTATGAGACAGACACTGTTATTTTCTAGGGTGTGTCCGTCAGCTTTCATTCATCCAGTCTGAAACCACAACACCAAACACTGACCGACTTCCTGTCTGTGGCTCTCAGCTCCGAGCCCAAAGAGCATAATTATTGAATTCCAGACGCAGAGAAAAGGACTCGACTGCTAAACTTTGAGCTCATTGTATCCACTCGAATAGAAATACCAAACAAACCAGCACCTTACGTTTAAAGTTCCAGCACCAGTTGTCATGGTATAGCAGAATTAGCATGTTTCTAAGCACAAGTAAAGTATTACGTCAATATTATTCCAACTGATGGAGGCTGGAGACGCTTCGTTTCCAACACAGACTGAATATAAGTGGACGTAGTCACCGTGACGTCTTCCATTGGTTTGTGGACGTTTTGAAGCCTCGAAATTGGCATTTGGGCCGTCGCCATCTTGGTTTTCTGGAACCTAGAAGTGACGAGAGCGGGCCCGGTACCGTTAACGCATTACAATGTAAAGTTAGCAGCTAACGTTAGCGCTAGCGAACCTTGGTTAGCATGGTGCAACTGTAATTCACGTCAACTCTTGATATTAATTGGGATGCTAATGGGATGCTAATTTTGGCAACATGCTAAAAACGACATGTGACATAGCGCACAGTGGTGGCGACGTCACGTATTGGGTGACTGATATAAAAGAAGTTGTACCAGGCCGTAAACTCCACTCTCTGCTGGAGCCTCGTGGCCATTTGAGGAACTTTTCTTTGGCACGTTTTCTGTTTGCTTCATTTTTTAGAACCGGAGGTTGAAAACAAGCAAATGATTGTTGGTGTGATTTGAAATGTGAGCAGCAGTTTTCATCCATCCCTCCATCTGTCTCACCGTCCACCCGTTATCATTTATTCTAATACACGTCTCACTTCAGTGACTTGGCAGCTCCTGGTGGACGTCGGCTGCGTTTTGTCAGAAAGCAGAACTACCCGCCCGGGTACTCTGTCCTCTGCCCGCCCGGGTACTCTGTCCTCAAGACGCTCAGGTACCCGAGCAGGTATCAAACTATTCTGCATGAAAAACATGTTTCAAAAAAGCTGATAAAGTGTTTCACTGCAGGTTTACACATTCTGGAGGCAGACGACTCATCTAACCTCCTTCCTCTCCTCCTTCCTCCCCTCACTTCTCTCCTTCCTCTCCTCACTTCCCTCCTTCCTCTCCTCACTCCCATCCTTCCTCTCTTCTCTCTCCTTCCTTTCCTCTCTTCTCTCTCCTTCCTCTCCTCTCTTCTCTCCTTCCTCTCTTCTCTCCTCTCCTTCCTCTCTTCTCTCCTCTCCTTCCTCTCTTCTCCTCTCTCTCCTCTCTTCTCTTCTCTCCTTCCTCTCTTCTCTTCTCTCCTTCCTCTCTTCTCTTCTCTCCTTCCTCTCTTCTCTTCTCTCCTTCCTCTCTTCTCTTCTCTCCTTCCTCTCTTCTCTCCTCTCCTTCCTCTCTTCTCTCCTCTCCTTCCTCTCTTCTCTTCTCTCCTTCCTCTCTTCTCTTCTCTCCTTCCTCTCTTCTCTTCTCTCCTTCCTCTCTTCTCTTCTCTCCTTCCTCTCTTCTCTTCTCTCCTTCCTCTCTTCTCTTCTCTCCTTCCTCTCTTCTCTTCTCTCCTTCCTCTCTTCTCTTCTCTCCTTCCTCTCTTCTCTTCTCTCCTTCCTCTCTTCTCTTCTCTCCTTCCTCTCTTCTCTTCTCTCCTTCCTCTCTTCTCTTCTCTCCTTCCTCTCTTCTCTTCTCTCCTTCCTCTCCTCTCTTCTCTCCTTCCTCTCCTCTCCTTCCTCTCCTCTCTTCTCTCCTTCCTCTCTCTCCTTCCTCTCCTCCCTTCCTCTCTTCTCTCCTTCCTCTCCTCCCTTCCTCTCTTCTCCTCCCCTCCTCTCCTCACACTGTCGATACATGTCCTTATTGATGAATCCTCTTCCAGTCTGTCTGATAGAACGAGGTGCACATGAACGTATTTCTGCAGGTCTGGCTCACAAAGTAAAAGCTTCAGTGTTCAACACATTTCACCTGAACAAATAAATACAAAAACATTAATTTTCTGAAAGTGCAAAAGAGGATCCAGTGTCGTCGTCACATTTCGATCACACGATCTCTTCTGATCAGCTCCTGGGCAGCTGAACCAACCAGAGCGGAGCGATGAAGTTGTGCCGTGACTACAGGATGCTCCGCAGACAGACTCACCTGTACACGGCCGGGTAGGGCGGGGCGTACAGGTACCGGTCCTCCAGAGCCCCGCCCCCCCAGCACAGCAGGTAGCCGGCCATGTCGGCGAGGCCCCGCCCACTCTCACGCTGCCACGCTGTGACGTCACAGAGGGAGAGAGCAGCCGCCAACCGACCGACACCCACAACATCGAAAGAGGGAAGGCGTCACCGAGGGAACCGGAGCGACGTCGTCCAAACGTTAATCCGATGACGTCATAGTGACGTCGCCGTGGCTTCCTGTTCGTCTGAGTGTTGTTCCTCCGGCAGCAGCGTCTCCTCCTCTAATCCGTCTGTCCTCCTCCTCCTCCTCCTCCTCTAATCCGTCTGCTTCGGTTTACCTCCTCGCTGCTCAGTCGGCTCCTTCCTCCCCTTCCCTCCTTCCTTCTTCTTCTCCTCCTCCTCCTCCTCCCTCTCCTCCTCCTCCTCCTCCTCCTCCTCCTCCTCCCTTTATAAATCTCAACGCTGGCTTCTTTTTCCTCTCGACAACTTGGCTGCACGACTTCCTCTCTTCCTCCTCCGTCCACTCTGGTCCATCAGCTGGGTTACGTTCCTCCACTGAGGGAGGAGGAGGTATGCGTTTCCTCCCCCGTTTGACCCGGGACGCCCCTCCTCCTCCCTCTGTCCTCTCCTTCCCCTCTTCCTCTCTTTGTCTCCTCTTACCTTCCTTTCCTGGAGGTTTGTATCAGACACTTTTCTAGCAGCTCAATAAAACGCAGCTCTCCGGTTACAAACATTTACTTTGAACAAAATACAACTTCTGTTTCATACGACAGCAAAACCATCAACATGAATGAAGTCATGAAGTCATGAACACATGAACACGTGAACACATGAAGTATGTTTATCTTACTTGAGCTCATTTAAATCTCTTTTCTCTCTGTAAAGACAAACCTTACTTTGTTTGGTCTTTTATCACATTTTATTGCAAAATTTGTCGTGAAATGTGCTGAATACAGTTTTTATTATTATCAAAAGGAAACAAAATGGAGTTCAAATGTTTAGGTTTAATCTTTTTTTAATGTAATTTAGGCTTTTTTCCCTGACCATTGACCAGAGTTGAATATAAAAACGCAAACTAGTCGGACTTAAAGCATAACAATGTATTGAATGTATTGTCATATTCTAAATTGTAATAATAATAATATTGTAAAAATAACAAGAAAAGAAAAAATATCTAAAATACTAATTTAAAAGTCATTTTACATTTAATAACTGAAAACTGTTTACAAGTTGAAACCCTGATAATATATATATATATATATATATATATTAAAGTTATATAGTGATGATCATCAACAGCAGTAGTTGTATTAATAAAAGCATTCAGACACAAAAGGAACTTCTAACGCTTTAAATCTGAACCAGCAGCCGAGTGAAAGCAGGTCAGAGGTCACAGCACACACACAACAGATGGAGGAGGAGGAGGAGGAGGAGGAGGAGGGTTTGTGTTGAGGGAATGCATCTAGTTTTCAGAGTGGGAGGTCTTTCTCTCCCGTCTCTGAAACTCTGACTGAATGAACCCAACAGGAATTTCCCTCCATAGGCTGATACAAGAGTGTGTGTGTGTGTGTGTGCACCCAGTGGAGGGAGGCCAAAGGAAACCAGTGAACTCCTCCAGACTGAAGCACAGAGACCTCCCAGCAGCACCTTCATCCCTCAGACGTCTGTTCATGAGATCCTGCTCTAAGGGGGCCGAGGACCTGGTCCACATCGGTGATGAGGACGATGATGAGGAGGACGAAGGGTCAGCAGTTTGGATCGACCCCTCGTGGTCACACGAAGATCGTCAGCAGCTCTACTTCCTGAGAAGACGGAGGACGTTTGGAAGGAACGTCGGCATCCTGACGAACTTCTACAGGTTCAACCTGGGGAGCTGGATGGAGGTCTGGAACGGGTTCTGCCCACAGAACCCTTGAGCCCATCAGGACACCAGACCCTCAGACCACCAGGCCACCAGACCAACAGACCACCAGGCCACCAGACCAACAGACCACAAGGCCATCAGACCCTCAGGCCCTCAGCATAACATTGCTCTTTGCATCAATAGACCGACACGGTGGAGTCGGAGCGCAGTGGACTGATTCAGGTTATTGGACTCTTTGTGGGGATTTGTGGATGACGAGTGTTGTTGGAAGCGTAAAAGTGAAATGTTTCGTTAACGTTGGTCACAAATCACAGTGACGTAGTGTTAACTGGTGACTCAGCCAAAGGAGTCAGCATATTGATCAACTGTTGTGTTTGTACGTATTGAAAGAGACAAAAGAGGAATACGTTTCTACCATCAACTTATTCTATGTTAAATACTGTTGCATGTACTCGTCTCTAGTGCTGAGCCGACACATTACAGACTACATATGACTCATAAAATATTACGGAATTTAACAAGTACATTTAGCCAAGTTTTGTACTTATACTTTACTTGAGTATTTCCCTTTTCTGCTACTCGATACTTTTACATGTCAGAGGTACAAAACCTGCAGAAGTTTCCAAGAGACTAGAAGAAGCAGAAGGAAAGGTCTTCAGTGTGAACGTCTGAGGCTGGAACACGAGGGACATGACAACGCTGTCCTGAGGTGAACGGACATAAAGACGTGGAGGGACCAGTGAGACGCTGACGCACTGCTAAAGACAGACTAACCCCAACAGGCTCTGTAACAGAGCAGCAGCGCTCAGCTCAACCCATCCGACAGCTGTTTGTGTCCTGGTGCTTCTGCAGACCGACACCGCTGGGGTTGGGTTCCATGTGGAAGTAGATCATGTGGAGCTGGAGGACGATGTGGAGCCAGAACTGATCACCAAACACAGACCAGAGGAACCTAGAGTACTCAAGTACTCTACATGAGTACAAGGGTACTTGTACTTGATCATTTCTATTTTCACTACATTCACCACTACAACAAAGACTGGACAGGAAGGACCAGGTATGACATCACTACAACAAAGACCGGACAGGAAGGACCAGGTATGACATCACTACAACAAAGACCGGACAGGAAGGACCAGGTATGACATCACTACAACAAAGACTGGACAGGAAGGACCAGGTATGAAAAAAGTGACTGGGCTTCAGCTCCTCAGAAACAGCTCAGTGTCGCCCTCTTGTTTGCGTGTGAGTGAGTGAGTGAGTGAGTGAGTGAGTGAGTGAGTGAGTGAGTGAGTGAGTGAGTGAGTGTGCAGCTCAGCTACTCGTCAGACTCTATAATTAAACTCATGTGTTGTGTACGGTGTTAAATCCACACACACATGCATGTGAACGCACACGTTTGTTCTTCAATACTTGTGAGGACTCATTGATGTCCTGCATTCCTCGTTTTAAACATCACAACCGTTTCAAGATTTAAAGACAAAAAACATCCTCACTCTCCAAACACTTAGAGACGCTGAGGACCAACTACAGAGTCCCCCTGCTCTGAGGTCTAAACTCAAACTGGTCCTCACAAAGAGACAAGTGAACACCAACAGCAACCACGTCACGTCTCTCTGGCGTCACCGTGTGGCTGATCCGGGTTACTGCAGCAGGTCGATGCTATTGTTTTTATTTCTAGTACACTTTACATGCAGTCGTCAGTTTGCAGATTTGAAAGGTTGAATATTCAACCTGTCTTCATTAAAGTGTCTGAAAACAACGACCTGTGTTATACATGTTGAGTTCTCATGTTATCACAAATGTTTCACCAACGTTCAAACAGAGGAATCTGTAATAATAATCACGTAACGGTGCGTTTCATTGGGTCTCCTGTCAGTGGCATCATCTACTCTCTGTGCAGCGTCAGCTGAGCTAACGTTAGCATCACACTTCCCAGGATGGAGACAGGAAGTGGAGACTTCCTGTCCTCAGTCCGGACCTGCAGCATCAGCCGTGACTCACCTGGGGCTGCAGTGGAGCGAGGGGGCCGAGTTCGCCTTGCGGAAGCCGTCTTTGAGGATGGAGCGACGCCACGACTCTTTCTCCGACTTGGATCGAACCGGAGGGCCGGGGTCGTCTTTGGAGCAGCCTCGGAGCCCCGCCCCCAAGGCACTGAGCGCGATCTCGGAGCGAGACGTCTGCGACGGGGCGGACGGGTCCGGACGGGCCAGCGGGGCGAAGCTCAGCTCGATGATCTGCTTGGCGCTGTCGCAGATCTGACTCTGAACGGAACAGACATCAGCGTTACCTCCTGCGGTCGTACGGGACGCCGGAGACACGACCGCCGTCCGCGTCGCTCGACCTACCTGGATCTCAGGGGTGAGGGTGGGCAGGTCGAAGGTGAACACCGACGTGGATCCTGAGGTGAGGAGGTCCACGCTGTCCAGGCTGCTGTACGAGGTGCCTTTGGCCCGGTGAGACTCCATGATGCTTTCAAAGTGGCGGCTGAAGGAGTCCAGGTTGCTCTCGGAGGGTCGTCGGGGGCTGCCGATGGAGATCGGAGACTTGAGGCCGCCGTGCGAGTCGCACGCCGCCAACGACCTGAAGGGGAAAGAAAACGTGAGAAACCCATCAGGCACGCGGGTACATCGTGACCCTATTAACCAACACGTCCTCCAGGGTTCGACCTGAACTACACCAGGGACTCTGGTCAGCAGCTCAACAGGAAGTGGGTCAGCACCGTGAAAGAAGCACTTAGATCACAACGGTGAGGCCTCATGTGTGACGTAGCAGGTGAGTGACATCAAACAGTCCAGCCTGACGCTTCTCCTGAAGAACGAGACGCGATGTGTTGGTAGCGCTGTGAAATCACCAGCTCTCTCTGGGCTGCATGTAGGAATGCACCAGACCATTTCCAGTATATCGTGTATATCGCGTATGAACACAGAGGCCCCGTGCTCCAGCTGTTTGGAGGCCGGTATCTGTATTGGCTGCATGTGGGCCAACACATTACAACGGACGCCTTCAGGAAACAGCTGTGAGACGACGTGGAGCGGACCGGTCATTAAACCAGTAAAGATGAAGCTACATGATGGTGATCAATGGACCTCAGTGAGACCTGATTTAAATGGACAGCAGCTGATTTAACCGGATCATTAACAGGAAACTACTTTCAAACCCTCAGTGACCGGCCGCTGGTAATTTAACAACAACAAAAAAACATCAGGTTATCATCACACAGCAATGGAATCATTACGCTTCCTGTTTCCTGGAGCATTATGGGAGCCGTAGTTTCAGACCGTAGAGCCTGACTATCATTGGAGGGTCATTGAGGTGGGGGTCAGTTCCTGGTGGATCTCTCACCCCTTCAGCAGCAGACTGAACACCTCGTCCTCGTCCTCGGTGGCTCTTTGTCTCTGTTGATCTCCCAGCATCCGGACACTGGCCCAGCTCACCACTGCTTCCTCCTCCTCCTCCTCCTCCTCTTCTTCTCCCCTCTTCTTCACGCCAGCTGTCCGGGCTTTCAGTGAGGTGTCGGCCGGGCTGAAGCTGGAGTTTCCCAGGACGCTGCGGTTACTCCCAAAGGCCGAGTCCGCCTCCTCGGCCGCCTCAGCCTCCGCCCGCATCACCTGGACAACAATCGTCAATATTTATCAAACGAGAACACGACGGCATTCTAGATGAAGCGGATAAGGTGAACGCAGACCACCTCGTCCAGGTCCGTCTCCCTGTAGCACCGCAGCGGCACGGCGTCCAGATCCGTCTCGGAGTACCGGACGGTCCGGCGGATGATGCCCGTCCTGGGGGTGGAGCCTCTGGGGTCGGGGGTCACCAGCTCCACCTCGATCTGCCGCACCGCGTGATGCGACAACCTGGGACCCTCGCTGCCCCGCCCCCTCCTCTGATTGGCTGGTTTCAGACGGAGGGAGGGGGGAGGAGTGGGGCTTGGCGACCCGCTGGCTGGAGGCGTGGTGGACGGAGCGTCTGCAGGAGGAAGGAAGGGTGTTGATTTCTATGTTCTACGTCTGTCCAGAAGATGTAAATATCAAATCTCTGAGTATATCTGGATGACATTCACACCTTGGGTCAATAACTTCAATATTTGATGATTTTGCCTTCAGATTAGATTTTGCGTCGGAGGAAGAAAAGCTGTTCTGGATTATAACTTGGATTGTAGCTCTTAAAACATTGACATAAAGTGTCAGTGTATTGTGTGAATTGATGGGTTTCTTGCTGTGGAACAGTTCAAACAGGGAGTTCACTTCATTTCTCGCTCCTGTCATATGCTAATTTGAGCTTTTGGTGAAAAAATACATTTGAGCAAACAGAACCGATGAACTGAAGGTTGGGGTGATGTTAACGGCGTGGTTAGTTTATGGCGTAGAGCTAGCTTAGATTTACATGTGGTGGTACAATGAGACCACAGCAAGCAGACATTAAGGGCGCTGGCGCTGGTGAAGCACAGACGGTGATGTAGTGTAGTAATACTTGTACTGTTGCACATACTCAGACCTGTTCAGCTGTATTCAGCTTCAGCTAATTGGCTTAAAAGAAGACTGGAAGCTAACGAAGCTGCTCGTTTACTTCACTGAGCAGAGACACAATACAAGAGACCTGGTATTACTGCTGATAGTACTAATACTGCTGACTACTACTAATACTACTGAAAGTAACACTGACATCTGCTGATATACTACTAATACTACTGCTGATAGTACTAATACTACTGACTACTACTAATACTGCTGACTACTACTAATAAGATAAGAGATAAGATAATCCTTTATTAGTCCCTCAGTGGGGAAATTACAGGATTACAGCAGCATCGCTCACAAGTAATAAATGAAGATAAAAAAATCAAGTAGTATAAATAGACTAAACAGTAAACAGTAGTAAAAATGACAGTAAAGAAGAATACAAAATATACCAGTATGTACAGACGGAGTAAAAATGTGAAATGTAAGATAATACTTAAACGTATTGGATATTGCACAGGATTGACAGTAAGAAGACTATTAAGTATACCAGTAAATACAGACGGAGTAAAATGTAAGTGTAAGGTAAATACTTAAACGTATTTGATATTGCACAGGATTGCACGGATTAGGTATTGCACCAGGTGAATGAATTAAAGTGTTCAGAGTGTTCAAGTGTTCATGTTCAGTCCAAATGTTCGTGTTCAAAGTGTTCAAAGTGTTCAAAGTGTTCAAAGTGTTCAAAGTGTTCAAAGTGTTCAAAGTGTTCAAAGTGTTCAAAGTGTTCGTGTTCTCCCGAGAGCAGCTTGTTGTGCAGCCTGACAGCAGCGGGGAGGAAGGACTTGCGGTACCTCTCCCTCAGACACCGGGACTCCATCTGACTGAAGGAGCTGCTGACTACTACTAATACTACTGATATACTACTAATACTACTGATATACTACTAATACTACTGCTGAGAGTAACACTGACATCTGCTGATATACTACTGTTGATAGTACTAATACTACTGACTACTACCAATACTGCTGAGAGTAACACTGACATCTGCTGATATACTACTGATACTACTGACTACTACTAATACTACTGCTGAGAGTAACACTGAGGATCTATTGCTTTAATTAACTAATTGAACACCAAATATAATGTAATTTCTATAACTGGGACTTTAGTTGCAGCTTTGTTTCTATCCTCCTCTTGCTCAGAAAGATCTGTTTTTATTTTGCTCGCAAAATGTAAACCTTGATGAAACTGAATAGATAAATCAGTGAATATGAATAACCTTTACTGCAGCGACTCTCCTCCGTCTGACCTCCAAACAGGAAGTCCCACTTGGCTCTGGCGATCTTCTGCGAGCGTGAGGACGGAGTCGCCGACGAGCCGCCGTCCGACTGCGTGAAGAGAAACGACAGCAGTGTATTGAAACGATGCGTTTCACACAGAAATACCATAACAAGTACACTCAATGCACACAGAACCTAAACCAAATGAATACTTCCAGTAGTATTAGTAGCAGCTTTTAATGCACACTGCAACTTCATTTGAAAAGGGGAATAGAACTTAATGCGAGTTCATTGCTAAAGCCGGATGATGGAATCCCTCCAGAAGACAACACACTGAGAACAGAAAGCAACTCACTGGTGGGGAAGAACTACATTATATATTTATTGTTACGGTAATTGTGTCAATAAGTCACAATGTGATGGGAAGACTCAGCAACAGACAACCTCACCATCCTCACAGATCCAACACATCCACATAATCTACACGATTACCTCCTCACACCCCCCCCCCCCCCCCCCCCAGCCGACCTGTATCCCTGAGCCGGTGTCTGCCGTGTCATGGCTGGACTGGCTCGAGGTTTCGGGGGACAGACTGTCGTTTCTGTCCATCTGGGAGTCTCCCATGCTGCCCGTAACCCCACTGGAGCTTTGAGAGGCCGTCCCAGCAGCCCCGCTGTGATCCTGAACCTCCTCCCTCTCGTCCTTGGACACACTTGTAACTGGCGCTCGACACTCCTGCACCGCTGCCTCCATTCCTTCGTCTCTTCCGACCTTCCTGCGATGCTCCTCTTTGCTTGGAATGTACACTCTAGAGTCCAACTGTCTGCAGTCGTCTTCACGGAGTTCGTCCCCATCCTGGACCGGTCCAGCGTCGGACCAGCTCACGGGGAACACTTCCGAGAGAAGTCTCCTAGAGAGTTCAGGGCTTTCCTTCAGAGATCTGTCAAAGAGGTGATCATACTGCTTCTGCTCCATGCCGGGCGGTTTGTGGTCTCCAGTGTACTGTGGCGGCTGGTGGCGGTGCAGGGCAGACACGTCCTTCGAGGGCGATGAACCACGTTGATACCGTGGGTCCAAGACTGGTGATTGAGAGGTGGCTGCACGGTGCAACCTAGCCGGCAAGGCTGGAGATGCTGGCGAAGACGGGCCTTTCTGGGATAAGAGAGGCGAGACGCGTCCTGGTCTGGTTTGAGGCGTTGCTTTGTCTGTCTTCCATCTGAGGTTCTGGTTGTCGGCCCGCAGAGTCTCAGGGGAACTTCGCTCATGGAGAGTGGCATACGGCTGGGATTCTCTCAGGAATGACATCTTGGGACTCTCTGACCTCAGTGACTCAGCTTGAGAATATGTTGGAGAGGGAGTCCGCCTCTCAGCTAACATATTGGACAGCTTGCCAGCCTCCACCGCTAACTTACAAGCCACTTCAGAATTGAAGGATGGGGAGATGCTTCTCCTTCCATTGGTTGGGCTGACTGCGTCACTGGCTCTGCTACTGCAGCGCGACGGCTTGTAGTGAGTCTTGATGGATACGTGATCACTGGTGCTGTAGTGTGTACTGTGTGTAGCGTTAGGATTAGCGTTGGTGTTAGTACAATAGCTACTACCAACACTGTGTTTGGGGGTCCCACTAGCTTGGTAGCCAGTCCTGGAATGGTTGCTGGTGTGGAATATGCTAGTTGGGATCTCATGCTGGATGTCTGTGGGTCTCCCCGCGGGTAACGGTGGGTGAAATTTGCTGGACAACTTGGGGCTCTCTTCCCCTACCCATGGCCTCTGCTGGCTCTGGGGAGGGCCACGAGAGCCAAGAGGGGAGGTTTGAGCTCCTGAGTGGGAGCAGTACCCACTGTGAGAACACAGGTGGTCGGAGGCAGGACTTCTGGGTAGGCCATTCACTGAACTACGGCAGACTCCCCTGTCCAGCTGGGCCTTCGATGGCAGGGTAAGGGTGCTGCGGGGCAGGACAGGTGACCCCCCCCAGGACCGGCAGCGGGGGGACTGGTAGTGCCGTGGCAAGGTTGGACTGTAATTCTCTGGGTTGTGCCCAGCAAATCTGCGCCTAAATTCTGGGGATCCAAATTCCTCCAAGGCCCTGTAGGTGGCATCGTCTGGGCTCGCCCTCTGCAGGTAAGGAGAGCCTTGTAGGGTCGGACTCCTGGAGGTGTAAGGGTGATTGTGGCAAGGGTCCCCTTGCCCTGGCTGCCCATTGCACCACACTGGGTCACTCAACCTCTTTCGGAGCCGCTGCCCCTCCATTCTGTTAGGAGGATTGCTCAACTCACTTTGGCACACAGAGGTACAGAGGCCCCCCATGCTGTGAACGTTAGCTTTCTCTATGTAGCCAAAGGTCACCACAGACGTCTTCCCTTCCTCACCCACAGCCCCTGGGACTTCGTAGGACCAGCGGTTGCTGGTAGGTGTGGAGGGTATGGTCACTGTCCCAGAAGATGTAGAAGATGGGGAGATAAGCATCTTTGCCCGGTAGGGATCCATGTCAGAGGAACAGGTGTGTCCCAATGAGCCATGCTGGCCGAGACCAGTTGTTCCAGGTGCAAGGACCTGGAGCAATTGATTGATACTGTCATGCGACAAATCCTGCCGGTGGAACTGGGTGGGACACCCTGTAGCATCAGGATTTTGGAGTTGGAAGCTGACAGAGTGCCTGGAGGATGACTTTGAGGGGGATAAGCAGTGGCTTCCAACCCCAGTTTGGTGATGAGAGACGGGGGAAAGATGCTGACGGCGGTTGGGGCTGGAGCTTCTCTGGGATTGAGGGAGGACGTCTGGGCACTGAAGCATCAGGTGAGCAGTCCCATCATCTCTTCCTCCAGGCACTTCATTTTCCTCCTCGGCAACAGACCTCACTTCAACGTACAGGTGGAGGACTTTACCTGCCTGGGACATGGTGGCACCTTAGACACCCAACTGCACTGAGCTTCCTTTTGTCCTTGGACCGTCGCTATTTGTGCGAAGGGTCCCTCGGCTTCCTGGTACCCAGTAAAGTGCAAAACTGTTTGATGAAGGTCAGAGGTGGAACTGGACCACCAGGTCTGTCCTCCATCTGCTCATCGTCACTTCAACCTGCAACAGGAAGCAGAGACAGAGATAAAGTTAACATCCCCAAAAAAAAAAAAAGAAAGAAATCTAGACATTCATAAACAACTGGACAGATGATCTCTAAACTTAACGTTCTTCAAGATCTCACAACACTCTTTCATGACACACTGCATTTCCCATTTCATCAAGAAGAAACAAAAAGCAGATGGCGAAAGATAGAAGCAAGATCATTTACAAAGTACATTCAAAACACACCGGTTAGTGTTGTGTGCTTTGAAGCACGGCTTTGCATCTGCTGTGGTCAACAGGACTCGTAGCAGGCGAGGATCGAACCGCTGACTTTGCGGTTGCCGGACGACCCTCTCTACCCAATGAGCCACGGCCGCAACCTTATGTTCTGAAGTTCAACCAAAAGTTTTGTTTTGACTATTAACGTTGTGGATGTTGCTCAAGATTGACCCTTAAACAGTCTTCTGTGAATCTTCTGTAAAAGGTCAATGAGTGTTCTCAGACAAACTGGTTCACTACAATCAGAAACCAAAGACGGATACATCAAGACTTGAAACTAGAGACTGAACCATAAACTCATGTTTACAATGTTTACTGAGGGAATAAATCAAGAGAGAAGTAGAGTCATTTTCTATAGACTTCTATACAACCAGAGGAGTCGCCCCCTGGTGGCCACTAGATAGAATGCAGCTTTAACACATAACAGCTTGGTGACAGCTTGGTGACTTTAATGTAGTTTTTGACAAGATTGCAGGACGTGTCTTATACGATGACTTCCGTGTTTTATGACTCCTTGGTGTCTAGATGGGGGGGGGGGGGGATAAAGATATTTAATAATTTACCAACATTTCTACATGACAGTCTTCTTGAGGGTAGAACGTCATGTAGAAACGTTGGTAAATCATTAAATATCTGCTGCACCTCTCTCTTATCTTGTGAATTGCTACATGAATAAGATTTCTTATTACGGCTGAAAACTGTGCTCTTGATGAATCTCCATCCACTGGTGAACACGTTTAACAGTGAACAGAGTTCAGACACCAGCTGCTGTAACAACCTCAGGTTTCATTTCAATCTAAACGACAATGAGCGTCGTCTCCACTCGCTGATCAGCAGCTGACAGAATGTCCACTGGGACACCAGGACGTCCACCAGGACGTCCACACAGAGGCAAACTGTCACAGCAGGTCCACGCAGTACACGTTACGTAGATGAAGCACGTAACGCAGCACCAGAGTTCACAAGCACGAGTTCTTCTTCCATGTCAAACGTAAAGCTCCCAGGTATGCAAGGACGGGAGGCCATGTTTACATGATTATTATTCTATATGTAGTCTATTGTAGGCACATGTCATTATAGGTTGTTCTATTCTTTATCTTATTTATTTTCTTCTGCAGGTCGTTTTGATACAGTTTGATTTTAGACATTATTATATTTTATATGTTGTGCAGATTGTTGGATGAGATGTCGAGTGTTTTGTTTTTTCAAATAGAAAACAAAGCGCAGCAACACATGAACTGACCAACACGACAACATCTCTACATGAAGTTATTGTTGTTATTGATCATTGAGAGGTTCGTTTTAATCACAGTAGAGACCATGTGAGATGATTAAATATCTTATTGCTGAGTGAGTACGTTATCTGTTTATTTACCTCTTTGATGTATTTTAGGTTTATATGCAAATAAATAAAAACTAAAAAACAAAGAACTTGTTCCAGGAGTTGGTGATCGATAAATGAACTTAAACATCAGATCAATAATCAAACTAGTTTAGCAATAAATCAACTCATCGTTGGTCATTTTTACGGTGTAAAGACGTTGAACTGTGAACTCAGATTAAAGTTCACAACTAAAAATATTACAAAACTTTATTTACATCCTCACATGTACGAAGACATGATAAATCCTGTCAGTCTGCAGGTGTGTGTGTGTGTGTGTGTGAGACTGATAAGCACACACTTACTTTTCCTGGACTCTGCTAATAGGATTCCCCCCCCCTCCTTCTCCTCCCCCTCCCAGAATGCACTGCTCAATCCACCAACACATTTATAAAAAACAAACGTATGCAGACACACACACACACACACACACTAACCTTACCTGTGTGTCCTCTCGGCTGCTGCAGCGACGTCCCCCGAGTTGCTGTGGTAACCTCCTCTTTCCGCCTCACTCTCTCTCTCCGATACAGAGTAACCTGGTTTCTCCTCTCTCTCTCTCTCTGAACACTTGTTGTCTGCAGCAGAGCCGGCTCATCGTGGATTTACAGACTCGACTCCTCTGACTCCTCCTCTTCCTCTTCCTCTTCATCCTCCACTTCCGATCTCCATCAATCAGCTGACGTACCCGCCCCTTCTTCTGGGCGGCCTGCCAGCCAATCACATCCTCCGCTGGCTGCAGACCTTTCCTCTGTCAGCCAATGACGAGCAGCTCTGACAGATGGCACGGCTTATTATTGGGGGGGGGGGGGCTGACCTGGTGTCAGCAGGAGCTGCTTTAAAGCACCATGTGAAGTATTACAGTAGAAACACAGACTGCACATTGCTCTGTTGGCCACGCCCCCGAGAGTGATGTCAGCATGCACTACAGTACAGCTGTAGGTCACACCTGTGTGTCTGTGGTGAGTTCAGGTGTATGTAATAACAGTAGGACAGTCTAGTGTCTGTGGTGAGTTCAGTGTCTGTAATAACAGTAGGACAGTCTAGTGTCTGTGGTTAGTTCAGGTGTCTGTAATAACAGTAGGACAGTCTAGTGTCTGTGGTGAGTTCAGGTGTCTGTAATAACAGTAGGACAGTCTAGTGTCTGTGGTTAGTTCAGTGTCTGTAATAACAGTAGGACAGTCTAGTGTCTGTGGTGAGTTCAGGTGTCTGTAATAACAGTAGGACAGTCTAGTGTCTGTGGTTAGTTCAGTGTCTGTAATAACAGTAGGACAGTCTAGTGTCTGTGGTGAGTTCAGGTGTCTGTAATAACAGTAGGACAGTCTAGTGTCTGTGGTTAGTTCAGGTGTCTGTAATAACAGTAGGACAGTCTAGTGTCTGTGGTTAGTTCAGGTGTCTGTAATAACAGTAGGACAGTCTAGTGTCTGTGGTTAGTTCAGGTGTCTGTAATAACAGCAGGACAGTCTAGTGTCTGTGGTGAGTTCAGTGTCTGTAATAACAGTAGGACAGTCTAGTGTCTGTGGTTAGTTCAGGTGTCTGTAATAACAGTAGGACAGTCTAGTGTCTGTGGTGAGTTCAGGTGTTTGTAATAACAGTAGGACAGTCTAGTGTCTGTGGTTAGTTCAGGTGTCTGTAATAACAGTAGGACAGCCTCGTGTCTGTGGTTAGTTCAGGTGTCTGTAATAACAGTAGGACAGTCTAGTGTCTGTGGTTAGTTCAGGTGTCTGTAATAACAGTAGGACAGCCTCATGTCTGTGGTTAGTTCAGGTGTCTAATAACAGTAGGACAGTCTAGTGTCTGTGGTTAGTTCAGGTGTCTGTAATAACAGTAGGACAGTCTAGTGTCTGTGGTTAGTTCAGTGTCTGTAATAACAGCAGGACAGTCGAGTGGCTGTGGTGAGTTCAGGTGTCTAATAACAGTAGGACAGTCTAGTGTCTGTGGTTAGTTCAGTGTCTGTAATAACAGTAGGACAGTCTAGTGTCTGTGGTTAGTTCAGTGTCTGTAATAACAGTAGGACAGTCTAGTGTCTGTGGTTAGTTCAGTGTCTGTAATAACAGTAGGACAGTCTAGTGTCTGTGGTTAG
Source organism: Lycodopsis pacificus (assembly GCA_028022725.1). Lineage (NCBI taxonomy): Eukaryota > Metazoa > Chordata > Actinopteri > Perciformes > Zoarcidae > Lycodopsis > Lycodopsis pacificus. The sequence continues at coordinate 26,925,289 of CM051699.1, forward strand.
TTCAGGTGTCTGTAATAACAGTAGGACAGTCTAGTGTCTGTGGTGAGTTCAGGTGTTTGTAATAACAGCAGGACAGTCGAGTGGCTGTGGTGAGTTCAGGTGTCTAATAACAGTAGGACAGTCTAGTGTCTGTGGTTAGTTCAGTGTCTGTAATAACAGTAGGACAGTCTAGTGTCTGTGGTTAGTTCAGTGTCTGTAATAACAGTAGGACAGTCTAGTGTCTGTGGTTAGTTCAGTGTCTGTAATAACAGTAGGACAGTCTAGTGTCTGTGGTTAGTTCAGGTGTCTGTAATAACAGTAGGACAGTCTAGTGTCTGTGGTGAGTTCAGGTGTTTGTAATAACAGTAGGACAGTCTAGTGTCTGTGGTTAGTTCAGGTGTCTGTAATAACAGTAGGACAGTCTAGTGTCTGTGGTTAGTTCAGGTGTCTGTAATAACAGTAGGACAGTCTAGTGTCTGTGGTTAGTTCAGGTGTCTGTAATAACAGTAGGACAGCCTCGTGTCTGTGGTTAGTTCAGGTGTCTGTAATAACAGTAGGACAGTCTAGTGTCTGTGGTTAGTTCAGTGTCTGTAATAACAGTAGGACAGTCTAGTGTCTGTGGTGAGTTCAGTGTGTGTAATAACAGTAGGGCAGTCTAGTGTCTGTGGTGAGTTCAGTGTCTGTAATAACAGTAGGACAGCCTCGTGTCTGTGGTGAGTTCAGGTGTCTGTAATAACAGTAGGACAGTCTAGTGTCTGTGGTTAGTTCAGGTGTCTGTAATAACAGCAGGACAGTCTAGTGTCTGTGGTTAGTTCAGTGTCTGTAATAACAGTAGGACAGTCTAGTGTCTGTGGTGAGTTCAGTGTCTGTAATAACAGTAGGACAGTCTAGTGTCTGTGGTGAGTTCAGGTGTCTGTAATAACAGTAGGACAGTCTAGTGTCTGTGGTTAGTTCAGTGTCTGTAATAACAGTAGGACAGTCTAGTGTCTGTGGTGAGTTCAGTGTCTGTAATAACAGTAGGACAGTCTAGTGTCTGTGGTGAGTTCAGGTGTCTGTAATAACAGTAGGAGAGTCTATGTCTGTGGTTAGTTCAGGTGTCTGTAATAACAGTAGGAGAGTCTAGTGCAGGGGTGTCAAACATACGGCCCGCGGGCCGGATCCGGCACGCCACGTCATTTTATGTGGCCCACGAATCCCCCAGCAAAAAATAAATAAATAAATAAAAAAGATATATATTTTTTTTTTTACAAAAATTGAAAGTTAGATGTGAAAATAAAAATATCCCCATGGTTGAAATTATGAGATGAGCCATTTGCGGCCAGGGGCTATTTTGTGTTCATTCGCACTAGACGCGCCGGAGAGGGGGCGTGGCTTATCGCCCTGAAAGCCGTTCAACTGTCCGCCATTAACCATGGAAACAAGAACCTCTATTTCTGCTGAGTAGGTGTTGAGGAAGTCACAGATATCCCGGGAAACTAAACTAAATATGTTAGGAGTAGCTACATTTACACCGTCTTACATTTACAACCGGCTCTTTGAGGGACCGTGATGCTGATGTGGCCCCAGAGTGAAGATGAGTTTGAGACCCTGATATAGAGGATCAGGACTACACTGGGACTGGTTCAGGACCATTCATTCATTATCCAAACCGCTTATCCTGTTCAGGGGCGCTGGAGCCGATCCCAGCTGACATTGGGTGAAGGCAGGGTTCACCTGGACAGGTCACCAGTTCATCGCAGGGCTCATGTAGAGACAGACACACAGTCACACCTACGGGCAACTTCGAGTCTCCAAATAACCTGAGCTGCATGTCTTTGGACTGTGGGAGGAACCCGGAGAACCCGGAGGGAACCCACGCTGCAACGGGGAGAACGTGCAAACTCCACACAGAAGGTCCACCCGGGGTCGGGGATCGAACCCCGGTCCCTCTCGCTGTGAGGTGACCGTGCAGCCACTACACCACCGTTCAGGACCAGTTCAGTGTGATGCGTGATCTTTTCTGCACAGCTCGTTAGTTTCCTGTATTTTGTGTAAATGAGGAGAACGCCCTCACTGATTGGAGGAGGTGAAGTCCCGCCCCTTCTGTGTGGTAGAATAACGTTGTAGTGTCATGAATGACACACGTGATGTTTGACAAGAAAGTCACCTTTTGTTGAATAAAACAGTAATAATACGTAATTACATAATTAGAAAGACTACAAACGTATTATCATGAAGACTACAAGCCCCAGAAAGTGTTGTATTGAACAGTGAATCCTCTCTTCATCTCTTTCAATGGAAGACTGAGAAGCTAACGCTAACGCTCAAAGCTAACGGAGACATTAACGAAACGATTCAGACGTTTTGTCCTAATCAGCAGATATTCTGTGAACTTTTACACGTGTTTAACACACATGATCTACATATCATTTACTGTTAGTGTGTGTGTGTTACCTCGGTTACAGGAGGCGGAGTCACGCAGGCCGACGACAGGAAGTCTGAGAGGAGAGAAGATCAGATGATGTCATTGTAGTTCTTCTGCTCTTATTATTTGTATCACTACTATTATTATTATCATCATCAGTCAATAAGTCAACAAACTACTGAATGAACGATTGAAGAGTTTTATTTACAGAATGTCTAAATAAAAAAATATAAATAAATATAAAATTAAAGAAAAATATATATATATGTATATAAATAAAAATAAATAAAAGGCATAAATAATAAATATAAAGAAATATAAATAAATACCAATTAATAAATAAAATTAAAAATCAATACTAAATATAAATACAAATCATAAATAAATAAAATTATTGATTTCTCTCCTGTTTAGAAATATATTAATTTAATTTTTTCAAAAAGGTTTTTATTAAAGCTTCAACTGTAAATCTAGAACCTGAACTTCATGTTTAAATATGTATTTACAGTGTTTACTGTGAACAACGTCATCTCTTACTTTTATAATCTTAATTTGGGCTTTTGCCAGATCTCGGTCCGTCTGTCTTAATACATTCACTGCTCCACAGTTTGGGTCATTTTCCTAAAATCCACTTTTTATTTTGATAAATTAAATATGTAATAATTGTCTCTTCTCTGTTTGTGTCACACAGCTCAGCTTTTCACATATTCTACTAATATTTGTATGTTTAATAACATATACTCAAATAAAATATGCAAGGAAAAAAGAAAGCGGTGAAAATATCTGGACATTCTTTGAAAGATTGACAAAAACAAATTAGTAAAAAATATTAATAAAAAGTGTCTGACAAACATGCAAAAGACGTGTAAAAATGAGACATTAAATATTTGATAAAAGCACATCAATGAGCCGCATCACTGGAGGATATTTTGACTCAATCTAATTCTCACTCGAGCACCAAATGTGGATCAATCCGTCGCTGAAAATAGTCCCCAACAAAGTGTTTGATTCCTCCCGATTGTTTGATGAAAACTCTTCAGTAGGAACCAATGAGAGCCGAGTTGGGAGACAAACAGGAAGTCAGACAGAGTTAAGAGACGGACTAACGTGATTTAAACTCACGACAAGAAGAACACGGAACCTTTAACAACTCAGTGTTTCTGCTTTATTTCATACTCTGAAGAACACAAACGCGAATGAGACAAACACTAAAATGATTTCATGTTTTTAAGATGACGCTCACTCAGCGTTGATTATTTAGTTATTGATTCTATGACATGTAAACAATATAAAACACTTTCATAGAATCATTCAAATCAGGTTTCAAACAACTACGAGTTTAACTTTCAACTAACCGTTGATTTAATTCTAATGAATTCATTAAAAGAGAAACAGATGTGTGAGGACGTCAGTCTGAACTGATATTATTTGTGATTGTTAAAGACCCTGTGATTAAATATTGAGTGAATGAAATGATCAACAGACCCTTTAATGCCGATAATAAGTTGCTTCTTGCAGCTTTTCTTGGTTCTGACACAATAGACTATCAATAACATGAAGGCTCAAATACAGCCTGTTAGTCTAAATGTTCTATTTCTAATCTAATCCCAACAGTGAGCAGCATGGGAGTCCTGTTAGTCCTCATCTCTGATCCTCTCTGGGGACTCGGTTCACTTCATGCAGTTTGAACCGTTAAACTGAAACAGAAACATAAAGCTTGCTCATGAGCACTGTGTCAGAGAGTGAGTGGACCGATGTGCGGGACATAAAGACCCGTGTCTGCTGCTGTATAAGAGCTCCTGACAGCCGCTGCTCCGGGAACAGAAAGCCCGGAACTCCGTTCAGAAACGCGTCATTTCAACGCTTCTCCCGGTTATTCTCCACATTAAACTATATTTAATCTGTGACTCACGTCTTTAATAAACCACAGGGCCATACTTCACAGTTCGGCTTTGATATAATCCATCAACTGACACTGACATCGCTTAAAGATCGACTTTAGAAAGAGACTCCCGCCGCTTGCTCGCGCCGCTCGGCGGGGTGGACCGTCCTCTGGAGGCAGGCTCAGGGGGAGACGCGGACATTTTACTGAAATAAACTTCGCTTTTATGGAATAATATTCACGCCGATATGACGAGGAGACGCTGCTCGATCCGCAGACATATGTAGTGATATTGAAGCATTGCTATAATTTAGTTAATATCAAAAGAAGTTTCAAATGTAGGTTTTTTTTAAAGGGGTTTCGCACCTACCGTTAACGTTAGCTGAGTAACGCTACATGCCGGTAGCGGAGGAAGTGCAGCCTGAGGTTCACTTCTTCTTCTTCTTCCTCTTCTTTCTCTTTCTCTTCCTCTTCTTCCTCTTCTTCTTCTTCGGCAGCTCTCTTCTGTGTTTTCAGGCGGCTGGCTGACATTAGTTTACGTTCTCCACGGTGACTTCTACTTCCGCATCGTCGAGGTGACGTAACGACGACGTAAGGAGACGTCAGACCGGAGAAATAAATAAATAAATAATTAATAATAATAAGAATAATACATTACATTACATTACAGTCATTAGCAGCCGCTTTTATCCAAAGCGAATTACAATTCAGAGTGTATCACATTGATAAAGAGGAGCGGGGAAGGATTAAGATGAATATCTCTTTGTTCTTTGGTATTTTCAATCATACAAAAATATTAAATTTAAATAAATAAAAAATTCACACATTTTGTAGAAAAAATAAAAAAATAATGAAAATATAAATAATACATAAAATAATACAATTAAATATAAAAAGTAAAAAATATATAAATAATACATGAATAAATTACGTACAAACAAATGAAAAAATAAAATAAAAAGCTAATATATTGCAGTGACCCTCGGTAAGGAAAGCTACGAGACGTTATCTTTGTGGTCCTGTGTTAGCGGACAGTACGCAGCCTGCGCCAAAACAACAGTCACCACCGCTAATGTTCATCTGAACAGTCTGCTCCCAGTCATAGACTGACTCTCCACCGGCTAGCAGCACACACACACACACACACGCACACACACACACACACACACAGAGACACAGAGACACACACACGCACACACACACACAGAGACACAGAGACACAGAGACACACACACACACACACACAGAGACACGCACACACAGAGACACGCACACACACGCACACGCACACACACACACAACATCCCTCCACTCTCTAACAATACAGGCCCCCCCCACACACACACACGCACACGCACACACGCACACGCACATTCACACACACACGCACACACACACGCACACACACACACGCACACACACACACACACACAACATCCCTCTGAGCTGCAGTACAGCATAAAGTACAACATGTACCTCTGAGGTGAAGTACAGTATAAAGTACTACATGTACCTCTGAGGTGTAGTACAGTATAAAGTACTATATGTACCTCTGAGGTGTAGTACAGTATAAAGTACGACATGTACCTCTGAGATGTAGTATAGTATAAAGTACTATATGTACCTCTTAGGTGTAGTACAGTATAAAGTACTACATGTACCTCTGAGGTGTAGTACAGTATAAAGTACTATATGTACCTCTGAGGTGTAGTACAGTATAAAGTACAACATGTACCTCTCAGGTGTAGTGCAGTATAAAGTACAACATATACCTCTGAGGTGTAGTACAGTATAAAGTACAACATGTACCTCTGAGGTGTAGTGCAGTATAAAGTACAACATGTACCTCTGAGATGTAGTACAGTATAAAGTACTACATGTCCCTCTGAGGTGTACTACAGTATAAAGTACGCTGTGTACCTCTGAGAAGTAGTACAGTATAAAGTACGATATGTACCTCTGAGATGTAGTACAGTATAAAGTACAACATGTACCTCTGAGGTGTAGTACAGTATAAAGTACTACATGTCCCTCTCAGGTGTAGTACAGTATAAAGTACACTGTGTACCTCTGAGAAGTCCTACAGTATAAAGTAATACATGTACCTCTGAGGTGTAGTACAGTATAAAGTACTACATGTACCTCTGAGATGTAGTACAGTATAAAGTACAAGATGTACCTCTGAGATGTAGTACAGTATAAAGTACAACATGTACCTCTGAGGTGTAGTACAGTATAAAGTACTACATGTACCTCTGAGATGTAGTACAGTATAAAGTACAACATGTACCTCTGAGATGTAGTACAGTATAAAGTACAACATGTACCACCTGAGATGTAGTACAGTATAAAGTACAACATGTACCTCTGAGATGTAGTACAGTATCAAGTACTATATGTACCTCTGAGGTGTAGTACAGTATAAAGTACAACATGTACCTCTGAGATGTAGTACAGTATAAAGTACAACATGTACCTCTGAGATGTAGTACTGTATAAAGTACTACATGTCCCTCTGAGGTGTAGTACAGTATAAAGTACACTGTGTACCTCTGAGAAGTAGTACAGTATAAAGTACTATATGTACCTCTGAGGTGGAGTACAGTATAAAGTACTATATGTACCTCTGAGGTGTAGTATAGTATAAAGTACACTGTGTACCTCTGAGAAGTAGTACAGTATAAAGTACAACATGTACCTCTGAGATGTAGTATCGTACAAAGTACTATATGTACCTCTGAGGTGTAGTACAGTATAAAGTACTATATGTACCTCTGAGGTGTAGTACAGTATAAAGTACTACATGTACCTCTGAGATGTAGTATAGTATAAAGTACTATATGTACCTCTGAGGTGTAGTACAGTATAAAGTACAACATGTACCTCTGAGGTGTAGTACAGTATAAAGTACAACATGTACCTCTGAGATGTAGTACAGTATAAAGTACTACATGTACCTCTGAGGTGTAGTACAGTATAAAGTACCACATGTACCTCTGAGATGTAGTATAGTATAAAGTACTATATGTACCTCTGAGATGTAGTATAGTATAAAGTACTATATGTACCTCTTAGGTGTAGTACAGTATAAAGTACTACATGTACCTCTGAGGTGTAGTACAGTATAAAGTAATATATGTACCTCTGAGGTGTAGTACAGTATAAAGTACTACATGTACCTCTGAGATGTAGTATAGTATAAAGTACGATATGTACCTCTGAGGTGTAGTACAGTGTAAAGTACTACATGTACCTCTGAGATGTAGTATAGTATAAAGTACTATATGTACCTCTTAGGTGTAGTACAGTATAAAGTACTACATGTACCTCTGAGGTGTAGTACAGTATAAAGTACTACATGTACCTCTGAGATGTAGTATAGTATAAAGTACTATATGTACCTCTGAGGTGTAGTACAGTATAAAGTACTATATGTACCTCTGAGGTGTAGTACAGTATAAAGTACTACATGTACCTCTGAGATGTAGTACAGTATAAAGTACAACATGTACCTCTGAGATGTAGTACAGTATAAAGTACAACATGTACCTCTGAGATGAAGTACAGTATAAAGTACTATATGTACCTCTGAGGTGTAGTACAGTATAAAGTACAACATGTACCTCTGAGATGAAGTATAGTATAAAGTACTATATGTACCTCTGAGGTGTAGTACAGTATAAAGTACAACATGTACCTCTGAGATGTAGTACAGTATAAAGTACAACATGTACCTCTGAGGTGTAGTGCAGTATAAAGTACAACATGTACCTCTGAGATGTAGTACAGTATAAAGTACTACATGTCCCTCTGAGGTGTAGTACAGTATAAAGTACACTGTGTACCTCTGAGAAGTAGTACAGTATAAAGTACTACATGTACCTCTGAGGTGTAGTACAGTATAAAGTACTACATGTACCTCTGAGATGTAGTACAGTATAAAGTACAACATGTACCTCTGAGATGTAGTACAGCATAAAGTACTACATGTACCTCTGAGATGTAGTACAGTATAAAGTACAACATGTACCTCTGAGATGTAGTACAGTATAAAGTACTATATGTACCTCTGAGGTGTAGTACAGTATAAAGTACAACATGTACCTCTGAGATGTAGTACAGTATAAAGTACAACATGTACCTCTGAGGTGTAGTACAGTATAAAGTACAACATGTACCTCTGAGATGTAGTCCAGTATAAAGTACACTGTGTACCTCTGAGAAGTACTACAGTATAAAGTACTACATGAACGTCTGAGGTGTAGTACAGTATAAAGTACTACATGTACCTCTGAGATGTAGTACAGTATAAAGTACAACATGTACCTCTGAGGTGTAGTACAGTTTAAAGTACTATATGTACTTCTGAGGTGTAGTACAGTATAAAGTACTACATGTACCTCTGAGATGTAGTATAGTATAAAGTACTATATGTACCTATGAGGTGTAGTACAGTATAAAGTACAACATGTACCTCTTAGATGTAGTACAGTATAAAGTACTATATGTACCTCTGAGGTGTAGTACAGTATAAAGTACAACATGTACCTCTTAGATGTAGTACAGTATAAAGTACTATATGTACCTCTGAGATGTAGTACAGTATAAAGTACTATATGTACCTCTGAGATGTAGTACAGTATAAAGTACTACATGTACCTCTGAGCTGTAGTACAGTATAATGTACTATATGTACCTCTGAGGTGTAGTACAGTATAAAGTACAACATGTACCTCTGAGATGTAGTACAGTATAAAGTACAACATGTACCTCTGAGGTGTAGTACAGTACAAAGTACTACATGTCCCTCTGAGATGTAGTACAGTATAAAGTACTACATGTCCCTCTGAGGTGTAGTACAGTATAAAGTACACTGTGTACCTCTGAGAAGTAGTACAGTATAAAGTACTATATGTACCTCTGAGGTGTAGTACAGTATAAAGTACTATATGTACCTCTGAGAAGTAGTACAGTATAAAGTACTATATGTACCTCTGAGGTGTAGTACAGTATAAAGTACACTGTGTACCTCTGAGAAGTAGTACAGTATAAAGTACTATATGTACCTCTGAGGTGTAGTACAGTATAAAGTACAACATGTACCTCTGAGGTGTAGTACAGTATAAAGTACTATATGTACCTCTGAGATGTAGTACAGTATAAAGTATATGTACCTCTGAGATGTAGTACAGTATAAAGTACTACATGTACCTCTGAGCTGTAGTACAGTATAATGTACTATATGTACCTCTGAGGTGTAGTACAGTATAAAGTACAACATGTACCTCTGAGGTGTAGTACAGTATAAAATACTACATGTCCCTCTGAGATGTAGTACAGTATAAAGTACTACATGTCCCTCTGAGGTGTAGTACAGTATAAAGTACACTGTGTACCTCTGAGAAGTAGTACAGTATAAAGTACTATATGTACCTCTGAGGTGTAGTACAGTATAAAGTACTATATGTACCTCTGAGAAGTAGTACAGTATAAAGTACTGTATGTACCTCTTAGGTGTAGCACAGTATAAAGTACACTGTGTACCTCTGAGAAGTAGTACAGTATAAAGTACGATATGTACCTCTGAGGTGCAGTACAGTATAAAGTACAACATGTACCTCTGAGGTGCAGTACAGTATAAAGTACTATATGTACCTCTGAGGTGTAGTACAGTATAAAGTACTACATGTACCTCTGAGATGTAGTATAGTATAAAGTACTATATGTACCTCTGAGGTGTAGTACAGTATAAAGTACTACATGTACCTCTGAGATGTAGTATAGTATAAAGTACTACATGTACCTCTGAGGTGTAGTACAGTATAAAGTACTACATGTACCTCTGAGATGTAGTATAGTATAAAGTACTATATGTACCTCTGAGGTGTAGTACAGTATAAAGTACTACATGTACCTCTGAGATGTAGTACAGTATAAAGTACTATATGTACCTCTGAGGTGTAGTACAGTATAAAGTACGACATGTACCTCTGAGAAGTAGTACAGTATAAAGTACTACATGTACCTCTGAGGTGTAGTACAGTATAAAGTACAACATGTACCTCTGAGATGTAGTACAGTAAAAAGTACTACATGTACCTCTGAGCTGTAGTACAGTATAATGTACTATATGTACCTCTGAGGTGTAGTACAGTATAAAGTACAACATGTACCTCTGAGATGTAGTACAGTATAAAGTACAACATGTACCTCTGAGGTGTAGTGCAGTATAAAGTACTACATGTCCCTCTGAGATGTAGTACAGTATAAAGTACTACATGTCCCTCTGAGGTGTAGTACAGTATAAAGTACACTGTGTACCTCTGAGAAGTAGTACAGTATAAAGTACTATATGTACCTCTGAGGTGTAGTACAGTATAAAGTACTATATGTACCTCTGAGAAGTAGTACAGTACAAAGTACTACATGTACCTCTGAGGTGTAGTACAGTATAAAGTACACTGTGTACCTCTGAGGTGTAGTACAGTATAAAGTACTACATGTACCTCTGAGGTGTAGTACAGTATAAAGTACACTGTGTACCTCTGAGAAGTAGTACAGTACAAAGTACTACATGTACCTCTGAGGTGTAGTACCGTATAAAGTACTACATGTACCTCTGAGATGTAGTGTAGTATAAAGTACTATATGTACCTCTGAGGTGTAGTACAGTATAAAGTACTATATGTACCTCTGAGGTGGAGTACAGTATAAAGTACTCCATGTACCTCTGAGATGTAGTACAGTATAAAGTACAAAATGTACCTCTGAGATGTAGTACAGTATAAAGTACAACATGTACCTCTGAGGTGTAGTACAGTATAAAGTACAACATGTACCTCTGAGATGTAGTACAGTATAAAGCACAACATGTACCTCTGAGGTGTAGTACAGTATAAAGTACAACATGTACCTCTGAGATGTAGTACAGTATAAAGTACAACATGTACCTCTGAGGTGTAGTACAGTATAAAGTACTACATGTCCCTCTGAGATGTAGTACAGTATAAAGTACTACATGTCCCTCTGAGGTGAAGTACAGTATAAAGTACAACATGTACCTCTGAGGTGTAGTACAGTATAAAGTACAACATGTACCTCTGAGATGTAGTACAGTATAAAGTACAACATGTACCTCTGAAGATGTAGTACAGTATAAAGTACAACATGTACCTCTGAGATGTAGTACAGTATAAAGTACACTGTGTACCTCTGAGAAGTAGTACAGTATAAAGTACTACATGTACCTCTGAGGTGTAGTACAGTATAAAGTACTACATGTACCTCTGAGATGTAGTATAGTATAAAGTACTACATGTACCTCTGAGGTGTAGTACAGTATAAAGTACTTCATGTACCTCTGAGATGTAGTATAGTATAAAGTACTGTATGTACCTCTGAGGTGTAGTACAGTATAAAGTACTACATGTACCTCTGAGATGTAGTATAGTATAAAGTACTATATGTACCTCTGAGGTGTAGTACAGTATAAAGTACAACATGTACCTCTGAGATGAAGTACAGTATAAAGTACTATATGTACCTCTGAGGTGTAGTACAGTATAAAGTACAACATGTACCTCTGAGATGTAGTGCAGTATAAAGTACAACATGTACCTCTGAGATGTAGTACAGTATAAAGTACTACATGTCCCTCTGAGGTGTAGTACAGTATAAAGTACACTGTGTACCTCTGAGAAGTAGTACAGTATAAAGTACTACATGTACCTCTGAGGTGTAGTACAGTATAAAGTACTACATGTACCTCTGAGATGTAGTACAGTATAAAGTACAACATGTACCTCTGAGATGTAGTACAGCATAAAGTACTACATGTACCTCTGAGATGTAGTACAGTATAAAGTACAACATGTACCTCTGAGATGTAGTACAGTATAAAGTACTATATGTACCTCTGAGGTGTAGTACAGTATAAAGTACAACATGTACCTCTGAGATGTAGTACAGTATAAAGTACAACATGTACCTCTGAGGTGTAGTACAGTATAAAGTACAACATGTACCTCTGAGATGTAGTACAGTATAAAGTACTATATGTACCTCTGAGGTGTAGTACAGTATAAAGTACAACATGTACCTCTGAAGATGTAGTACAGTATAAAGTACAACATGTACCTCTGAGATGTAGTACAGTATAAAGTACAACATGTACCTCTGAGGTGTAGTACAGTATAAAGTACAACATGTACCTCTGAGATGTAGTACAGTATAAAGTACTACATGTCCCTCTGAGGTGTAGTACAGTATAAAGTACACTGTGTACCTCTGAGAAGTAGTACAGTATAAAGTACTACATGTACCTCTGAGGTGTAGTACAGTATAAAGTACGACATGTACCTCTGAGATGTAGTACAGTATAAAGTACAACATGTACCTCTGAAGATGTAGTACAGTATAAAGTACAACATGTACCTCTGAGATGTAGTACAGTATAAAGTACAACATGTACCTCTGAAGATGTAGTACAGTATAAAGTACAACATGTACCTCTGAGATGTAGTACAGTATAAAGTACACTGTGTACCTCTGAGAAGTAGTACAGTATAAAGTACTACATGTACCTCTGAGGTGTAGTACAGTATAAAGTACTACATGTACCTCTGAGATGTAGTACAGTATAAAGTACAACATGTACCTCTGAAGATGTAGTACAGTATAAAGTACAACATGTACCTCTGAGGTGTAGTACAGTATAAAGTACTACATGTACCTCTGAGATGTAGTACAGTATAAAGTACAACATGTACCTCTGAGATGTAGTACAGTATAAAGTACTATATGTACCTCTGAGATGTAGTACAGTATAAAGTACATGTACCTCTGAGATGTAGTACAGTATAAAGTACTACATGTACCTCTGAGCTGTAGTACAGTATAATGTACTATATGTACCTCTGAGGTGTAGTACAGTATAAAGTACAACATGTACCTCTGAGCTGTAGTACAGTATAATGTACTATATGTACCTCTTAGGTGCAGTACAGTATAAAGTACAACATGTACCTCTGAAGATGTCGTACAGTATAAAGTACAACATGTACCTCTGAAGATGTAGTACAGTATAAAGTACAACATGTACCTCTGAGATGTAGTACAGTATAAAGTACAACATGTACCTCTGAAGATGTAGTACAGTATAAAGTACAACATGTACCTCTGAGATGTAGTACAGTATAAAGTACACTGTGTACCTCTGAGAAGTAGTACAGTATAAAGTACTACATTTACCTCTGAGGTGTAGTACAGTATAAAGTACTACATGTACCTCTGAGATGTAGTACAGTATAAAGTACAACATGTACCTCTGAGATGTAGTACAGTATAAAGTACTATATGTACCTCTGAGATGTAGTACAGTATAAAGTACATGTACCTCTGAGATGTAGTACAGTATAAAGTACTACATGTACCTCTGAGCTGTCGTACAGTATAATGTACTATATGTACCTCTGAGGTGTAGTACAGTATAAAGTACAACATGTACCTCTGAGATGTAGTACAGTATAAAGTACAACATGTACCTCTGAGGTGTAGTACAGTATAAAGTACTACATGTCCCTCTGAGATGTAGTACAGTATAAAGTACTACATGTCCCTCTGAGGTGTAGTACAGTATAAAGTACACTGTGTACCTCTGAGAAGTAGTACAGTATAAAGTACACTGTGTACCTCTGAGAAGTAGGACAGTATAAAGTACGATATGTACCTCTGAGGTGTAGTACAGTATAAAGTACTATATGTACCTCTGAGGTGTAGTACAGTATAAAGTACAACATGTACCTCTGAGATGTAGTACAGTATAAAGTACTACATGTCCCTCTGAGGTGTAGTACAGTATAAAGTACACTGTGTACCTCTGAGAAGTAGTACAGTATAAAGTACTACATGTACCTCTGAGGTGTAGTACAGTATAAAGTACGACATGTACCTCTGAGATGTAGTACAGTATAAAGTACAACATGTACCTCTGAAGATGTAGTACAGTATAAAGTACAACATGTACCTCTGAGATGTAGTACAGTATAAAGTACAACATGTACCTCTGAAGATGTAGTACAGTATAAAGTACAACATGTACCTCTGAGATGTAGTACAGTATAAAGTACACTGTGTACCTCTGAGAAGTAGTACAGTATAAAGTACTACATGTACCTCTGAGGTGTAGTACAGTATAAAGTACTACATGTACCTCTGAGATGTAGTACAGTATAAAGTACAACATGTACCTCTGAGATGTAGTACAGTATAAAGTACTATATGTACCTCTGAGATGTAGTACAGTATAAAGTACATGTACCTCTGAGATGTAGTACAGTATAAAGTACTACATGTACCTCTGAGCTGTAGTACAGTATAATGTACTATATGTACCTCTGAGGTGTAGTACAGTATAAAGTACAACATGTACCTCTGAGCTGTAGTACAGTATAATGTACTATATGTACCTCTTAGGTGCAGTACAGTATAAAGTACAACATGTACCTCTGAAGATGTAGTACAGTATAAAGTACAACATGTACCTCTGAGATGTAGTACAGTATAAAGTACACTGTGTACCTCTGAGAAGTAGTACAGTATAAAGTACTACATGTACCTCTGAGGTGTAGTACAGTATAAAGTACTACATGTACCTCTGAGATGTAGTCCAGTATAAAGTACAACATGTACCTCTGAGATGTAGTACAGTATAAAGTACTATATGTACCTCTGAGATGTAGTACAGTATAAAGTACATGTACCTCTGAGATGTAGTACAGTATAAAGTACTACATGTCCCTCTGAGGTGTAGTACAGTATAAAGTACACTGTGTACCTCTGAGAAGTAGTACAGTATAAAGTACTATATGTACCTCTGAGGTGTAGTACAGTATAAAGTACTATATGTACCTCTGAGAAGTAGTACAGTATAAAGTACTATATGTACCTCTGAGGTGTAGTACAGTATAAAGTACACTGTGTACCTCTGAGAAGTAGTACAGTATAAAGTACTTTATGTACCTCTGAGGTGTAGTACAGTATAAAGTACTACATGTACCTCTGAGATGTAGTATAGTATAAAGTACTACATGTACCTCTGAGGTGTAGTACAGTATAAAGTACTACATGTACCTCTGAGATGTAGTATAGTATAAAGTACTATATGTACCTCTGAGGTGTAGTACAGTATAAAGTACTACATGTACCTCTGAGATGTAGTACAGTATAAAGTACTACATGTACCGCTGAGGTGTAGTACAGTATAAAGTACGACATGTACCTCTGAGATGTAGTATAGTATAAAGTACTATATGTACCTCTGAGATGTAGTACAGTATAAAGTACTATATGTACCTCTGAGGTGTAGTACAGTATAAAGTACTATATGTACCTCTGAGATGTAGTACAGTATAAAGTACTATATGTACCTCTGAGGTGTAGTACAGTATAAAGTACTACATGTACCTCTGAGGTGTAGTACAGTATAAAGTACAACATGTACCTCTGAGGTGTAGTACAGTATAAAGTACAACATGTACCTCTGAGATGTAGTCCAGTATAAAGTACACTGTGTACCTCTGAGAAGTACTACAGTATAAAGTACTACATGTACGTCTGAGGTGTAGTACAGTATAAAGTACTACATGTACCTCTGAGATGTAGTACAGTATAAAGTACAACATGTACCTCTGAGGTGTAGTACAGTTTAAAGTACTATATGTACTTCTGAGGTGTAGTACAGTATAAAGTACTACATGTACCTCTGAGATGTAGTATAGTATAAAGTACTATATGTACCTCTGAGGTGTAGTACAGTATAAAGTACAACATGTACCTCTTAGATGTCGTACAGTATAAAGTACTATATGTACCTCTGAGGTGTAGTACAGTATAAAGTACAACATGTACCTCTTAGATGTAGTACAGTATAAAGTACTATATGTACCTCTGAGATGTAGTACAGTATAAAGTACTATATGTACCTCTGAGATGTAGTACAGTATAAAGTACTACATGTACCTCTGAGCTGTAGTACAGTATAATGTACTATATGTACCTCTGTGGTGGAGTACAGTATAAAGTACAACATGTACCTCTGAGATGTAGTACAGTATAAAGTACAACATGTACCTCTGAGGTGTAGTACAGTATAAAGTACTACATGTCCCTCTGAGATGTAGTACAGTATAAAGTACTACATGTCCCTCTGAGGTGTAGTACAGTATAAAGTACACTGTGTACCTCTGAGAAGTAGTACAGTATAAAGTACTATATGTACCTCTGAGGTGTAGTACAGTATAAAGTACTATATGTACCTCTGAGAAGTAGTACAGTATAAAGTACTATATGTACCTCTGAGGTGTAGTACAGTATAAAGTACACTGTGTACCTCTGAGAAGTAGTACAGTATAAAGTACTATATGTACCTCTGAGGTGTAGTACAGTATAAAGTACAACATATACCTCTGAGGTGTAGTACAGTATAAAGTACTATATGTACCTCTGAGATGTAGTACAGTATAAAGTACATGTACCTCTGAGATGTAGTACAGTATAAAGTACTACATGTACCTCTGAGCTGTAGTACAGTATAATGTACTATATGTACCTCTGAGGTGTAGTACAGTATAAAGTACAACATGTACCTCTGAGGTGTAGTACAGTATAAAATACTACACGTCCCTCTGAGATGTAGTACAGTATAAAGTACTACATGTCCCTCTGAGGTGTAGTACAGTATAAAGTACACTGTGTACCTCTGAGAAGTAGTACAGTATAAAGTACTATATGTACCTCTTAGGTGTAGTACAGTATAAAGTACTATATGTACCTCTGAGAAGTAGTACAGTATAAAGTACTGTATGTACCTCTTAGGTGTAGCACAGTATAAAGTACACTGTGTACCTCTGAGAAGTAGTACAGTATAAAGTACGATATGTACCTCTGAGGTGTAGTACAGTATAAAGTACAACATGTACCTCTGAGGTGCAGTACAGTATAAAGTACTATATGTACCTCTGAGGTGTAGTACAGTATAAAGTACTACATGTACCTCTGAGATGTAGTATAGTATAAAGTACTATATGTACCTCTGAGGTGTAGTACAGTATAAAGTACTACATGTACCTCTGAGATGTAGTATAGTATAAAGTACTACATGTACCTCTGAGGTGTAGTACAGTATAAAGTACTACATGTACCTCTGAGATGTAGTATAGTATAAAGTACTATATGTACCTCTGAGGTGTAGTACAGTATAAAGTACTACATGTACCTCTGAGATGTAGTACAGTATAAAGTACTATATGTACCTCTGAGGTGTAGTACAGTATAAAGTACTACATGTACCTCTGAGAAGTAGTACAGTATAAAGTACTACATGTACCTGTGAGGTGTAGTATAGTATAAAGTACAACATGTACCTCTGAGATGTAGTACAGTATAAAGTACTACATGTACCTCTGAGCTGTAGTACAGTATAATGTACTATATGTACCTCTGAGGTGTAGTACAGTATAAAGTACAACATGTACCTCTGAGATGTAGTACAGTATAAAGTACAACATGTACCTCTGAGGTGTAGTGCAGTATAAAGTACTACATGTCCCTCTGAGATGTAGTACAGTATAAAGTACTACATGTCCCTCTGAGGTGTAGTACAGTATAAAGTACACTGTGTACCTCTGAGAAGTAGTACAGTATAAAGTACTATATGTACCTCTGAGGTGTAGTACAGTATAAAGTACTCTATGTACCTCTGAGAAGTAGTACAGTACAAAGTACTACATGTACCTCTGAGGTGTAGTACAGTATAAAGTACACTGTGTACCTCTGAGAAGTAGTACAGTACAAAGTACTACATGTACCTCTGAGGTGTAGTACAGTATAAAGTACTACATGTACCTCTGAGATGTAGTGTAGTATAAAGTACTATATGTACCTCTGAGGTGTAGTACAGTATAAAGTACTATATGTACCTCTGAGGTGGAGTACAGTTAAAAGTACTACATGTACCTCTGAGATGTAGTACAGTATAAAGTACAACATGTACCTCTGAGATGTAGTACAGTATAAAGTACAACATGTACCTCTGAGGTGTAGTACAGTATAAAGTACAACATGTACCTCTGAGATGTAGTACAGTATAAAGCACAACATGTACCTCTGAGGTGTAGTACAGTATAAAGTACAACATGTACCTCTGAGATGTAGTACAGTATAAAGTACAACATGTACCTCTGAGGTGTAGTACAGTATAAAGTACTACATGTCCCTCTGAGATGTAGTACAGTATAAAGTACTACATGTCCCTCTGAGGTGAAGTACAGTATAAAGTACAACATGTACCTCTGAGGTGTAGTACAGTATAAAGTACAACATGTACCTCTGAGATGTAGTACAGTATAAAGTACAACATGTACCTCTGAGATGTAGTACAGTATAAAGTACAACATGTACCTCTGAAGATGTAGTACAGTATAAAGTACAACATGTACCTCTGAGATGTAGTACAGTATAAAGTACACTGTGTACCTCTGAGAAGTAGTACAGTACAAAGTACTACATGTACCTCTGAGGTGTAGTACAGTATAAAGTACTACATGTACCTCTGAGATGTAGTGTAGTATAAAGTACTATATGTACCTCTGAGGTGTAGTACAGTATAAAGTACTATATGTACCTCTGAGGTGGAGTACAGTATAAAGTACTACATGTACCTCTGAGATGTAGTACAGTATAAAGTACAACATGTACCTCTGAGGTGTAGTACAGTATAAAGTACAACATGTACCTCTGAGATGTAGTACAGTATAAAGCACAACATGTACCTCTGAGGTGTAGGACAGTATAAAGTACAACATGTACCTCTGAGATGTAGTACAGTATAAAGTACAACATGTACCTCTGAGGTGTAGTACAGTATAAAGTACTACATGTCCCTCTGAGATGTAGGACAGTATAAAGTACTACATGTCCCTCTGAGGTGAAGTACAGTATAAAGTACAACATGTACCTCTGAGGTGTAGTACAGTATAAAGTACAACATGTACCTCTGAGATGTAGTACAGTATAAAGTACAACATGTACCTCTGAAGATGTAGTACAGTATAAAGTACAACATGTACCTCTGAGATGTAGTACAGTATAAAGTACAACATGTACCTCTGAAGATGTAGTACAGTATAAAGTACAACATGTACCTCTGAGATGTAGTACAGTATAAAGTACACTGTGTACCTCTGAGAAGTAGTACAGTATAAAGTACTACATGTACCTCTGAGGTGTAGTACAGTATAAAGTACTACATGTACCTCTGAGATGTAGTATAGTATAAAGTACTATATGTACCTCTGAGGTGTAGTACAGTATAAAGTACTACATGTACCTCTGAGATGTAGTATAGTATAAAGTACTATATGTACCTCTGAGGTGTAGTACAGTATAAAGTACAACATGTACCTCTGAGATGTAGTACAGTATAAAGTACAACATGTACCTCTGAGGTGTAGTGCAGTATAAAGTACAACATGTACCTCTGAGATGTAGTACAGTATAAAGTACTACATGTCCCTCTGAGGTGTAGTACAGTATAAAGTACACTGTGTACCTCTGAGAAGTAGTACAGTATAAAGTACTACATGTACCTCTGAGGTGTAGTACAGTATAAAGTACTACATGTACCTCTGAGATGTAGTACAGTATAAAGTACTACATGTCCCTCTGAGGTGTAGTACAGTATAAAGTACACTGTGTACCTCTGAGATGTAGTACAGTATAAAGTACAACATGTACCTCTGAGATGTAGTACAGTATAAAGTACTATATGTACCTCTGAGGTGTAGTACAGTATAAAGTACAACATGTACCTCTGAGATGTAGTACAGTATAAAGTACAACATGTACCTCTGAGATGTAGTACAGTATAAAGTACTATATGTACCTCTGAGGTGTAGTACAGTATAAAGTACAACATGTACCTCTGAAGATGTAGTACAGTATAAAGTACAACATGTACCTCTGAGATGTAGTACAGTATAAAGTACTATATGTACCTCTGAGATGTAGTACAGTATAAAGTACATGTACCTCTGAGATGTAGTACAGTATAAAGTACTACATGTACCTCTGAGCTGTCGTACAGTATAATGTACGATATGTACCTCTGAGGTGTAGTACAGTATAAAGTACAACATGTACCTCTGAGCTGTAGTATAGTATAATGTACTATATGTACCTCTGAGGTGTAGTACAGTATAAAGTACAACATGTACCTCTGAGATGTAGTACAGTATAAAGTACAACATGTACCTCTGAGGTGTAGTACAGTATAAAGTACTACATGTCCCTCTGAGATGTAGTACAGTATAAAGTACTACATGTCCCTCTGAGGTGTAGTACAGTATAAAGTACACTGTGTACCTCTGAGAAGTAGTACAGTATAAAGTACTATATGTACCTCTGAGATGTAGTACAGTATAAAGTACAACATGTACCTCTGAGATGTAGTACAGTATAAAGTACTACATGTCCCTCTGAGGTGTAGTACAGTATAAAGTACACTGTGTACCTCTGAGAAGTAGTACAGTATAAAGCACTACATGTACCTCTGAGGTGTAGTACAGTATAAAGTACGACATGTACCTCTGAGATGTAGTACAGTATAAAGTACAACATGTACCTCTGAAGATGTAGTACAGTATAAAGTACAACATGTACCTCTGAGATGTAGTACAGTATAAAGTACAACATGTACCTCTGAAGATGTAGTACAGTATAAAGTACAACATGTACCTCTGAGATGTAGTACAGTATAAAGTACACTGTGTACCTCTGAGAAGTAGTACAGTATAAAGTACTACATGTACCTCTGAGGTGTAGTACAGTATAAAGTACTACATGTACCTCTGAGATGTAGTACAGTATAAAGTACAACATGTACCTCTGAGATGTAGTACAGTATAAAGTACTATATGTACCTCTGAGATGTAGTACAGTATAAAGTACATGTACCTCTGAGATGTAGTACAGTATAAAGTACTACATGTACCTCTGAGCTGTAGTACAGTATAATGTACTATATGTACCTCTGAGGTGTAGTACAGTACAAAGTACAACATGTACCTCTGAGCTGTAGTACAGTATAATGTACTATATGTACCTCTTAGGTGCAGTACAGTATAAAGTACAACATGTACCTCTGAAGATGTAGTACAGTATAAAGTACAACATGTACCTCTGAAGATGTAGTACAGTATAAAGTACAACATGTACCTCTGAGATGTAGTACAGTATAAAGTACAACATGTACCTCTGAAGATGTAGTACAGTATAAAGTACAACATGTACCTCTGAGATGTAGTACAGTATAAAGTACACTGTGTACCTCTGAGAAGTAGTACAGTATAAAGTACTACATGTACCTCTGAGGTGTAGTACAGTATAAAGTACTACATGTACCTCTGAGATGTAGTCCAGTATAAAGTACATGTACCTCTGAGATGTAGTACAGTATAAAGTACTATATGTACCTCTGAGATGTAGTACAGTATAAAGTACATGTACCTCTGAGATGTAGTACAGTATAAAGTACTACATGTACCTCTGAGCTGTCGTACAGTATAATGTACTATATGTACCTCTGAGGTGTAGTACAGTATAAAGTACTATATGTACCTCTGAGGTGTAGTACAGTATAAAGTACTACATGTACCTCTGAGATGTAGTATAGTATAAAGTACTATATGTACCTCTGAGGTGTAGCACAGTATAAAGTACAACATGTACCTCTGAGATGTAGTACAGTATAAAGTACAACATGTACCTCTGAGGTGTAGTACAGTATAAAGTACAACATGTACCTCTGAGATGTAGTACAGTATAAAGTACAACATGTACCTCTGAGGTGTAGTACAGTATAAAGTACATGTACCTCTGAGATGTAGTACAGTATAAAGTACAACATGTACCTCTGAGGTGTAGTACAGTATAAAGTACTACATGTCCCTCTGAGATGTAGTACAGTACAAAGTACTACATGTCCCTCTGAGGTGTAGTACAGTATAAAGTACACTGTGTACCTCTGAGAAGTAGTACAGTATAAAGTACTATATGTACCTCTGAGGTGTAGTACAGTATAAAGTACCATATGTACCTCTGATATGTAGTACAGTATAAAGTACAACATGTACCTCTGAGGTGTAGTACAGTACAAAGTACTACATGTCCCTCTGAGGTGTAGTACAGTATAAAGTACACTGTGTACCTCTGAGAAGTAGTACAGTATAAAGTACTATATGTATCTCTGAGGTGTAGTACAGTATAAAGTACACTGTGTACCTCTGAGAAGTAGTACAGTATAAAGTACTACATGTACCTCTGAGGTGTAGTACAGTATAAAGTACAACATGTACCTCTGAGGTGTAGTACAGTATAAAGTACAACATGTACCTCTGAGGTGTAGTACAGTATAAAGTACAACATGTACCTCTGAGATGTAGTACAGTACAAAGTACAACATGTACCTCTGAGGTGTCGTACAGTATAAAGTACTACATGTCCCTCTGAGATGTAGTACAGTATAAAGTACTACATGTCCCTCTGAGGTGTAGTACAGTATAAAGTACACTGTGTACCTCTGAGAAGTAGTACAGTATAAAGTACTACATGTACCTCTGAGGTGTAGTACAGTATAAAGTACAACATGTACCTCTGAGATGTAGTACAGTATAAAGTACAACATGTACCTCTGAGATGTAGTACAGTATAAAGTACTATATGTACCTCTGAGATGTAGTACAGTATAAAGTACATGTACCTCTGAGATGTAGTACAGTATAAAGTACTACATGTACCTCTGAGCTGTAGTACAGTATAATGTACTATATGTACCTCTGAGGTGTAGTACAGTATGAAGTACAACATGTACCTCTGAGATGTAGTACAGTATAAAGTACAACATGTACCTCTGAGGTGTAGTACAGTATAAAGTACTACATGTCCCTCTGAGATGTAGTACAGTATAAAGTACTACATGTCCCTCTGAGGTGTAGTACAGTATAAAGTACACTGTGTACCTCTGAGAAGTAGTACAGTATAAAGTACTATATGTACCTCTGAGGTGTAGTACAGTATAAAGTACTATATGTACCTCTGAGAAGTAGTACAGTATAAAGTACTATATGTACCTCTGAGGTGTAGTACAGTATAAAGTACACTGTGTACCTCTGAGAAGTAGTACAGTATAAAGTACTATATGTACCTCTGAGGTGTAGTACAGTATAAAGTACACTGTGTACCTCTGAGAAGTAGTACAGTATAAAGTACAACATGTACCTCTGAGATGTAGGATCGTATAAAGTACTTTATGTACCTCTGAGGTGTAGTACAGTATAAAGTACTACATGTACCTCTGAGATGTAGTATAGTATAAAGTAATATATGTACCTCTGAGGTGTAGTTCAGTATAAAGTACTACATGTACCTCTGAGATGTAGTACAGTATAAAGTGCTATATGTACCTCTGAGGTGTAGTACAGTATAAAGTACTACATGTACCTCTGAGATGTAGTATAGTATAAAGTACTACATGTACCGCTGAGGTGTAGTACAGTATAAAGTACGACATGTACCTCTGAGATGTAGTATAGTATAAAGTACTATATGTACCTCTGAGGTGTAGTACAGTATAAAGTACAACATGTACCTCTGAGATGTAGTACAGTATAAAGTACAACATGTACCTCTGAGGTGTAGTACAGTATAAAGTACAACATGTACCTCTGAGATGTAGTACAGTATAAAGTACAACATGTACCTCTGAGGTGTAGTACAGTATAAAGTACAACATGTACCTCTGAGATGTAGTACAGTATAAAGTACAACGTGTACCTCTGAGGTGTAGTACAGTATAAAGTACTACATGTCCCTCTGAGATGTAGTACAGTACAAAGTACTACATGTCCCTCTGAGGTGTAGTACAGTATAAAGTACACTGTGTACCTCTGAGAAGTAGTACAGTATAAAGTACTATATGTATCTCTGAGGTGTAGTACAGTATAAAGTACACTGTGTACCTCTGAGAAGTAGTACAGTATAAAGTACTACATGTACCTCTGAGGTGTAGTACAGTATAAAGTACAACATGTACCTCTGAGATGTAGTACAGTATAAAGTACAACATGTACCTCTGAGATGTAGTACAGTATAAAGTACTATATGTACCTCTGAGATGTAGTACAGTATAAAGTACATGTACCTCTGAGATGTAGTACAGTATAAAGTACTACATGTACCTCTGAGCTGTAGTACAGTATAATGTACTATATGTACCTCTGAGGTGTAGTACAGTATAAAGTACAACATGTACCTCTGAGATGTAGTACAGTATAAAGTACAACATGTACCTCTGAGGTGTAGTACAGTATAAAGTACTACATGTCCCTCTGAGGTGTAGTACAGTATAAAGTACACTGTGTACCTCTGAGAAGTAGTCCAGTACAAAGTACTACATGTACCTCTGAGGTGTAGTACAGTATAAAGTACACTGTGTACCTCTGAGAAGTAGTACAGTACAAAGTACTACATGTACCTCTGAGGTGTAGTACAGTATAAAGTACTACATGTACATCTGAGGTGTAGTACAGTATAAAGTACTACATGTACCTCTGAGATGTAGTATAGTATAAAGTACTATATGTACCTCTGAGGTGTAGTACAGTATAAAGTACTACATGTACCTCTGAGATGTAGTACAGTATAAAGTACTACATGTACCTCTGAGGTGTAGTACAGTATAAAGTACAACATGTACCTCTGAGATGTAGTACAGTATAAAGTACAACATGTACCTCTGAGATGTAGTACAGTATAAAGTACTATATGTACCTCTGAGATGTAGTACAGTATAAAGTACATGTACCTCTGAGATGTAGTACAGTATAAAGTACTACATGTACCTCTGAGCTGTAGTACAGTATAATGTACTATATGTACCTCTGAGGTGTAGTACAGTATAAAGTACAACATGTACCTCTGAGATGTAGTACAGTATAAAGTACAACATGTACCTCTGAGGTGTAGTACAGTATAAAGTACTACATGTCCCTCTGAGGTGTAGTACAGTATAAAGTACACTGTGTACCTCTGAGAAGTAGTCCAGTACAAAGTACTACATGTACCTCTGAGGTGTAGTACAGTATAAAGTACACTGTGTACCTCTGAGAAGTAGTACAGTACAAAGTACTACATGTACCTCTGAGGTGTAGTACAGTATAAAGTACTACATGTACATCTGAGGTGTAGTACAGTATAAAGTACTACATGTACCTCTGAGATGTAGTATAGTATAAAGTACTATATGTACCTCTGAGGTGTAGTACAGTATAAAGTACTACATGTACCTCTGAGATGTAGTACAGTATAAAGTACATGTACCTCTGAGATGTAGTACAGTATAAAGTACGACATGTACCTCTGAGATGTAGTACAGTATAAAGTACAACATGTACCTCTGAAGATGTAGTACAGTATAAAGTACAACATGTACCTCTGAGATGTAGTACAGTATAAAGTACAACATGTACCTCTGAAGATGTAGTACAGTATAAAGTACAACATGTACCTCTGAGATGTAGTACAGTATAAAGTACACTGTGTACCTCTGAGAAGTAGTACAGTATAAAGTACTACATGTACCTCTGAGGTGTAGTACAGTATAAAGTACTACATGTACCTCTGAGATGTAGTACAGTATAAAGTACAACATGTACCTCTGAGATGTAGTACAGTATAAAGTACTATATGTACCTCTGAGATGTAGTACAGTATAAAGTACATGTACCTCTGAGATGTAGTACAGTATAAAGTACTACATGTACCTCTGAGCTGTAGTACAGTATAATGTACTATATGTACCTCTGAGGTGTAGTACAGTACAAAGTACAACATGTACCTCTGAGCTGTAGTACAGTATAATGTACTATATGTACCTCTTAGGTGCAGTACAGTATAAAGTACAACATGTACCTCTGAAGATGTAGTACAGTATAAAGTACAACATGTACCTCTGAAGATGTAGTACAGTATAAAGTACAACATGTACCTCTGAGATGTAGGACAGTATAAAGTACAACATGTACCTCTGAAGATGTAGTACAGTATAAAGTACAACATGTACCTCTGAGATGTAGTACAGTATAAAGTACACTGTGTACCTCTGAGAAGTAGTACAGTATAAAGTACTACATGTACCTCTGAGGTGTAGTACAGTATAAAGTACTACATGTACCTCTGAGATGTAGTCCAGTATAAAGTACATGTACCTCTGAGATGTAGTACAGTATAAAGTACTATATGTACCTCTGAGATGTAGGACAGTATAAAGTACATGTACCTCTGAGATGTAGTACAGTATAAAGTACTACATGTACCTCTGAGCTGTCGTACAGTATAATGTACTATATGTACCTCTGAGGTGTAGTACAGTATAAAGTACAACATGTACCTCTGAGCTGTAGTACAGTATAATGTACTATATGTACCTCTGAGGTGTAGTACAGTATAACGTACAACATGTACCTCTGAGATGTAGTACAGTATAAAGTACAACATGTACCTCTGAGGTGTAGTACAGTATAAAGTACTACATGTCCCTCTGAGATGTAGTACAGTATAAAGTACTACATGTCCCTCTGAGGTGTAGTACAGTATAAAGTACTATATGTACCTCTGAGGTGTAGTACAGTATAAAGTACTACATGTACCTCTGAGATGTAGTATAGTATAAAGTACTATATGTACCTCTGAGGTGTAGTACAGTATAAAGTACAACATGTACCTCTGAGATGTAGTACAGTATAAAGTACAACATGTACCTCTGAGGTGTAGTACAGTATAAAGTACAACATGTACCTCTGAGATGTAGTACAGTATAAAGTACAACATGTACCTCTGAGGTGTAGTACAGTATAAAGTACATGTACCTCTGAGATGTAGTACAGTATAAAGTACAACATGTACCTCTGAGGTGTAGTACAGTATAAAGTACTACATGTCCCTCTGAGATGTAGTACAGTACAAAGTACTACATGTCCCTCTGAGGTGTAGTACAGTATAAAGTACACTGTGTACCTCTGAGAAGTAGTACAGTATAAAGTACTATATGTACCTCTGAGGTGTAGTACAGTATAAAGTACCATATGTACCTCTGATATGTAGTACAGTATAAAGTACAACATGTACCTCTGAGGTGTAGTACAGTACAAAGTACTACATGTCCCTCTGAGGTGTAGTACAGTATAAAGTACACTGTGTACCTCTGAGAAGTAGTACAGTATAAAGTACTATATGTATCTCTGAGGTGTAGTACAGTATAAAGTACACTGTGTACCTCTGAGAAGTAGTACAGTATAAAGTACTACATGTACCTCTGAGGTGTAGTACAGTATAAAGTACAACATGTACCTCTGAGGTGTAGTACAGTATAAAGTACAACATGTACCTCTGAGGTGTAGTACAGTATAAAGTACAACATGTACCTCTGAGATGTAGTACAGTACAAAGTACAACATGTACCTCTGAGGTGTCGTACAGTATAAAGTACTACATGTCCCTCTGAGATGTAGTACAGTATAAAGTACTACATGTCCCTCTGAGGTGTAGTACAGTATAAAGTACACTGTGTACCTCTGAGAAGTAGTACAGTATAAAGTACTACATGTACCTCTGAGGTGTAGTACAGTATAAAGTACAACATGTACCTCTGAGATGTAGTACAGTATAAAGTACAACATGTACCTCTGAGATGTAGTACAGTATAAAGTACTATATGTACCTCTGAGATGTAGTACAGTATAAAGTACATGTACCTCTGAGATGTAGTACAGTATAAAGTACTACATGTACCTCTGAGCTGTAGTACAGTATAATGTACTATATGTACCTCTGAGG
This sequence comes from Lycodopsis pacificus, assembly GCA_028022725.1. NCBI lineage: Eukaryota > Metazoa > Chordata > Actinopteri > Perciformes > Zoarcidae > Lycodopsis > Lycodopsis pacificus. The sequence continues at coordinate 26,953,500 of CM051699.1, forward strand.
TGTAGTACAGTATGAAGTACAACATGTACCTCTGAGATGTAGTACAGTATAAAGTACAACATGTACCTCTGAGGTGTAGTACAGTATAAAGTACTACATGTCCCTCTGAGATGTAGTACAGTATAAAGTACTACATGTCCCTCTGAGGTGTAGTACAGTATAAAGTACTATATGTACCTCTGAGGTGTAGTACAGTATAAAGTACTATATGTACCTCTGAGAAGTAGTACAGTATAAAGTACTATATGTACCTCTGAGGTGTAGTACAGTATAAAGTACACTGTGTACCTCTGAGAAGTAGTACAGTATAAAGTACTATATGTACCTCTGAGGTGTAGTACAGTATAAAGTACACTGTGTACCTCTGAGAAGTAGTACAGTATAAAGTACAACATGTACCTCTGAGATGTAGGATAGTATAAAGTACTTTATGTACCTCTGAGGTGTAGTACAGTATAAAGTACTACATGTACCTCTGAGATGTAGTATAGTATAAAGTAATATATGTACCTCTGAGGTGTAGTTCAGTATAAAGTACTACATGTACCTCTGAGATGTAGTACAGTATAAAGTACTACATGTACCTCTGAGGTGTAGTACAGTATAAAGTACTATATGTACCTCTGAGATGTAGTACAGTATAAAGTACTACATGTACCTCTGAGATGTAGTACAGTATAAAGTACTATATGTACCTCTGAGATGTAGTACAGTATAAAGTACAACATGTACCTCTGAGATGTAGTACAGTATAAAGTACAACATGTACCTCTGAGGTGTAGTACAGTATAAAGTACTACATGTACCTCTGAGGTGTAGTACAGTATAAAGTACTACATGTACCTCTGAGATGTAGTACAGTATAAAGTACAACATGTACCTCTGAGATGTAGTACAGTATAAAGTACTATATGTACCTCTGAGGTATAGTACAGTATAAAGTACAACATGTACCTCTGAGATGTAGTACAGTATAAAGTACAACATGTACCTCTGAGGTGTAGTACAGTATAAAGTACAACATGTACCTCTGAGATGTAGTACAGTATAAAGTACAACATGTACCTCTGAGGTGTAGTACAGTATAAAGAACTACATGTCCCTCTGAGGTGTAGTACAGTATAAAGTACACTGTGTACCTCTGAGAAGTAGTACAGTATAAAGTACTATATGTACCTCTGAGGTGTAGTACAGTATAAAGTACTCCATGTACCTCTGAGATGTAGTATAGTATAAAGTACTACATGTACCGCTGAGGTGTAGTACAGTATAAAGTACGACATGTACCTCTGAGATGTAGTATAGTATAAAGTACTATATGTACCTTTGAGGTGTAGTACAGTATAAAGTACTACATGTACCTCTGAGATGTAGTATAGTATAAAGTACTATATGTACCTCTGAGGTGTAGTACAGTATAAAGTACAACATGTACCTCTGAGATGTAGTACAGTATAAAGTACAACATGTACCTCTGAGGTGTAGTACAGTATAAAGTACAACATGTACCTCTGAGATGTAGTACAGTATAAAGTACAACATGTACCTCTGAGGTGTAGTACAGTATAAAGTACAACATGTACCTCTGAGATGTAGTACAGTATAAAGTACAACGTGTACCTCTGAGGTGTAGTACAGTATAAAGTACTACATGTCCCTCTGAGATGTAGTACAGTACAAAGTACTACATGTCCCTCTGAGGTGTAGTACAGTATAAAGTACACTGTGTACCTCTGAGAAGTAGTACAGTATAAAGTACTATATGTATCTCTGAGGTGTAGTACAGTATAAAGTACACTGTGTACCTCTGAGAAGTAGTACAGTATAAAGTACTACATGTACCTCTGAGGTGTAGTACAGTATAAAGTACAACATGTACCTCTGAGATGTAGTACAGTATAAAGTACAACATGTACCTCTGAGATGTAGTACAGTATAAAGTACTATATGTACCTCTGAGATGTAGTACAGTATAAAGTACATGTACCTCTGAGATGTAGTACAGTATAAAGTACTACATGTACCTCTGAGCTGTAGTACAGTATAATGTACTATATGTACCTCTGAGGTGTAGTACAGTATAAAGTACAACATGTACCTCTGAGATGTAGTACAGTATAAAGTACAACATGTACCTCTGAGGTGTAGTACAGTATAAAGTACTACATGTCCCTCTGAGGTGTAGTACAGTATAAAGTACACTGTGTACCTCTGAGAAGTAGTACAGTACAAAGTACTACATGTACCTCTGAGGTGTAGTACAGTATAAAGTACACTGTGTACCTCTGAGAAGTAGTACAGTACAAAGTACTACATGTACCTCTGAGGTGTAGTACAGTATAAAGTACTACATGTACATCTGAGGTGTAGTACAGTATAAAGTACTACATGTACCTCTGAGATGTAGTATAGTATAAAGTACTATATGTACCTCTGAGGTGTAGTACAGTATAAAGTACTACATGTACCTCTGAGATGTAGTACAGTATAAAGTACTACATGTACCTCTGAGGTGTAGTACAGTATAAAGTACAACATGTACCTCTGACATGTAGTACAGTATAAAGTACAACATGTACCTCTGAGGTGTAGTACAGTATAAAGTACAACATGTACCTCTGAGATGTAGTATAGTATAAAGTACTATATGTACCTCTGAGGTGTAGTACAGTATAAAGTACAACATGTACCTCTGAGGTGTAGTACAGTATAAAGTACTACATGTCCCTCTGAGGTGTAGTACAGTATAAAGTACTACATGTCCCTCTGAGGTGTAGTACAGTATAAAGTACACTATGTACCTCTGAGAAGTAGTCCAGTATAAAGTACTATATGTACCTCTGAGGTGTAGTACAGTATAAAGTACTATATGTACCTCTGAGAAGTAGGACAGTATAAAGTACTATATGTACCTCTGAGGTGTATTACAGTATAAAGTACACTGTGTACCTCTGAGATGTAGTACAGTATAAAGTACTACATGTCCCTCTGAGGTGTAGTACAGTATAAAGTACACTGTGTACCTCTGAGAAGTAGTCCAGTATAAAGTACTATATGTACCTCTGAGGTGTAGTACAGTATAAAGTACTATATGTACCTCTGAGAAGTAGGACAGTATAAAGTACTATATGTACCTCTGAGGTGTATTACAGTATAAAGTACACTGTGTACCTCTGAGATGTAGTACAGTATAAAGTACTATATGTACCTCTGAGATGTAGTGTAGTATAAAGTACTATATGTACCTCTGAGGTGTAGTACAGTATAAAGTACAACATGTACCTCTGAGGTGTAGTACAGTATAAAGTACTATATGTACCTCTGAGGTGTAGTACAGTATAAAGTACAACATGTACCTCTGAGGTGTAGAACAGTATAAAGTACTATATGTACCTCTGATATGTAGTACAGTATAAAGTACAACATGTACCTCTGAGGTGTAGTACAGTATAAAGTACTACATGTACCTCTGAGGTGTAGTACAGTATAAAGTACTATATGTACCTCTGAGATGTAGTACAGTATAAAGTACTACATGTACCTCTGAGATGTAGTACAGTATAAAGTACTACATGTACCTCTGAGGTGTAGTACAGTATAAAGTACTATATGTACCTCTGAGATGTAGTACAGTATAAAGTACTACATGTACCTCTGAGATGTAGTACAGTATAAAGTACTATATGTACCTCTGAGATGTAGTACAGTATAAAGTACAACATGTACCTCTGAGATGTAGTACAGTATAAAGTACAACATGTACCTTTGAGGTGTAGTACAGTATAAAGTACTACATGTACCTCTGAGGTGTAGTACAGTATAAAGTACTACATGTACCTCTGAGATGTAGTACAGTATAAAGTACTATATGTACCTCTGAGGTATAGTACAGTATAAAGTACAACATGTACCTCTGAGATGTAGTACAGTATAAAGTACAACATGTACCTCTGAGGTGTAGTACAGTATAAAGTACAACATGTACCTCTGAGGTGTAGTACAGTATAAAGTACAACATGTACCTCTGAGATGTAGTACAGTATAAAGTACAACATGTACCTCTGAGGTGTAGTACAGTATAAAGAACTACATGTACCTCTGAGGTGTCGGACAGTATAAAGTACACTGTGTACCTCTGAGAAGTAGTACAGTATAAAGTACTATATGTACCTCTGAGATGTAGTACAGTATAAAGTACTATATGTACCTCTGAGGTGTAGTACAGTATAAAGTACAACATGTACCTCTGAAGATGTAGTACAGTATAAAGTACAACATGTACCTCTGAGATGTAGTACAGTATAAAGTACTATATGTACCTCTGAGATGTAGTACAGTATAAAGTACATGTACTTCTGAGATGTAGTACAGTATAAAGTACTACATGTACCTCTGAGCTGTCGTACAGTATAATGTACTATATGTACCTCTGAGGTGTAGTACAGTATAAAGTACAACATGTACCTCTGAGCTGTAGTACAGTATAATGTACTATATGTACCTCTGAGGTGTAGTACAGTATAAAGTACAACATGTACCTCTGAGATGTAGTACAGTATAAAGTACAACATGTACCTCTGAGGTGTAGGACAGTATAAAGTACTACATGTCCCTCTGAGATGTAGTACAGTATAAAGTACTACATGTCCCTCTGAGGTGTAGTACAGTATAAAGTACACTGTGTACCTCTGAGAAGTAGTACAGTATAAAGTACACTGTGTACCTCTGAGATGTAGTACAGTATAAAGTACAACATGTACCTCTGAGATGTAGTACAGTATAAAGTACTATATGTACCTCTGAGATGTAGTACAGTATAAAGTACATGTACCTCTGAGATGTAGTACAGTATAAAGTACTACATGTACCTCTGAGCTGTAGTACAGTATAATGTACTATATGTACCTCTGAGGTGTAGTACAGTATAAAGTACAACATGTACCTCTGAGATGTAGTACAGTATAAAGTACAACATGTACCTCTGAGGTGTAGTACAGTATAAAGTACTACATGTCCCTCTGAGGTGTAGTACAGTATAAAGTACACTGTGTACCTCTGAGAAGTAGTACAGTACAAAGTACTACATGTACCTCTGAGGTGTAGTACAGTATAAAGTACACTGTGTACCTCTGAGAAGTAGTACAGTACAAAGTACTACATGTACCTCTGAGGTGTAGTACAGTATAAAGTACTACATGTACATCTGAGGTGTAGTACAGTATAAAGTACTACATGTACCTCTGAGATGTAGTATAGTATAAAGTACTATATGTACCTCTGAGGTGTAGTACAGTATAAAGTACTACATGTACCTCTGAGATGTAGTACAGTATAAAGTACTACATGTACCTCTGAGGTGTAGTACAGTATAAAGTACAACATGTACCTCTGACATGTAGTACAGTATAAAGTACAACATGTACCTCTGAGGTGTAGTACAGTATAAAGTACAACATGTACCTCTGAGATGTAGTATAGTATAAAGTACTATATGTACCTCTGAGGTGTAGTACAGTATAAAGTACAACATGTACCTCTGAGGTGTAGTACAGTATAAAGTACTACATGTCCCTCTGAGGTGTAGTACAGTATAAAGTACTACATGTCCCTCTGAGGTGTAGTACAGTATAAAGTACACTATGTACCTCTGAGAAGTAGTCCAGTATAAAGTACTATATGTACCTCTGAGGTGTAGTACAGTATAAAGTACTATATGTACCTCTGAGAAGTAGGACAGTATAAAGTACTATATGTACCTCTGAGGTGTATTACAGTATAAAGTACACTGTGTACCTCTGAGATGTAGTACAGTATAAAGTACTACATGTCCCTCTGAGGTGTAGTACAGTATAAAGTACACTGTGTACCTCTGAGAAGTAGTCCAGTATAAAGTACTATATGTACCTCTGAGGTGTAGTACAGTATAAAGTACTATATGTACCTCTGAGAAGTAGGACAGTATAAAGTACTATATGTACCTCTGAGGTGTAGTACAGTATAAAGTACAACATGTACCTCTGAGGTGTAGAACAGTATAAAGTACTATATGTACCTCTGATATGTAGTACAGTATAAAGTACAACATGTACCTCTGAGGTGTAGTACAGTATAAAGTACTACATGTACCTCTGAGGTGTAGTACAGTATAAAGTACTATATGTACCTCTGAGATGTAGTACAGTATAAAGTACTACATGTACCTCTGAGATGTAGTACAGTATAAAGTACTACATGTACCTCTGAGGTGTAGTACAGTATAAAGTACTATATGTACCTCTGAGATGTAGTACAGTATAAAGTACTACATGTACCTCTGAGATGTAGTACAGTATAAAGTACTATATGTACCTCTGAGATGTAGTACAGTATAAAGTACAACATGTACCTCTGAGATGTAGTACAGTATAAAGTACAACATGTACCTCTGAGGTGTAGTACAGTATAAAGTACTACATGTACCTCTGAGGTGTAGTACAGTATAAAGTACTACATGTACCTCTGAGATGTAGTACAGTATAAAGTACTATATGTACCTCTGAGGTATAGTACAGTATAAAGTACAACATGTACCTCTGAGATGTAGTACAGTATAAAGTACAACATGTACCTCTGAGGTGTAGTACAGTATAAAGTACAACATGTACCTCTGAGGTGTAGTACAGTATAAAGTACAACATGTACCTCTGAGATGTAGTACAGTATAAAGTACAACATGTACCTCTGAGGTGTAGTACAGTATAAAGAACTACATGTCCCTCTGAGGTGTAGTACAGTATAAAGTACACTGTGTACCTCTGAGAAGTAGTACAGTATAAAGTACTATATGTACCTCTGAGGTGTAGTACAGTATAAAGTACTATATGTACCTCTGAGAAGTTGTACAGTATAAAGTACTATATGTACCTCTGAGGTGTAGGACAGTATAAAGTACACTGTGTACCTCTGAGAAGTAGTACAGTATAAAGTACTATATGTACCTCTGAGATGTAGTACAGTATAAAGTACTATATGTACCTCTGAGGTGTAGTACAGTATAAAGTACAACATGTACCTCTGAAGATGTAGTACAGTATAAAGTACAACATGTACCTCTGAGATGTAGTACAGTATAAAGTACTATATGTACCTCTGAGATGTAGTACAGTATAAAGTACATGTACTTCTGAGATGTAGTACAGTATAAAGTACTACATGTACCTCTGAGCTGTCGTACAGTATAATGTACTATATGTACCTCTGAGGTGTAGTACAGTATAAAGTACAACATGTACCTCTGAGCTGTAGTACAGTATAATGTACTATATGTACCTCTGAGGTGTAGTACAGTATAAAGTACAACATGTACCTCTGAGATGTAGTACAGTATAAAGTACAACATGTACCTCTGAGGTGTAGTACAGTATAAAGTACTACATGTCCCTCTGAGATGTAGTACAGTATAAAGTACTACATGTCCCTCTGAGGTGTAGTACAGTATAAAGTACACTGTGTACCTCTGAGAAGTAGTACAGTATAAAGCACTACATGTACCTCTGAGGTGTAGTACAGTATAAAGTACGACATGTACCTCTGAGATGTAGTACAGTATAAAGTACAACATGTACCTCTGAAGATGTAGTACAGTATAAAGTACAACATGTACCTCTGAGATGTAGTACAGTATAAAGTACAACATGTACCTCTGAAGATGTAGTACAGTATAAAGTACAACATGTACCTCTGAGATGTAGTACAGTATAAAGTACACTGTGTACCTCTGAGAAGTAGTACAGTATAAAGTACTACATGTACCTCTGAGGTGTAGTACAGTATAAAGTACTACATGTACCTCTGAGATGTAGTACAGTATAAAGTACAACATGTACCTCTGAGATGTAGTACAGTATAAAGTACGATATGTACCTCTGAGATGTAGTACAGTATAAAGTACATGTACCTCTGAGATGTAGTACAGTATAAAGTACTACATGTACCTCTGAGCTGTAGTACAGTATAATGTACTATATGTACCTCTGAGGTGTAGTACAGTACAAAGTACAACATGTACCTCTGAGCTGTAGTACAGTATAATGTACTATATGTACCTCTTAGGTGCAGTACAGTATAAAGTACAACATGTACCTCTGAAGATGTAGTACAGTATAAAGTACAACATGTACCTCTGAAGATGTAGTACAGTATAAAGTACAACATGTACCTCTGAGATGTAGTACAGTATAAAGTACAACATGTACCTCTGAAGATGTAGTACAGTATAAAGTACAACATGTACCTCTGAGATGTAGTACAGTATAAAGTACACTGTGTACCTCTGAGAAGTAGTACAGTATAAAGTACTACATGTACCTCTGAGGTGTAGTACAGTATAAAGTACTACATGTACCTCTGAGATGTAGTCCAGTATAAAGTACATGTACCTCTGAGATGTAGTACAGTATAAAGTACTATATGTACCTCTGAGATGTAGTACAGTATAAAGTACATGTACCTCTGAGATGTAGTACAGTATAAAGTACTACATGTACCTCTGAGCTGTCGTACAGTATAATGTACTATATGTACCTCTGAGGTGTAGTACAGTATAAAGTACAACATGTACCTCTGAGCTGTAGTACAGTATAATGTACTATATGTACCTCTGAGGTGTAGTACAGTATAACGTACAACATGTACCTCTGAGATGTAGTACAGTATAAAGTACAACATGTACCTCTGAGGTGTAGTACAGTATAAAGTACTACATGTCCCTCTGAGATGTAGTACAGTATAAAGTACTACATGTCCCTCTGAGGTGTAGTACAGTATAAAGTACTATATGTACCTCTGAGGTGTAGTACAGTATAAAGTACTACATGTACCTCTGAGATGTAGTATAGTATAAAGTACTATATGTACCTCTGAGGTGTAGTACAGTATAAAGTACAACATGTACCTCTGAGATGTAGTACAGTATAAAGTACAACATGTACCTCTGAGGTGTAGTACAGTATAAAGTACAACATGTACCTCTGAGATGTAGTACAGTATAAAGTACAACATGTACCTCTGAGGTGTAGTACAGTATAAAGTACATGTACCTCTGAGATGTAGTACAGTATAAAGTACAACATGTACCTCTGAGGTGTAGTACAGTATAAAGTACTACATGTCCCTCTGAGATGTAGTACAGTACAAAGTACTACATGTCCCTCTGAGGTGTAGTACAGTATAAAGTACACTGTGTACCTCTGAGAAGTAGTACAGTATAAAGTACTATATGTACCTCTGAGGTGTAGTACAGTATAAAGTACCATATGTACCTCTGATATGTAGTACAGTATAAAGTACAACATGTACCTCTGAGATGTAGTACAGTACAAAGTACTACATGTCCCTCTGAGGTGTAGTACAGTATAAAGTACACTGTGTACCTCTGAGAAGTAGTACAGTATAAAGTACTATATGTATCTCTGAGGTGTAGTACAGTATAAAGTACACTGTGTACCTCTGAGAAGTAGTACAGTATAAAGTACTACATGTACCTCTGAGGTGTAGTACAGTATAAAGTACAACATGTACCTCTGAGGTGTAGTACAGTATAAAGTACAACATGTACCTCTGAGGTGTAGTACAGTATAAAGTACAACATGTACCTCTGAGATGTAGTACAGTACAAAGTACAACATGTACCTCTGAGGTGTCGTACAGTATAAAGTACTACATGTCCCTCTGAGATGTAGTACAGTATAAAGTACTACATGTCCCTCTGAGGTGTAGTACAGTATAAAGTACACTGTGTACCTCTGAGAAGTAGTACAGTATAAAGTACTACATGTACCTCTGAGGTGTAGTACAGTATAAAGTACAACATGTACCTCTGAGATGTAGTACAGTATAAAGTACAACATGTACCTCTGAGATGTAGTACAGTATAAAGTACTATATGTACCTCTGAGATGTAGTACAGTATAAAGTACATGTACCTCTGAGATGTAGTACAGTATAAAGTACTACATGTACCTCTGAGCTGTAGTACAGTATAATGTACTATATGTACCTCTGAGGTGTAGTACAGTATGAAGTACAACATGTACCTCTGAGATGTAGTACAGTATAAAGTACAACATGTACCTCTGAGGTGTAGTACAGTATAAAGTACTACATGTCCCTCTGAGATGTAGTACAGTATAAAGTACTACATGTCCCTCTGAGGTGTAGTACAGTATAAAGTACACTGTGTACCTCTGAGAAGTAGTACAGTATAAAGTACTATATGTACCTCTGAGGTGTAGTACAGTATAAAGTACTATATGTACCTCTGAGAAGTAGTACAGTATAAAGTACTATATGTACCTCTGAGGTGTAGTACAGTATAAAGTACACTGTGTACCTCTGAGAAGTAGTACAGTATAAAGTACTATATGTACCTCTGAGGTGTAGTACAGTATAAAGTACACTGTGTACCTCTGAGAAGTAGTACAGTATAAAGTACAACATGTACCTCTGAGATGTAGGATAGTATAAAGTACTTTATGTACCTCTGAGGTGTAGTACAGTATAAAGTACTACATGTACCTCTGAGATGTAGTATAGTATAAAGTAATATATGTACCTCTGAGGTGTAGTTCAGTATAAAGTACTACATGTACCTCTGAGATGTAGTACAGTATAAAGTACTACATGTACCTCTGAGGTGTAGTACAGTATAAAGTACTATATGTACCTCTGAGATGTAGTACAGTATAAAGTACTACATGTACCTCTGAGATGTAGTACAGTATAAAGTACTATATGTACCTCTGAGATGTAGTACAGTATAAAGTACAACATGTACCTCTGAGATGTAGTACAGTATAAAGTACAACATGTACCTCTGAGGTGTAGTACAGTATAAAGTACTACATGTACCTCTGAGGTGTAGTACAGTATAAAGTACTACATGTACCTCTGAGATGTAGTACAGTATAAAGTACAACATGTACCTCTGAGATGTAGTACAGTATAAAGTACTATATGTACCTCTGAGGTATAGTACAGTATAAAGTACAACATGTACCTCTGAGATGTAGTACAGTATAAAGTACAACATGTACCTCTGAGGTGTAGTACAGTATAAAGTACAACATGTACCTCTGAGATGTAGTACAGTATAAAGTACAACATGTACCTCTGAGGTGTAGTACAGTATAAAGAACTACATGTCCCTCTGAGGTGTAGTACAGTATAAAGTACACTGTGTACCTCTGAGAAGTAGTACAGTATAAAGTACTATATGTACCTCTGAGGTGTAGTACAGTATAAAGTACTATATGTACCTCTGAGAAGTAGTACAGTATAAAGTACTATATGTACCTCTGAGGTGTAGGACAGTATAAAGTACACTGTGTACCTCTGAGAAGTAGTACAGTATAAAGTACTATATGTACCTCTGAGATGTAGTACAGTATAAAGTACTATATGTACCTCTGAGATGTAGTATAGTAAAAAGTACTATATGTACCTCTGAGGTGGAGTACAGTATAAAGTACAACATGTACCTCTGAGGTGTAGTACAGTATAAAGTACTATATGTACCTCTGAGGTGTAGTACAGTATAAAGTACAACATGTACCTCTGAGGTGTAGTACAGTATAAAGTACGATATGTACCTCTGATATGTAGTACAGTATAAAGTACAACATGTACCTCTGAGATGCAGTACAGTATAAAGTACAACATGTACCTCTGAGGTGGAGTACAGTATAAAGTACTACATGTACCTCTGAGATGTAGAACAGTATAAAGTACTACATGTACCTCTGAGGTGTAGTACAGTATAAAGTACACTGTGTACCTCTGAGAAGTAGTACAGTATAAAGTACTATATATACCTCTGAGGTGTAGTACAGTATAAAGTACTATATGTACCTCTGAGAAGTAGTACAGTATAAAGTACTATATGTATCTCTGAGGTGTAGTACAGTATAAAGTACACTGTGTACCTCTGAGAAGTAGTACAGTATAAAGTACTACATGTACCTCTGAGGTGTAGTACAGTATAAAGTACAACATGTACCTCTGAGATGTAGTACAGTATAAAGTACTATATGTACCTCTGAGATGTAGGATAGTATAAAGTACTATATGTACCTCTGAGGTGGAGTACAGTATAAAGTACAACATGTACCTCTGAGGTGTAGTACAGTATAAAGTACTATATGTACCTCTGAGGTGTAGTACAGCATAAAGTACAACATGTACCTCTGAGGTGTAGTACAGTATAAAGTACTACATGTACCTCTGAGATGTAGTACAGTATAAAGTACTACATGTACCTCTGAGGTGTAGTACAGTATAAAGTACACTGTGTACCTCTGAGAAGTAGTACAGTATAAAGTACTATATATACCTCTGAGGTGTAGTACAGTATAAAGTACTATATGTACCTCTGAGAAGTAGTACAGTATAAAGTACTATATGTATCTCTGAGGTGTAGTACAGTATAAAGTACACTGTGTACCTCTGAGAAGTAGTACAGTATAAAGTACGACATGTACCTCTGAGGTGTAGTACAGTATAAAGTACAACATGTACCTCTGAGATGTAGTACAGTATAAAGTACAACATGTACCTCTGAGATGTAGTACAGTATAAAGTACTATATGTACCTCTGAGATGTAGTACAGTATAAAGTACATGTACCTCTGAGATGTAGTACAGTATAAAGTACTACATGTACCTCTGAGCTGTAGTACAGTATAATGTACTATATGTACCTCTGAGGTGTAGTACAGTATAAAGTACAACATGTACCTCTGAGCTGTAGTACAGTATAATGTACTATATGTACCTCTGAGGTGTAGTACAGTATAAAGTACAACATGTACCTCTGAGATGTAGTACAGTATAAAGTACAACATGTACCTCTGAGGTGTAGTACAGTATAAAGTACTACATGTCCCTCTGAGATGTAGTACAGTATGAAGTACTACATGTCCCTCTGAGGTGTAGTACAGTATAAAGTACACTGTGTACCTCTGAGAAGTAGTACAGTATAAAGTACACTGTGTACCTCTGAGAAGTAGTACAGTATAAAGTACTATATGTACCTCTGAGGTGTAGTACAGTATAAAGTACTATATGTACCTCTGAGGTGTAGTACAGTATAAAGTACAACATGTACCTCTGAGATGTAGTACAGTATAAAGTACTACATGTCCCTCTGAGGTGTAGTACAGTATAAAGTACACTGTGTACCTCTGAGAAGTAGTACAGTATAAAGCACTACATGTACCTCTGAGGTGTAGTACAGTATAAAGTACGACATGTACCTCTGAGATGTAGTACAGTATAAAGTACAACATGTACCTCTGAAGATGTAGTACAGTATAAAGTACAACATGTACCTCTGAGATGTAGTACAGTATAAAGTACAACATGTACCTCTGAAGATGTAGTACAGTATAAAGTACAACATGTACCTCTGAGATGTAGTACAGTATAAAGTACACTGTGTACCTCTGAGAAGTAGTACAGTATAAAGTACTACATGTACCTCTGAGGTGTAGTACAGTATAAAGTACTACATGTACCTCTGAGATGTAGTACAGTATAAAGTACAACATGTACCTCTGAGATGTAGTACAGTATAAAGTACTATATGTACCTCTGAGATGTAGTACAGTATAAAGTACATGTACCTCTGAGATGTAGTACAGTATAAAGTACTACATGTACCTCTGAGATGTAGTACAGTATAAAGTACTACATGTACCTCTGAGCTGTAGTACAGTATAATGTACTATATGTACCTCTTAGGTGCAGTACAGTATAAAGTACAACATGTACCTCTGAAGATGTAGTACAGTATAAAGTACAACATGTACCTCTGAAGATGTAGTACAGTATAAAGTACAACATGTACCTCTGAGATGTAGTACAGTATAAAGTACACTGTGTACCTCTGAGAAGTAGTACAGTATAAAGTACTACATGTACCTCTGAGGTGTAGTACAGTATAAAGTACTACATGTACCTCTGAGATGTAGTCCAGTATAAAGTACATGTACCTCTGAGATGTAGTACAGTATAAAGTACTATATGTACCTCTGAGATGTAGTACAGTATAAAGTACATGTACCTCTGAGATGTAGTACAGTATAAAGTACTACATGTACCTCTGAGCTGTCGTACAGTATAATGTACTATATGTACCTCTGAGGTGTAGTACAGTATAAAGTACAACATGTACCTCTGAGCTGTAGTACAGTATAATGTACTATATGTACCTCTGAGGTGTAGTACAGTATAACGTACAACATGTACCTCTGAGATGTAGTACAGTATAAAGTACAACATGTACCTCTGAGGTGTAGTACAGTATAAAGTACTACATGTCCCTCTGAGATGTAGTACAGTATAAAGTACTACATGTCCCTCTGAGGTGTAGTACAGTATAAAGTACTATATGTACCTCTGAGGTGTAGTACAGTATAAAGTACTACATGTACCTCTGAGATGTAGTATAGTATAAAGTACTATATGTACCTCTGAGGTGTAGTACAGTATAAAGTACAACATGTACCTCTGAGATGTAGTACAGTATAAAGTACAACATGTACCTCTGAGGTGTAGTACAGTATAAAGTACAACATGTACCTCTGAGATGTAGTACAGTATAAAGTACAACATGTACCTCTGAGGTGTAGTACAGTATAAAGTACATGTACCTCTGAGATGTAGTACAGTATAAAGTACAACATGTACCTCTGAGGTGTAGTACAGTATAAAGTACTACATGTCCCTCTGAGATGTAGTACAGTACAAAGTACTACATGTCCCTCTGAGGTGTAGTACAGTATAAAGTACACTGTGTACCTCTGAGAAGTAGTACAGTATAAAGTACTATATGTACCTCTGAGGTGTAGTACAGTATAAAGTACCATATGTACCTCTGATATGTAGTACAGTATAAAGTACAACATGTACCTCTGAGGTGTAGTACAGTACAAAGTACTACATGTCCCTCTGAGGTGTAGTACAGTATAAAGTACACTGTGTACCTCTGAGAAGTAGTACAGTATAAAGTACTATATGTATCTCTGAGGTGTAGTACAGTATAAAGTACACTGTGTACCTCTGAGAAGTAGTACAGTATAAAGTACTACATGTACCTCTGAGGTGTAGTACAGTATAAAGTACAACATGTACCTCTGAGGTGTAGTACAGTATAAAGTACAACATGTACCTCTGAGGTGTAGTACAGTATAAAGTACAACATGTACCTCTGAGATGTAGTACAGTACAAAGTACAACATGTACCTCTGAGGTGTCGTACAGTATAAAGTACTACATGTCCCTCTGAGATGTAGTACAGTATAAAGTACTACATGTCCCTCTGAGGTGTAGTACAGTATAAAGTACACTGTGTACCTCTGAGAAGTAGTACAGTATAAAGTACTACATGTACCTCTGAGGTGTAGTACAGTATAAAGTACAACATGTACCTCTGAGATGTAGTACAGTATAAAGTACAACATGTACCTCTGAGATGTAGTACAGTATAAAGTACTATATGTACCTCTGAGATGTAGTACAGTATAAAGTACATGTACCTCTGAGATGTAGTACAGTATAAAGTACTACATGTACCTCTGAGCTGTAGTACAGTATGAAGTACAACATGTACCTCTGAGATGTAGTACAGTATAAAGTACAACATGTACCTCTGAGGTGTAGTACAGTATAAAGTACTACATGTCCCTCTGAGATGTAGTACAGTATAAAGTACTACATGTCCCTCTGAGGTGTAGTACAGTATAAAGTACACTGTGTACCTCTGAGAAGTAGTACAGTATAAAGTACTATATGTACCTCTGAGGTGTAGTACAGTATAAAGTACTATATGTACCTCTGAGAAGTAGTACAGTATAAAGTACTATATGTACCTCTGAGGTGTAGTACAGTATAAAGTACACTGTGTACCTCTGAGAAGTAGTACAGTATAAAGTACTATATGTACCTCTGAGGTGTAGAACAGTATAAAGTACACTGTGTACCTCTGAGAAGTAGTACAGTATAAAGTACAACATGTACCTCTGAGATGTAGGATAGTATAAAGTACTTTATGTACCTCTGAGGTGTAGTACAGTATAAAGTACTACATGTACCTCTGAGATGTAGTATAGTATAAAGTAATATATGTACCTCTGAGGTGTAGTTCAGTATAAAGTACTACATGTACCTCTGAGATGTAGTACAGTATAAAGTGCTATATGTACCTCTGAGGTGTAGTACAGTATAAAGTACTACATGTACCTCTGAGATGTAGTATAGTATAAAGTACTACATGTACCGCTGAGGTGTAGTACAGTATAAAGTACGACATGTACCTCTGAGATGTAGTATAGTATAAAGTACTATATGTACCTTTGAGGTGTAGTACAGTATAAAGTACTACATGTACCTCTGAGATGTAGTATAGTATAAAGTACTATATGTACCTCTGAGGTGTAGTACAGTATAAAGTACAACATGTACCTCTGAGATGTAGTACAGTATAAAGTACAACATGTACCTCTGAGGTGTAGTACAGTATAAAGTACAACATGTACCTCTGAGATGTAGTACAGTATAAAGTACAACATGTACCTCTGAGGTGTAGTACAGTATAAAGTACAACATGTACCTCTGAGATGTAGTACAGTATAAAGTACTACATGTCCCTCTGAGATGTAGTACAGTACAAAGTACTACATGTCCCTCTGAGGTGTAGTACAGTATAAAGTACACTGTGTACCTCTGAGAAGTAGTACAGTATAAAGTACTATATGTATCTCTGAGGTGTAGTACAGTATAAAGTACACTGTGTACCTCTGAGAAGTAGTACAGTATAAAGTACTACATGTACCTCTGAGGTGTAGTACAGTATAAAGTACAACATGTACCTCTGAGATGTAGTTCAGTATAAAGTACAACATGTACCTCTGAGATGTAGTACAGTATAAAGTACTATATGTACCTCTGAGATGTAGTACAGTATAAAGTACATGTACCTCTGAGATGTAGTACAGTATAAAGTACTACATGTACCTCTGAGCTGTAGTACAGTATAATGTACTATATGTACCTCTGAGGTGTAGTACAGTATAAAGTACAACATGTACCTCTGAGATGTAGTACAGTATAAAGTACAACATGTACCTCTGAGGTGTAGTACAGTATAAAGTACTACATGTCCCTCTGAGGTGTAGTACAGTATAAAGTACACTGTGTACCTCTGAGAAGTAGTACAGTACAAAGTACTACATGTACCTCTGAGGTGTAGTACAGTATAAAGTACACTGTGTACCTCTGAGAAGTAGTACAGTACAAAGTACTACATGTACCTCTGAGGTGTAGTACAGTATAAAGTACTACATGTACATCTGAGGTGTAGTACAGTATAAAGTACTACATGTACCTCTGAGATGTAGTATAGTATAAAGTACTATATGTACCTCTGAGGTGTAGTACAGTATAAAGTACTACATGTACCTCTGAGATGTAGTACAGTATAAAGTACTACATGTACCTCTGAGGTGTAGTACAGTATAAAGTACAACATGTACCTCTGACATGTAGTACAGTATAAAGTACAACATGTACCTCTGAGGTGTAGTACAGTATAAAGTACAACATGTACCTCTGAGATGTAGTATAGTATAAAGTACTATATGTACCTCTGAGGTGTAGTACAGTATAAAGTACAACATGTACCTCTGAGGTGTAGTACAGTATAAAGTACTACATGTCCCTCTGAGGTGTAGTACAGTATAAAGTACTACATGTCCCTCTGAGGTGTAGTGTAGTATAAAGTACTATATGTACCTCTGAGGTGTAGTACAGTATAAAGTACAACATGTACCTCTGAGGTGTAGTACAGTATAAAGTACTACATGTACCTCTGAGGTGTAGTACAGTATAAAGTACTATATGTACCTCTGAGATGTAGTACAGTATAAAGTACTACATGTCCCTCTGAGGTGTAGTACAGTATAAAGTACACTGTGTACCTCTGAGAAGTAGTCCAGTATAAAGTACTATATGTACCTCTGAGGTGTAGTACAGTATAAAGTACTATATGTACCTCTGAGAAGTAGGACAGTATAAAGTACTATATGTACCTCTGAGGTGTATTACAGTATAAAGTACACTGTGTACCTCTGAGATGTAGTACAGTATAAAGTACTATATGTACCTCTGAGATGTAGTGTAGTATAAAGTACTATATGTACCTCTGAGGTGTAGTACAGTATAAAGTACAACATGTACCTCTGAGGTGTAGTACAGTATAAAGTACTATATGTACCTCTGAGGTGTAGTACAGTATAAAGTACAACATGTACCTCTGAGGTGTAGAACAGTATAAAGTACTATATGTACCTCTGATATGTAGTACAGTATAAAGTACAACATGTACCTCTGAGGTGTAGTACAGTATAAAGTACTACATGTACCTCTGAGGTGTAGTACAGTATAAAGTACTATATGTACCTCTGAGATGTAGTACAGTATAAAGTACTACATGTACCTCTGAGATGTAGTACAGTATAAAGTACTACATGTACCTCTGAGGTGTAGTACAGTATAAAGTACTATATGTACCTCTGAGATGTAGTACAGTATAAAGTACTACATGTACCTCTGAGATGTAGTACAGTATAAAGTACTATATGTACCTCTGAGATGTAGTACAGTATAAAGTACAACATGTACCTCTGAGATGTAGTACAGTATAAAGTACAACATGTACCTCTGAGGTGTAGTACAGTATAAAGTACTACATGTACCTCTGAGGTGTAGTACAGTATAAAGTACTACATGTACCTCTGAGATGTAGTACAGTATAAAGTACAACATGTACCTCTGAGGTGTAGTACAGTATAAAGTACAACATGTACCTCTGAGATGTAGTACAGTATAAAGTACAACATGTACCTATGAGGTGTAGTACAGTATAAAGAACTACATGTCCCTCTGAGGTGTAGTACAGTATAAAGTACACTGTGTACCTCTGAGAAGTAGTACAGTATAAAGTACTATATGTACCTCTGAGGTGTAGTACAGTATAAAGTACGATATGTACCTCTGAGAAGGAGTACAGTATAAAGTACTATATGTACCTCTGAGGTGTAGGACAGTATAAAGTACACTGTGTACCTCTGAGAAGTAGTACAGTATAAAGTACTATATGTACCTCTGAGATGTAGTACAGTATAAAGTACTATATGTACCTCTGAGATGTAGTATAGTATAAAGTACTATATGTACCTCTGAGGTGGAGTACAGTATAAAGTACAACATGTACCTCTGAGGTGTAGTACAGTATAAAGTACTATATGTACCTCTGAGGTGTAGTACAGTATAAAGTACAACATGTACCTCTGAGGTGTAGTACAGTATAAAGTACGATATGTACCTCTGATATGTAGTACAGTATAAAGTACAACATGTACCTCTGAGATGCAGTCCAGTATAAAGTACAACATGTACCTCTGAGGTGTAGTACAGTATAAAGTACTACATGTACCTCTGAGATGTAGTACAGTATAAAGTACTACATGTACCTCTGAGGTGTAGTACAGTATAAAGTACACTGTGTACCTCTGAGAAGTAGTACAGTATAAAGTACTATATATACCTCTGAGGTGTAGTACAGTATAAAGTACTATATGTACCTCTGAGAAGTAGTACAGTATAAAGTACTATATGTATCTCTGAGGTGTAGTACAGTATAAAGTACACTGTGTACCTCTGAGAAGTAGTACAGTATAAAGTACTACATGTACCTCTGAGGTGTAGTACAGTATAAAGTACAACATGTACCTCTGAGATGTAGTACAGTATAAAGTACAACATGTACCTCTGAGATGTAGTACAGTATAAAGTACTATATGTACCTCTGAGATGTAGTACAGTATAAAGTACATGTACCTCTGAGATGTAGTACAGTATAAAGTACTACATGTACCTCTGAGCTGTAGTACAGTATAATGTACTATATGTACCTCTGAGGTGTAGTACAGTATAAAGTACAACATGTACCTCTGAGATGTAGTACAGTATAAAGTACAACATGTACCTCTGAGGTGTAGTACAGTATAAAGTACTACATGTCCCTCTGAGGTGTAGTACAGTATAAAGTACACTGTGTACCTCTGAGAAGTAGTACAGTACAAAGTACTACATGTACCTCTGAGGTGTAGTACAGTATAAAGTACACTGTGTACCTCTGAGAAGTAGTACAGTACAAAGTACTACATGTACATCTGAGGTGTAGTACAGTATAAAGTACTACATGTACCTCTGAGATGTAGTATAGTATAAAGTACCATATGTACCTCTGAGGTGTAGTACAGTATAAAGTACTACATGTACCTCTGAGATGTAGTACAGTATAAAGTACTATATGTACCTCTGAGATGTAGTACAGTATAAAGTACAACATGTACCTCTGAGATGTAGTACAGTATAAAGTACAACATGTACCTCTGAGGTGTAGTACAGTATAAAGTACTACATGTACCTCTGAGGTGTAGTACAGTATAAAGTACTACATGTACCTCTGAGATGTAGTACAGTATAAAGTACAACATGTACCTCTGAGATGTAGTACAGTATAAAGTACTATATGTACCTCTGAGGTATAGTACAGTATAAAGTACAACATGTACCTCTGAGATGTAGTACAGTATAAAGTACAACATGTACCTCTGAGGTGTAGTACAGTATAAAGTACAACATGTACCTCTGAGATGTAGTACAGTATAAAGTACAACATGTACCTATGAGGTGTAGTACAGTATAAAGAACTACATGTCCCTCTGAGGTGTAGTACAGTATAAAGTACACTGTGTACCTCTGAGAAGTAGTACAGTATAAAGTACTATATGTACCTCTGAGGTGTAGTACAGTATAAAGTACTATATGTACCTCTGAGAAGTAGTACAGTATAAAGTACTATATGTACCTCTGAGGTGTAGGACAGTATAAAGTACACTGTGTACCTCTGAGAAGTAGTACAGTATAAAGTACTATATGTACCTCTGAGATGTAGTACAGTATAAAGTACTATATGTACCTCTGAGATGTAGTATAGTATAAAGTACTATATGTACCTCTGAGGTGGAGTACAGTATAAAGTACAACATGTACCTCTGAGGTGTAGTACAGTATAAAGTACTACATGTACCTCTGAGATGTAGTACAGTATAAAGTACTACATGTACCTCTGAGGTGTAGTACAGTATAAAGTACACTGTGTACCTCTGAGAAGTAGTACAGTATAAAGTACTATATATACCTCTGAGGTGTAGTACAGTATAAAGTACTATATGTACCTCTGAGAAGTAGTACAGTATAAAGTACTATATGTATCTCTGAGGTGTAGTACAGTATAAAGTACACTGTGTACCTCTGAGAAGTAGTACAGTATAAAGTACTACATGTACCTCTGAGGTGTAGTACAGTATAAAGTACAACATGTACCTCTGAGATGTAGTACAGTATAAAGTACAACATGTACCTCTGAGATGTAGTACAGTATAAAGTACTATATGTACCTCTGAGATGTAGTACAGTATAAAGTACATGTACCTCTGAGATGTAGTACAGTATAAAGTACTACATGTACCTCTGAGCTGTAGTACAGTATAATGTACTATATGTACCTCTGAGGTGTAGTACAGTATAAAGTACAACATGTACCTCTGAGGTGTAGTACAGTATAAAGTACACTGTGTACCTCTGAGAAGTAGTACAGTACAAAGTACTACATGTACCTCTGAGGTGTAGTACAGTATAAAGTACACTGTGTACCTCTGAGAAGTAGTACAGTACAAAGTACTACATGTACATCTGAGGTGTAGTACAGTATAAAGTACACTGTGTACCTCTGAGAAGTAGTACAGTACAAAGTACTACATGTACATCTGAGGTGTAGTACAGTATAAAGTACTACATGTACCTCTGAGATGTAGTATAGTATAAAGTACCATATGTACCTCTGAGGTGTAGTACAGTATAAAGTACTACATGTACCTCTGAAATGTAGTACAGTATAAAGTACTACATGTACCTCTGAGGTGTAGTACAGTATAAAGTACAACATGTACCTCTGACATGTAGTACAGTATAAAGTACAACATGTCCCTCTGAGGTGTAGTACAGTATAAAGTACACTGTGTACCTCTGAGAAGTAGTACAGTATAAAGTACTATATGTACCTCTGAGGTGTAGTACAGTATAAAGTACTATATGTACCTCTGAGAAGTAGTACAGTATAAAGTACTATATGTACCTCTGAGGTGTAGTACAGTATAAAGTACACTGTGTACCTCTGAGAAGTAGTACAGTATAAAGTACTATATGTACCTCTGAGGTGTAGTACAGTATAAAGTACACTGTGTACCTCTGAGAAGTAGTACAGTATAAAGTACAACATGTACCTCTGAGATGTAGGATAGTATAAAGTACTTTATGTACCTCTGAGGTGTAGTACAGTATAAAGTACTACATGTACCTCTGAGATGTAGTATAGTATAAAGTAATATATGTACCTCTGAGGTGTAGTTCAGTATAAAGTACTACATGTACCTCTGAGATGTAGTACAGTATAAAGTGCTATATGTACCTCTGAGGTGTAGTACAGTATAAAGTACTACATGTACCTCTGAGATGTAGAATAGTATAAAGTACTACATGTACCGCTGAGGTGTAGTACAGTATAAAGTACGACATGTACCTCTGAGATGTAGTTTTGTATAAAGTACTATATGTACCATTGAGGTGTAGTGCAGTATAAAGTACTACATGTACCTCTGAGATGTAGTACAGTATAAAGTACAACATGTACCTCTGAGGTGTAGTACAGTATAAAGTACAACATGTACCTCTGAGATGTAGTACAGTATAAAGTACAACATGTACCTCTGAGGTGTAGTACAGTATAAAGTACAACATGTACCTCTGAGATGTAGTACAGTATAAAGTACAACGTGTACCTCTGAGGTGTAGTACAGTATAAAGTACTACATGTCCCTCTGAGATGTAGTACAGTACAAAGTACTACATGTCCCTCTGAGGTGTAGTACAGTATAAAGTACACTGTGTACCTCTGAGAAGTAGTACAGTATAAAGTACTATATGTATCTCTGAGGTGTAGTACAGTATAAAGTACACTGTGTACCTCTGAGAAGTAGTACAGTATAAAGTACTACATGTACCTCTGAGGTGTAGTACAGTATAAAGTACAACATGTACCTCTGAGATGTAGTACAGTATAAAGTACTACATGTACCTCTGAGCTGTAGTACAGTATAATGTACTATATGTACCTCTGAGGTGTAGTACAGTATAAAGTACAACATGTACCTCTGAGATGTAGTACAGTATAAAGTACAACATGTACCTCTGAGGTGTAGTACAGTATAAAGTACTACATGTCCCTCTGAGGTGTAGTACAGTATAAAGTACACTGTGTACCTCTGAGAAGTAGTACAGTACAAAGTACTACATGTACCTCTGAGGTGTAGTACAGTATAAAGTACTACATGTACATCTGAGGTGTAGTACAGTATAAAGTACTGCATGTACCTCTGAGATGTAGTATAGTATAAAGTACTATATGTACCTCTGAGGTGTAGTACAGTATAAAGTACTACATGTACCTCTGAGATGTAGTACAGTATAAAGTACTACATGTACCTCTGAGGTGTAGTACAGTATAAAGTACAACATGTACCTCTGACATGTAGTACAGTATAAAGTACAACATGTACCTCTGAGGTGTAGTACAGTATAAAGTACAACATGTACCTCTGAGATGTAGTATAGTATAAAGTACTATATGTACCTCTGAGGTGTAGTACAGTATAAAGTACAACATGTACCTCTGAGGTGTAGTACAGTATAAAGTACTACATGTCCCTCTGAGGTGTAGTACAGTATAAAGTACTACATGTCCCTCTGAGGTGTAGTACAGTATAAAGTACACTATGTACCTCTGAGAAGTAGTCCAGTATAAAGTACTATATGTACCTCTGAGGTGTAGTACAGTATAAAGTACTATATGTACCTCTGAGAAGTAGGACAGTATAAAGTACTATATGTACCTCTGAGGTGTATTACAGTATAAAGTACACTGTGTACCTCTGAGATGTAGTACAGTAAAAAGTACTATATGTACCTCTGAGATGTAGTGTAGTATAAAGTACTATATGTACCTCTGAGGTGTAGTACAGTATAAAGTACAACATGTACCTCTGAGGTGTAGTACAGTATAAAGTACTATATGTACCTCTGAGGTGTAGTACAGTATAAAGTACAACATGTACCTCTGAGGTGTAGTACAGTATAAAGTACTACATGTCCCTCTGAGGTGTAGTACAGTATAAAGTACTACATGTCCCTCTGAGGTGTAGTACAGTATAAAGTACACTATGTACCTCTGAGAAGTAGTCCAGTATAAAGTACTATATGTACCTCTGAGGTGTAGTACAGTATAAAGTACTATATGTACCTCTGAGAAGTAGGACAGTATAAAGTACTATATGTACCTCTGAGGTGTATTACAGTATGAAGTACACTGTGTACCTCTGAGATGTAGTACAGTATAAAGTACTATATGTACCTCTGAGATGTAGTGTAGTATAAAGTACTATATGTACCTCTGAGGTGTAGTACAGTATAAAGTACAACATGTACCTCTGAGGTGTAGTACAGTATAAAGTACTATATGTACCTCTGAGGTGTAGTACAGTATAAAGTACAACATGTACCTCTGAGGTGTAGAACAGTATAAAGTACTATATGTACCTCTGATATGTAGTACAGTATAAAGTACAACATGTACCTCTGAGGTGTAGTACAGTATAAAGTACTACATGTACCTCTGAGGTGTAGTACAGTATAAAGTACTATATGTACCTCTGAGATGTAGTACAGTATAAAGTACTTCATGTACCTCTGAGATGTAGTACAGTATAAAGTACTACATGTACCTCTGAGGTGTAGTACAGTATAAAGTACTATATGTACCTCTGAGATGTAGTACAGTATAAAGTACTACATGTACCTCTGAGATGTAGTACAGTATAAAGTACTATATGTACCTCTGAGATGTAGT
The DNA here is from genome assembly GCA_028022725.1 of Lycodopsis pacificus. Classification (NCBI taxonomy): domain Eukaryota; kingdom Metazoa; phylum Chordata; class Actinopteri; order Perciformes; family Zoarcidae; genus Lycodopsis; species Lycodopsis pacificus. The sequence goes on from CM051699.1 coordinate 26,978,623, forward strand.
ACAGTATAAAGTACAACATGTACCTGTGAGATGTAGTACAGTATAAAGTACAACATGTACCTCTGAGGTGTAGTACAGTATAAAGTACTACATGTACCTCTGAGGTGTAGTACAGTATAAAGTACGACATGTACCTCTGAGATGTAGTACAGTATAAAGTACAACATGTACCTCTGAGATGTAGTACAGTATAAAATACTATATGTACCTCTGAGGTATAGTACAGTATAAAGTACAACATGTACCTCTGAGATGTAGTACAGTATAAAGTACAACATGTACCTCTGAGGTGTAGTACAGTATAAAGTACAACATGTACCTCTGAGATGTAGTACAGTATAAAGTACAACATGTACCTCTGAGGTGTAGTACAGTATAAAGAACTACATGTCCCTCTGAGGTGTAGTACAGTATAAAGTACACTGTGTACCTCTGAGAAGTAGTACAATATAAAGTACTATATGTACCTCTGAGGTGTAGTACAGTATAAAGTACTATATGTACCTCTGAGAAGTAGTACAGTATAAAGTACTATATGTACCTCTGAGGTGTAGGACAGTATAAAGTACACTGTGTACCTCTGAGAAGTAGTACAGTATAAAGTACTATATGTACCTCTGAGATGTAGTACAGTATAAAGTACTATATGTACCTCTGAGATGTAGTATAGTATAAAGTACTATATGTACCTCTGAGGTGGAGTACAGTATAAAGTACAACATGTACCTCTGAGGTGTAGTACAGTATAAAGTACTATATGTACCTCTGAGGTGTAGTACAGTATAAAGTACAACATGTACCTCTGAGGTGTAGTACAGTATAAAGTACGATATGTACCTCTGATATGTAGTACAGTATAAAGTACAACATGTACCTCTGAGATGCAGTACAGTATAAAGTACAACATGTACCTCTGAGGTGTAGTACAGTATAAAGTACTACATGTACCTCTGAGAAGTAGTACAGTATAAAGTACTATATGTACCTCTGAGGTGTAGTACAGTATAAAGTACAACATGTACCTCTGAGGTGTAGTACAGTATAAAGTACACTGTGTACCTCTGAGAAGTAGTACAGTATAAAGTACTCTATCTACCTCTGAGGTGTAGTACAGTATAAAGTACAACATGTACCTCTGAGGTGTAGTACAGTATAAAGTACTACATGTACCTCTGAGATGTAGTACAGTATAAAGTACAACATGTACCTCTGAGATGTAGTACAGTATAAAGTACATGTACCTCTGAGGTGTAGTACAGTATAAAGTACAACATGTACCTCTGAGATGTAGTACAGTATAAAGTACATGTACCTCTGAGGTGTAGTACAGTACAAAGTACAACATGTACCTCTGAGATGTAGTACAGTATAAAGTACTACATGTCCCTCTGAGGTGTAGTACAGTATAAAGTACACTGTGTACCTCTGAGAAGTAGTACAGTATAAAGTACTATATGTACCTCAAAGGTGTAGTACAGTATAAAGTACTATATGTACCTCTGAGGTGTAGTACAGTATAAAGTACAACATGTACCTCTGAGATGTAGTACAGTATAAAGTACAACATGTACCTCTGAGGTGTAGTACAGTATAAAGTACACTGTGTACCTCTGAGAAGTAGTACAGTATAAAGTACTATATGTACCTCAAAGGTGTAGTACAGTATAAAGTACTATATGTACCTCTGAGGTGTAGTACAGTATAAAGTACACTGTGTACCTCTGAGAAGTAGTACAGTATAAAGTACTACATGTACCTCTGAGGTGTAGTACAGTATAAAGTACAACATGTACCTCTGAGATGTAGTACAGTATAAAGTACAACATGTACCTCTGAGATGTAGTACAGTATAAAGTACTATATGTACCTCTGAGATGTAGTACAGTATAAAGTACATGTACCTCTGAGATGTAGTACAGTATAAAGTACTACATGTACCTCTGAGCTGTAGTACAGTATAATGTACTATATGTACCTCTGAGGTGTAGTACAGTATAAAGTACAACATGTACCTCTGAGATGTAGTACAGTATAAAGTACAACATGTACCTCTGAGGTGTAGTACAGTATAAAGTACTACATGTCCCTCTGAGGTGTAGTACAGTATAAAGTACACTGTGTACCTCTGAGAAGTAGTACAGTACAAAGTACTACATGTACCTCTGAGGTGTAGTACAGTATAAAGTACACTGTGTACCTCTGAGAAGTAGTACAGTACAAAGTACTACATGTACATCTGAGGTGTAGTACAGTATAAAGTACTACATGTACCTCTGAGATGTAGTATAGTATAAAGTACCATATGTACCTCTGAGGTGTAGTACAGTATAAAGTACTACATGTACCTCTGAAATGTAGTACAGTATAAAGTACTACATGTACCTCTGAGGTGTAGTACAGTATAAAGTACAACATGTACCTCTGACATGTAGTACAGTATAAAGTACAACATGTACCTCTGAGGTGTAGTACAGTATAAAGTACAACATGTACCTCTGAGATGTAGTATAGTATAAAGTACTATATGTACCTCTGAGGTGTAGTACAGTATAAAGTACAACATGTACCTCTGAGATGTAGTATACTATAAAGTACTATATGTACCTCTGAGGTGTAGTACAGTATAAAGTACAACATGTACCTCTGAGGTGTAGTACAGTATAAAGTACTACATGTCCCTCTGAGGTGTAGTACAGTATAAAGTACTACATGTCCCTCTGAGGTGTAGTACAGTATAAAGTACACTGTGTACCTCTGAGAAGTAGTACAGTATAAAGTACTATATGTACCTCTGAGGTGTAGTACAGTATAAAGTACTATATGTACCTCTGAGAAGTAGTACAGTATAAAGTACTATATGTACCTCTGAGGTGTAGTACAGTATAAAGTACACTGTGTACCTCTGAGAAGTAGTACAGTATAAAGTACTATATGTACCTCTGAGGTGTAGTACAGTATAAAGTACACTGTGTACCTCTGAGAAGTAGTACAGTATAAAGTACAACATGTACCTCTGAGATGTAGGATAGTATAAAGTACTTTATGTACCTCTGAGGTGTAGTACAGTATAAAGTACTACATGTACCTCTGAGATGTAGTATAGTATAAAGTAATATATGTACCTCTGAGGTGTAGTTCAGTATAAAGTACTACATGTACCTCTGAGATGTAGTACAGTATAAAGTGCTATATGTACCTCTGAGGTGTAGTACAGTATAAAGTACTACATGTACCTCTGAGATGTAGTATAGTATAAAGTACTACATGTACCGCTGAGGTGTAGTACAGTATAAAGTACGACATGTACCTCTGAGATGTAGTATAGTATAAAGTACTATATGTACCTTTGAGGTGTAGTGCAGTATAAAGTACTACATGTACCTCTGAGATGTAGTACAGTATAAAGTACAACATGTACCTCTGAGGTGTAGTACAGTATAAAGTACAACATGTACCTCTGAGATGTAGTACAGTATAAAGTACAACATGTACCTCTGAGGTGTAGTACAGTATAAAGTACAACATGTACCTCTGAGATGTAGTACAGTATAAAGTACAACGTGTACCTCTGAGGTGTAGTACAGTATAAAGTACTACATGTCCCTCTGAGATGTAGTACAGTACAAAGTACTACATGTCCCTCTGAGGTGTAGTACAGTATAAAGTACACTGTGTACCTCTGAGAAGTAGTACAGTATAAAGTACTATATGTATCTCTGAGGTGTAGTACAGTATAAAGTACACTGTGTACCTCTGAGAAGTAGTACAGTATAAAGTACTACATGTACCTCTGAGGTGTAGTACAGTATAAAGTACAACATGTACCTCTGAGATGTAGTACAGTATAAAGTACTACATGTACCTCTGAGCTGTAGTACAGTATAATGTACTATATGTACCTCTGAGGTGTAGTACAGTATAAAGTACAACATGTACCTCTGAGATGTAGTACAGTATAAAGTACAACATGTACCTCTGAGGTGTAGTACAGTATAAAGTACTACATGTCCCTCTGAGGTGTAGTACAGTATAAAGTACACTGTGTACCTCTGAGAAGTAGTACAGTATAAAGTACTACATGTCCCTCTGAGGTGTAGTACAGTATAAAGTACTACATGTCCCTCTGAGGTGTAGTACAGTATAAAGTACACTGTGTACCTCTGAGAAGTAGTACAGTATAAAGTACTATATGTACCTCTGAGGTGTAGTACAGTATAAAGTACTATATGTACCTCTGAGAAGTAGTACAGTATAAAGTACTATATGTACCTCTGAGGTGTAGTACAGTATAAAGTACACTGTGTACCTCTGAGAAGTAGTACAGTATAAAGTACTATATGTACCTCTGAGGTGTAGTACAGTATAAAGTACACTGTGTACCTCTGAGAAGTAGTACAGTATAAAGTACAACATGTACCTCTGAGATGTAGGATAGTATAAAGTACTTTATGTACCTCTGAGGTGTAGTACAGTATAAAGTACTACATGTACCTCTGAGATGTAGTATAGTATAAAGTAATATATGTACCTCTGAGGTGTAGTTCAGTATAAAGTACTACATGTACCTCTGAGATGTAGTACAGTATAAAGTGCTATATGTACCTCTGAGGTGTAGTACAGTATAAAGTACTACATGTACCTCTGAGATGTAGTATAGTATAAAGTACTACATGTACCGCTGAGGTGTAGTACAGTATAAAGTACGACATGTACCTCTGAGATGTAGTATAGTATAAAGTACTATATGTACCTTTGAGGTGTAGTGCAGTATAAAGTACTACATGTACCTCTGAGATGTAGTACAGTATAAAGTACAACATGTACCTCTGAGGTGTAGTACAGTATAAAGTACAACATGTACCTCTGAGATGTAGTACAGTATAAAGTACAACATGTACCTCTGAGGTGTAGTACAGTATAAAGTACAACATGTACCTCTGAGATGTAGTACAGTATAAAGTACAACGTGTACCTCTGAGGTGTAGTACAGTATAAAGTACTACATGTCCCTCTGAGATGTAGTACAGTACAAAGTACTACATGTCCCTCTGAGGTGTAGTACAGTATAAAGTACACTGTGTACCTCTGAGAAGTAGTACAGTATAAAGTACTATATGTATCTCTGAGGTGTAGTACAGTATAAAGTACACTGTGTACCTCTGAGAAGTAGTACAGTATAAAGTACTACATGTACCTCTGAGGTGTAGTACAGTATAAAGTACAACATGTACCTCTGAGATGTAGTACAGTATAAAGTACTACATGTACCTCTGAGCTGTAGTACAGTATAATGTACTATATGTACCTCTGAGGTGTAGTACAGTATAAAGTACAACATGTACCTCTGAGATGTAGTACAGTATAAAGTACAACATGTACCTCTGAGGTGTAGTACAGTATAAAGTACTACATGTCCCTCTGAGGTGTAGTACAGTATAAAGTACACTGTGTACCTCTGAGAAGTAGTACAGTACAAAGTACTACATGTACCTCTGAGGTGTAGTACAGTATAAAGTACTACATGTACATCTGAGGTGTAGTACAGTATAAAGTACTGCATGTACCTCTGAGATGTAGTATAGTATAAAGTACTATATGTACCTCTGAGGTGTAGTACAGTATAAAGTACTACATGTACCTCTGAGATGTAGTACAGTATAAAGTACTACATGTACCTCTGAGGTGTAGTACAGTATAAAGTACAACATGTACCTCTGACATGTAGTACAGTATAAAGTACAACATGTACCTCTGAGGTGTAGTACAGTATAAAGTACAACATGTACCTCTGAGATGTAGTATAGTATAAAGTACTATATGTACCTCTGAGGTGTAGTACAGTATAAAGTACAACATGTACCTCTGAGGTGTAGTACAGTATAAAGTACTACATGTCCCTCTGAGGTGTAGTACAGTATAAAGTACTACATGTCCCTCTGAGGTGTAGTACAGTATAAAGTACACTATGTACCTCTGAGAAGTAGTCCAGTATAAAGTACTATATGTACCTCTGAGGTGTAGTACAGTATAAAGTACTATATGTACCTCTGAGAAGTAGGACAGTATAAAGTACTATATGTACCTCTGAGGTGTATTACAGTATAAAGTACACTGTGTACCTCTGAGATGTAGTACAGTATAAAGTACTATATGTACCTCTGAGATGTAGTGTAGTATAAAGTACTATATGTACCTCTGAGGTGTAGTACAGTATAAAGTACAACATGTACCTCTGAGGTGTAGTACAGTATAAAGTACTATATGTACCTCTGAGGTGTAGTACAGTATAAAGTACAACATGTACCTCTGAGGTGTAGTACAGTATAAAGTACTACATGTCCCTCTGAGGTGTAGTACAGTATAAAGTACTACATGTCCCTCTGAGGTGTAGTACAGTATAAAGTACACTATGTACCTCTGAGAAGTAGTCCAGTATAAAGTACTATATGTACCTCTGAGGTGTAGTACAGTATAAAGTACTATATGTACCTCTGAGAAGTAGGACAGTATAAAGTACTATATGTACCTCTGAGGTGTATTACAGTATAAAGTACACTGTGTACCTCTGAGATGTAGTACAGTATAAAGTACTATATGTACCTCTGAGATGTAGTGTAGTATAAAGTACTATATGTACCTCTGAGGTGTAGTACAGTATAAAGTACAACATGTACCTCTGAGGTGTAGTACAGTATAAAGTACTATATGTACCTCTGAGGTGTAGTACAGTATAAAGTACAACATGTACCTCTGAGGTGTAGAACAGTATAAAGTACTATATGTACCTCTGATATGTAGTACAGTATAAAGTACAACATGTACCTCTGAGGTGTAGTACAGTATAAAGTACTACATGTACCTCTGAGGTGTAGTACAGTATAAAGTACAATATGTACCTCTGAGATGTAGTACAGTATAAAGTACTACATGTACCTCTGAGATGTAGTACAGTATAAAGTACTACATGTACCTCTGAGGTGTAGTACAGTATAAAGTACTATATGTACCTCTGAGATGTAGTACAGTATAAAGTACTACATGTACCTCTGAGATGTAGTACAGTATAAAGTACTATATGTACCTCTGAGATGTAGTACAGTATAAAGTACAACATGTACCTCTGAGATGTAGTACAGTATAAAGTACAACATGTACCTCTGAGGTGTAGTACAGTATAAAGTACTACATGTACCTCTGAGGTGTAGTACAGTATAAAGTACGACATGTACCTCTGAGATGTAGTACAGTATAAAGTACAACATGTACCTCTGAGATGTAGTACAGTATAAAATACTATATGTACCTCTGAGGTATAGTACAGTATAAAGTACAACATGTACCTCTGAGATGTAGTACAGTATAAAGTACAACATGTACCTCTGAGGTGTAGTACAGTATAAAGTACAACATGTACCTCTGAGATGTAGTACAGTATAAAGTACAACATGTACCTCTGAGATGTAGTACAGTATAAAGTACATGTACCTCTGAGGTGAAGTACAGTACAAAGTACAACATGTACCTCTGAGATGTAGTACAGTATAAAGTACTACATGTCCCTCTGAGGTGTAGTACAGTATAAAGTACACTGTGTACCTCTGAGAAGTAGTACAGTATAAAGTACTATATGTACCTCAAAGGTGTAGTACAGTATAAAGTACAACATGTACCTCTGAGATGTAGTACAGTATAAAGTACAACATGTACCTCTGAGGTGTAGTACAGTATAAAGAACTACATGTCCCTCTGAGGTGTAGTACAGTATAAAGTACACTGTGTACCTCTGAGAAGTAGTACAGTATAAAGTACTATATGTACCTCAAAGGTGTAGTACAGTATAAAGTACTATATGTACCTCTGAGATGTAGTACAGTATAAAGTACAACATGTACCTCTGAGATGTAGTACAGTATAAAGTACATGTACCTCTGAGGTGAAGTACAGTACAAAGTACAACATGTACCTCTGAGATGTAGTACAGTATAAAGTACTACATGTCCCTCTGAGGTGTAGTACAGTATAAAGTACACTGTGTACCTCTGAGAAGTAGTACAGTATAAAGTACTATATGTACCTCAAAGGTGTAGTACAGTATAAAGTACAACATGTACCTCTGAGATGTAGTACAGTATAAAGTACAACATGTACCTCTGAGGTGTAGTACAGTATAAAGAACTACATGTCCCTCTGAGGTGTAGTACAGTATAAAGTACACTGTGTACCTCTGAGAAGTAGTACAGTATAAAGTACTATATGTACCTCAAAGGTGTAGTACAGTATAAAGTACTATATGTACCTCTGAGATGTAGTACAGTATAAAGTACAACATGTACCTCTGAGAAGTAGTACAGTATAAAGTACTATATGTACCTCTGAGATGTAGTACAGTATAAAGTACTATATGTACCTCTGAGATGTAGGATAGTATAAAGTACTATATGTACCTCTGAGGTGGAGTACAGTATAAAGTACAACATGTACCTCTGAGGTGTAGTACAGTATAAAGTACTATTTGTACCTCTGAGGTGTAGTACAGTATAAAGTACAACATGTACCTCTGAGGTGTAGTACAGTATAAAGTACGATATGTACCTCTGATATGTAGTACAGTATAAAGTACAACATGTACCTCTGAGATGCAGTACAGTATAAAGTACAACATGTACCTCTGAGGTGTAGTACAGTATAAAGTACTACATGTACCTCTGAGATGTAGTACAGTATAAAGTACTACATGTACCTCTGAGGTGTAGTACAGTATAAAGTACACTGTGTACCTCTGAGAAGTAGTACAGTATAAAGTACTATATGTACCTCTGAGGTGTAGTACAGTATAAAGTACAACATGTACCTCTGAGGTGTAGTACAGTATAAAGTACACTGTGTACCTCTGAGAAGTAGTACAGTATAAAGTACTACATGTACCTCTGAGGTGTAGTACAGTATAAAGTACAACATGTACCTCTGAGATGTAGTACAGTATAAAGTACAACATGTACCTCTGAGATGTAGTACAGTATAAAGTACTATATGTACCTCTGAGATGTAGTACAGTATAAAGTACATGTACCTCTGAGATGTAGTACAGTATAAAGTACTACATGTACCTCTGAGCTGTAGTACAGTATAATGTACTATATGTACCTCTGAGGTGTAGTACAGTATAAAGTACAACATGTACCTCTGAGATGTAGTACAGTATAAAGTACAACATGTACCTCTGAGGTGTAGTACAGTATAAAGTACTACATGTCCCTCTGAGGTGTAGTACAGTATAAAGTACACTGTGTACCTCTGAGAAGTAGTACAGTACAAAGTACTACATGTACCTCTGAGGTGTAGTACAGTATAAAGTACACTGTGTACCTCTGAGAAGTAGTACAGTATAAAGTACTCTATCTACCTCTGAGGTGTAGTACAGTATAAAGTACACTGTGTACCTCTGAGAAGTAGTACAGTATAAAGTACTATATGTACCTCTGAGGTGTAGTACAGTATAAAGTACTACATGTACCTCTGAGGTGTAGTACAGTATAAAGTACTACATGTACCTCTGAGATGTAGTACAGTATAAAGTACAACATATACCTCTGAGATGTAGTACAGTATAAAGTGCAACATGTACCTCTGAGATGTAGTACAGTATAAAGTACTATATGTACCTCTGAGGTGTAGTACAGTATAAAGTACAACATGTACCTCTGAAGATGTAGTACAGTATAAAGTACAACATGTACCTCTGAGATGTAGTACAGTATAAAGTTCAACATGTACCTCTGAGGTGTAGTACAGTATAAAGTACAACATGTACCTCTGAGGTGTAGTATAGTATAAAGTACTATATGTACCTCTGAGGTGTAGTACAGTATAAAGTACTATATGTACCTCTGAGGTGTAGTACAGTATAAAGTACTACATGTACCTCTGAGATGTAGTACAGTATAAAGTACTATATGTACCTCTGAGGTGTAGTACAGTATAAAGTACAACATGTACCTGTGAGATGTAGTACAGTATAAAGTACTACATGTACCTCTGAGGTGTAGTACAGTATAAAGTACTATATGTACCGCTGAGGTGTAGTACAGTATAAAGTACTATATGTACCTCTGAGGTGTAGTACAGTATAAAGTACAACATGTACCTCTGAGGTGTAGTACAGTATAAAGTACACTGTGTACCTCTGAGAAGTAGTACAGTATAAAGTACTATATGTACCTCTGAGGTGTAGTACAGTATAAAGTACAACATGTACCTCTGAGGTGTAGTACAGTATAAAGTACTACATGTACCTCTGAGATGTAGTACAGTATAAAGTACAACATGTACCTCTGAGATGTAGTACAGTATAAAGTACATGTACCTCTGAGGTGTAGTACAGTATAAAGTACAACATGTACCTCTGAGATGTAGTACAGTATAAAGTACATGTACCTCTGAGGTGAAGTACAGTACAAAGTACAACATGTACCTCTGAGATGTAGTACAGTATAAAGTACTACATGTCCCTCTGAGGTGTAGTACAGTATAAAGTACACTGTGTACCTCTGAGAAGTAGTACAGTATAAAGTACTATATGTACCTCAAAGGTGTAGTACAGTATAAAGTACTATATGTACCTCTGAGGTGTAGTACAGTATAAAGTACAACATGTACCTCTGAGATGTAGTACAGTATAAAGTACAACATGTACCTCTGAGGTGTAGTACAGTATAAAGTACAACATGTACCTCTGAGATGTAGTACAGTATAAAGTACTACATGTCCCTCTGAGATGTAGTACAGTATAAAGTACTACATGTCCCTCTGAGGTGTAGTACAGTATAAAGTACACTGTGTACCTCTGAGAAGTAGTACAGTATAAAGTACTATATGTACCTCTGAGGTGTAGTACAGTATAAAGTACTATATGTACCTCTGAGGTGTAGTACAGTATAAAGTACACTGTGTACCTCTGAGAAGTAGTACAGTATAAAGTACTATATGTACCTCTGAGATGTAGTACAGTATAAAGTACTATATGTACCTCTGAGGTGTAGTACAGTATAAAGTACTACATGTACCTCTGAGGTGTAGTACAGTATAAAGTACTACATGTACCTCTGAGATGTAGTACAGTATAAAGTACAACATATACCTCTGAGATGTAGTACAGTATAAAGTGCAACATGTACCTCTGAGATGTAGTACAGTATAAAGTACGATATGTACCTCTGAGGTGTAGTACAGTATAAAGTACAACATGTACCTCTGAAGATGTAGTACAGTATAAAGTACAACATGTACCTCTGAGGTGTAGTACAGTATAAAGTACAACATGTACCTCTGAGGTGTAGTACAGTATAAAGTACAACATGTACCTCTGAGATGTAGTATAGTATAAAGTACTATATGTACCTCTGAGGTGTAGTACAGTATAAAGTACTATATGTACCTCTGAGGTGTAGTACAGTATAAAGTACTACATGTACCTCTGAGATGTAGTACAGTATAAAGTACTATATGTACCTCTGAGGTGTAGTACAGTGTAAAGTACAACATGTACCTGTGAGATGTAGTACAGTATAAAGTACGACATGTACCTCTGAGGTGTAGTACAGTATAAAGTACTATATGTACCGCTGAGGTGTAGTACAGTATAAAGTACTATATGTACCTCTGAGGTGGAGTACAGTATAAAGTACAACATGTACCTCTGAGGTGTAGTACAGTATAAAGTACACTGTGTACCTCTGAGAAGTAGTACAGTATAAAGTACTATTTGTACCTCTGAAGTGTAGTACAGTATAAAGTACAACATGTACCTCTGAGGTGTAGTACAGTATAAAGTACTACATGTACCTCTGAGATGTAGTACAGTATAAAGTACAACATGTACCTCTGAGATGTAGTACAGTATAAAGTACATGTACCTCTGAGGTGTAGTACAGTATAAAGTACAACATGTACCTCTGAGATGTAGTACAGTATAAAGTACATGTACCTCTGAGATGTAGTACAGTATAAAGTACATGTACCTCTGAGGTGTAGTACAGTACAAAGTACAACATGTACCTCTGAGATGTAGTACAGTATAAAGTACTACATGTCCCTCTGAGGTGTAGTACAGTATAAAGTACACTGTGTACCTCTGAGAAGTAGTACAGTATAAAGTACTATATGTACCTCAAAGGTGTAGTACAGTATAAAGTACTATATGTACCTCTGAGGTGTAGTACAGTATAAAGTACAACATGTACCTCTGAGATGTAGTACAGTATAAAGTACAACATGTACCTCTGAGGTGTAGTACAGTATAAAGTACAACATGTACCTCTGAGATGTAGTACAGTATAAAGTACTACATGTCCCTCTGAGATGTAGTACAGTATAAAGTACTACATGTCCCTCTGAGGTGTAGTACAGTATAAAGTACACTGTGTACCTCTGAGAAGTAGTACAGTATAAAGTACTATATGTACCTCTGAGGTGTAGTACAGTATAAAGTACGATATGTACCTCTGAGGTGTAGTACAGTATAAAGTACACTGTGTACCTCTGAGAAGTAGTACAGTATAAAGTACTCTATCTACCTCTGAGGTGTAGTACAGTATAAAGTACAACATGTACCTCTGAGGTGTAGTACAGTATAAAGTACTACATGTACCTCTGAGATGTAGTACAGTATAAAGTACAACATGTACCTCTGAGATGTAGTACAGTATAAAGTACATGTACCTCTGAGGTGTAGTACAGTATAAAGTACAACATGTACCTCTGAGATGTAGTACAGTATAAAGTACATGTACCTCTGAGGTGTAGTACAGTACAAAGTACAACATGTACCTCTGAGATGTAGTACAGTATAAAGTACTACATGTCCCTCTGAGGTGTAGTACAGTATAAAGTACACTGTGTACCTCTGAGAAGTAGTACAGTATAAAGTACTATATGTACCTCAAAGGTGTAGTACAGTATAAAGTACTATATGTACCTCTGAGGTGTAGTACAGTATAAAGTACAACATGTACCTCTGAGATGTAGTACAGTATAAAGTACAACATGTACCTCTGAGGTGTAGTACAGTATAAAGTACACTGTGTACCTCTGAGAAGTAGTACAGTATAAAGTACTATATGTACCTCAAAGGTGTAGTACAGTATAAAGTACTATATGTACCTCTGAGGTGTAGTACAGTATAAAGTACAACATGTACCTCTGAGATGTAGTACAGTATAAAGTACAACATGTACCTCTGAGATGTAGTACAGTATAAAGTACTACATGTCCCTCTGAGATGTAGTACAGTATAAAGTACTACATGTCCCTCTGAGGTGTAGTACAGTATAAAGTACACTGTGTACCTCTGAGAAGTAGTACAGTATAAAGTACTATATGTACCTCTGAGGTATTGTACAGTATAAAGTACTATATGTACCTCTGAGGTGTAGTACAGTATAAAGTACACTGTGTACCTCTGAGAAGTAGTACAGTATAAAGTACTCTATCTACCTCTGAGGTGTAGTACAGTATAAAGTACACTGTGTACCTCTGAGAAGTAGTACAGTATAAAGTACTATATGTACCTCTGAGGTGTAGTACAGTATAAAGTACACTGTGTACCTCTGAGAAGTAGTACAGTATAAAGTACTCTATCTACCTCTGAGGTGTAGTACAGTATAAAGTACACTGTGTACCTCTGAGAAGTAGTACAGTATAAAGTACAACATATACCTCTGAGATGTAGTACAGTATAAAGTGCAACATGTACCTCTGAGATGTAGTACAGTATAAAGTACGATATGTACCTCTGAGGTGTAGTACAGTATAAAGTACTTTATGTACCTCTGAGGTGTAGTACAGTATAAAGTACAACATGTACCTCTGAGATGTAGTACAGTATAAAGTACAACATGTACCTCTGAGGTGTAGTACAGTATAAAGTACAACATGTACCTCTGAGATGTAGTACAGTATAAAGTACTACATGTCCCTCTGAGATGTAGTACAGTATAAAGTACTACATGTCCCTCTGAGGTGTAGTACAGTATAAAGTACACTGTGTACCTCTGAGAAGTAGTACAGTATAAAGTACTATATGTACCTCTGAGGTGTAGTACAGTATAAAGTACTATATGTACCTCTGAGGTGTAGTACAGTATAAAGTACACTGTGTACCTCTGAGAAGTAGTACAGTATAAAGTACTCTATCTACCTCTGAGGTGTAGTACAGTATAAAGTACACTGTGTACCTCTGAGAAGTAGTACAGTATAAAGTACTATATGTACCTCTGAGATGTAGTACAGTATAAAGTACTATATGTACCTCTGAGGTGTAGTACAGTATAAAGTACAACATGTACCTCTGAGGTGTAGTACAGTATAAAGTACAACATATACCTCTGAGATGTAGTACAGTATAAAGTGGAACATGTACCTCTGAGATGTAGTACAGTATAAAGTACGATATGTACCTCTGAGGTGTAGTACAGTATAAAGTACAACATGTACCTCTGAAGATGTAGTACAGTATAAAGTACAACATGTACCTCTGAGATGTAGTACAGTATAAAGTACAACATGTACCTCTGAGGTGTAGTACAGTATAAAGTACAACATGTACCTCTGAGGTGTAGTACAGTATAAAGTACAACATGTACCTCTGAGATGTAGTATAGTATAAAGTACTATATGTACCTCTGAGGTGTAGTACAGTATAAAGTACTATATGTACCTCTGAGGTGTAGTACAGTATAAAGTACTACATGTACCTCTGAGATGTAGTACAGTATAAAGTACTATATGTACCTCTGAGGTGTAGTACAGTATAAAGTACAACATGTACCTCTGAGATGTAGTACAGTATAAAGTACAACATGTACCTCTGAGATGTAGTACAGTATAAAGTACAACATGTACCTCTGAGATGTAGTACAGTATAAAGTACATGTACCTCTGAGGTGTAGTACAGTATAAAGTACAACATGTACCTCTGAGATGTAGTACAGTATAAAGTACTACATGTCCCTCTGAGGTGTAGTACAGTATAAAGTACACTGTGTACCTCTGAGAAGTAGTACAGTATAAAGTACTATATGTACCTCTGAGGTGTAGTACAGTATAAAGTACTATATGTACCTCTGAGGTGTAGTACAGTATAAAGTACTATATTTACCTCTGAGGTGTAGTACAGTATAAAGTACACTGTGTACCTCTGAGAAGTAGTACAGTATAAAGTACTATATGTACCTCTGAGGTGTAGTACAGTATAAAGTACAACATGTACCTCTGAGGTGTAGTACAGTATAAAGTACAACATGTACCTCTGAGATGTAGTATCGTATAAAGTACTATGTGTACCTCTGAGGTGTAGTACAGTATAAAGTACTATATGTACCTCTGAGGTGTAGTACAGTATAAAGTACTACATGTACCTCTGAGATGTAGTATAGTATAAAGTACTATATGTACCTCTGAGGTGTAGTACAGTATAAAGTACAACATGTACCTGTGAGATGTAGTACAGTATAAAGTACTACATGTACCTCTGAGGTGTAGTACAGTATAAAGTACTATATGTACCGCTGAGGTGTAGTACAGTATAAAGTACTATATGTACCGCTGAGGTGTAGTACAGTATAAAGTACAACATGTACCTGTGAGATGTAGTACAGTATAAAGTACTACATGTACCTCTGAGGTGTAGTACAGTATAAAGTACTATATGTACCGCTGAGGTGTAGTACAGTATAAAGTACTACATGTACCTCTGAGGTGTAAGGCAAGGCAAGGCAAGTTTATTTGTGTCGCACATTTCAACAACAAGGTAATTCAAAGTGCTTCACATAAAACCATTAAAAGCATCAAAACATAAGACAAAAGAAAAGGAGATTTAAAAACAATTAAGAACATTCATTCATAAAACCATTAAAAATCGATGTCTCCCAGAGATCATCTACGCTGCACTCAAACCTCTACACTGCCAATTCTGTCAACCCACACACAAACCACCTATGGATCTTTGTTTTCTAGTGTGTGCCTGGCACGAGCTTGGTCCCGAAGGAAATACCGTTATAATTGTGCAGTCTCCACTTGTACTCCTTTCACGTCAGCGTATTTAAAAACAATTAAGAACATTCATTAAAACACAGTGTAAGACAGTTTCATAGTAAAATGCAGAAATGCAGGAAATTGATTAATATATTAATTGAGTGTGGTTCAATTAAAGGCAGCAGCAAACAGAAAAGTCTTCAATCTTGATTTAAAGGAGCTGAGGGTCTCAGCAGACCTGCAGCTTTCTGGGACTTTGTTCCAGATATGTGGATCAGAAAAACTGAACGCTGCTTCTCCATGTTTAGTTCTGACTCTGGGAACAGAAAGTAGACCGGTCCCAGACGACCTGAGGGGTCGGGATGGTTCATAAGGTAGCAGCAGATCAGAGATGTATTTTGGCCCTAAACCATTCAGTGCTTTGTAAACCAACAGCAGGATTTTAAAGTCAATTCTTTGTTGGACAGGAAGCCAGTGCAAAGACATCAGAACTGGGGTGATGTGATCCACCCTCCTGGTCTTAGTGAGGACTCGAGCTGCAGCGTTCTGAATCAGCTGCAGCTTTCTGACGGACTTTTTACAGAGACCTGTAAACACACCGTTACAGTAGTCCAGTCTGCTGAAGATAAATGCGTGGACAAGTTTTTCCAAATCCTGTTGAGACATAAATCCTCTAATCCTTGATATATTCTTCAGGTGATAGTAGGCTGATTTTGTAATTGTCTTGATATGGCTGTTCAGGTTGAGGTCTGAATCCATAACTACACCTAGATTTCTGGCTTGGTTTGTGGGTTTTAACATCAGTGATTGAAGCTGAGCGGTGATTTTCAATTGTTCGTCCTTGGTACCAAAAACAATTACTTCTGTTTTATCTTTGTTTAATTGAAGAAAATTCTGGCACATCCAGTTGTTGATTTGTTCAATGCAGTTACCCAGCCCTTGTATGGGATTATAGTCCCCTGGTGACATAGTTATGTAGATTTGTGTGTCGTCTGCATAATTATGATAACACACTTTGTTGTTTTCCATAATCTGAGCTAGTGGAAGCATGTAGATGTTGAACAGAAGAGGCCCCAGTATTGAACCTTGGGGAACACCACATGTCATTCTAGTCAGCTCTGATGTGTAATCAGCTACAGACACAAAGTATTCTCGGTCCTTCAAGTAGGATTCAAACCAGTTAAGTGCTGTGCCAGAGAGTCCCACCCAGATCTTTAGTCTTTCTAGGAGTATGGCATGGTCGACCGTGTCGAATGCAGCACTGAGATCCAGTAACACTAAGACTGAACTTCTGCCATTGTCTATGTTTAAGTGGATGTCGTTGAAAACCTTAACAAGAGCAGTTTCAGTGCTGTGGTGCTGTCGAAAGCCTGACTGGAAAACATCAAAGCAGTTATTTACGGCCAAGAAGTTGGTCAGCTGTTGGAAAACCGCTTTTTCAATTATTTTACTTAAAAATGGGAGGTTTGATATTGGCCTATAATTTTTCATCGTTGCGGAGTCTAAACTAGCCTTCTTTAGGAGCGGTTTAATAACTGCAGTTTTTAGGGCTTGTGGGAAGACACCTGAGAGAAGGGATGTGTTTACAATTTGTAAAAGATCAGTGGTCATGCAGTTTGAAATATCTTTGAAAAAGTGTGTTGGTAGAACATCCAAGCAGCAGGAGGATGACTTCAGATGTTGGATAATGTCTTCTAGGCTTCTACGGTCGATTGAATGAAATTGTGTCATGATATTTGAATGGATGTTATTCAGAGATGGGGACAACACATATCCTGTGGTTGGTGTGGAGGCACTGACTGCTTGTCTGATTTTCTGAATTTTGTCAGTAAAAAAGGAGGCAAATTGATTGCATGCCCAAGTGGATTGGAGCTCAGCAGCTACCGACACTGGAGGGTTTGTTAGCCTGTCAACGGCAGCAAATAAGGTGCGTGTATTGTTCTTGTTTTTGGTTATGATGTCAGAGAAGAAGGACTGCCTTGCATTTCTAAGTTCCAAATTATAATTGCGAAGTCTCTCTTTATAGATGTCACAGTGAACCTGGAGATTAGTTTTTCGCCACCTGCGCTCAGCTTTCCGACTCTCGTTTCTCTATCTTGACCAGCGTAGCATTTCTCCAAGGAGATCTTTGCTTACCCGAGACAACCTTCACTTTAGTGGGTGCAATGGCATCAATAATATTTTTAACTTTAAAATTGAAGCCATCTACAAGCTCATTGACTGAGAGGCAAGAGAGGGCTGGTGTGCAGGAGAACTTGTGAATAAATAGTTCACTGGTGTTTTCAGAGATGTAACGCTTTGTCACAACCTTGGTTTGGACATTTGTGTGCGAGGAGATTGCACTCTCAAAGAAAACACAGAAATGATCAGAGAGCAACATCAGTCACAGCGACCTTGGAAATGTTTACACCTTTGGCGATGATTAGGTCCAGAGTGTGCCCCCTGTTGTGGGTGGGTCCTGTCACATGCTGAGTCAGATCATAGTTATCAAGGACACCACATAGTTCTATAGACCCTCTGTCCTGGGGATTATCAACATGGATATTAAAATCACCAACAATAACAACACAGTCAAAATCAATACAGATTACAGACAGCAGTTCAGTAAACTCATCAAAGAAGGTTGCACAGTATTTAGGCGGTCTGTAAATGTTTAGGAATAAAGCTTGAGTGGAGTTCAGAGCCACATATTCAAAAGAACTAAAATGACCAAAGGACATCTGCTTGCATTGAAGAGAATCATAAAATAAAACAGCTCTTGTTTCACTCATGAAACTGAAGTTGTCAGGTGTTGATTCAATAAGAACAGCTGCACTGTTATCTTGATTTAACCAAGTTTCAGTTAAAAACAAAATGTCCAGTTTGTGCCTAACAATAAAATCATTGATTAAAAATGTTTTTCCTGACAGAGACCTGACATTTAATAAAGCTAAGTTTAATGTGGTTAAAGCTTTCTTTGCCCAATTTATTTGGACAGGCTGACGAGGAATGTATGCTAAGTTTGATAAGTTTGCAGGTTTACTGTTGTTTCTTCGCAGCCTCACCTTTCTTTTTCTATAAACTTGCAGGACAGGAATTGAGACGGCTAGCTGCATACAGGGCCCCGACTTTTCCTGGAGAGAGTCATTGGTGTCATTCGCCTTGTAGCCTGGACCCAGAAGATATCAATTATTTCCTTTATCAGTTAGGGGAGACAGAGAATGGTTGCGGAGCCGTCGAGTGGGGAGAGGAGTGTGTTTGGTTCCAGCAATGACCAGCTCATTCATGTGGTCAGTGAACTCCAGGTGGGGGGAGGATGGGGAGAGTGTGAGAGAGGATTGCAGTCCAAAGTTTGCCCATGAAGTAGAAGTAGGTGCTGGGGCCTCGTCTAGGAAGGGTGGGGAAAGTGGGAGTTGCAGTCCAAAGTATGGACCTGAAATAGAAGTAGGTGCTGGGGAGCCACGTAAAGACTCCTCGTCCCGGAAGGGTGGGGAAAGTGGGAGATCGTCTCGGAAGGGTGGGGAAAGTGGGAGATCGGAGGCGGTCCCTGATGATGAGGTTGGAGACTCCTCCTTTTGGCTGTCGTTAGGCGGGGGCATCCTTCCCGTATGGTCTCCATGGCGATGCTGTGTGGTTATCTCTTGTTTAGACTCCTCTCTGGTCTTGTCCTTGGCAGTAGGGACAGACGGGTGACGCAGGGAGAAAAATAGGTTAGAGGTAAACAGTTTTACCCCTGACTTGTTCAGGCAAACTCCATGCGCTGTAAAAAGATGTCTACGCTCCCAGAAAAGGTAGAAATTGTTGATAAAATGTACTGAATGGTCAGTACATGCAGTTGACAGCCATTCGTTCAGTGCAAACAGCCTGCTGAATCCTTCATCTCCTCCTCTGACTGGAGGGAGAGGGCCACTGATGAACACCTCAGCCTTGACAGAGCTGACTGTGTTTAACAGATCAATAAAGTCTCGCTTCAGAACTTCAGACTGTTGTTTCACAACTGTGTAGTACAGTATAAAGTACTATATGTACCTCTGAGGTGTAGTACAGTATAAAGTACAACATGTACCTCTGAGGTGTAGTACAGTATAAAGTACTACATGTACCTCTGAGATGTAGTATAGTATAAAGTACTATATGTACCGCTGAGGTGTAGTACAGTATAAAGTACTACATGTACCTCTGAGATGTAGTACAGTATAAAGTACACTGTGTACCTCTGAGGTGTAGTGGAGGAGAAGTATAACGGTACATGTACATACTTCACGTGTATTTTATACATGTGTGTGTGTGTATATATATGTATATGTGTGTGTGTGTGTGTGTGTGTGTGTGTGTTAACCCTTGATGGTCTCTTCCTCCTCAGGAGTAAGTCGTTTGTGTTCAGCGCCGTGTACGCCGCCCTGGTGTTCGGAGGTCAGCACTACATGAAGCCTCGACCCAGAATGACGCTGCGGCGGCCGCTGAGACTCGCTGTCTTCAGGTACCTGCACCTTCAACACACCTGTCTCCGGTTATCTGTACTATCAAACTCTCAGAGCTTCATGTTAAAGTAAAGGTAGTCGTGTTTCTGTGGCTCCGACAAATAACTCTGATTAGTTTGTTCTGTGTGACGACTTCACTGTTCAGCTGTCGGCTCAACACCAACGGTCTGAGATTACAACTCCTCCTCCTCCTCCCAGTATTATCGGTGCAATCCGGACTGGTTCCTACATGCTTCAGGTCCTGAGCGTCGGCGGCTTCAGACAGTCCATCTGTGACCAGAGCTTCTACAACGGACCGGTCAGTATTTTTATTTTATTTATTTATTTATTTTTCAGGGACAATGCACACTAATCAACAGTCACACTGTAAGTGAGCCAGAGAGGCTAATTTCCATCTGCTGTCCCCGGCCAGATGTTTCAAGGCAACTAAAATAACAACATCTCAAATTGAAACAGAGTTAAAATTAATAGAGAAACAGACAGAAACATATTGACAAAACCGAAACACAGCAAAAGAAAAGTGTACGACATGAAAGCAGAGCAGACATAACAGGTTTCAGCATGCGTCACGCAGAACAGCCCCACCTACAGGAAGTTCTGGGCGTACGCCTTCGTGCTGAGCAAAGCTCCGGAGCTTGGTGAGTCCACATGAGACCAGCACGAGGTCAAATGATTCACTCGTTAGGAGTTCATGGTCGTTAATAACCACACGGTAAAGGTCTTCCCTGATTGGCCGGCCGGTGTCTCCCAGGCGACACGGCGTTCGTGGTGCTGAGGAAGCAGAAGCTGCTGTTCCTGCACTGGTACCACCACATCACGGTGCTGCTGTACTCCTGGTACTCCTACAAGGCTGGTTCATGACCATGAACTACGGCTCATGTACAGCTACTACGCCGCGCGCGCCGCTGGCCTGCCGGCCTGCCGGTGCTGATCACCAGCGCCCAGATCGGGCAGATGGCGACGGGTCTGACGGTGAGTGGGCTGGTGTACCGATGGATGCAGCGCGGAGACGGTCCCTCCACAACGTCTTCTGGGCCTGTACCTCAGCTACCTGCTGCTATTCTCCAACTTCTTCTACCAGACCAGCAAGACCGCCAAGACCGCCAAGACCAGCAAGACCTGCAAGACCAGCAAGACCAGCAAGGTGGGGTAGACCAGCAAGACCAGCAAGACCAGTAAGACCAGCAAGGTGGGGTAGACCAGCAAGACCAGCAAGACCAGTAAGACCACCAAGACCAGCAAGACCAGAGGGGAGACCTGATCCACCTGGACCAGGTTTTGATCACGCGTTGGTTGCACTGAAGCGGCTCACGTTTAAAGACTTCACGCTGACGTCTCTCCTTCAGAAGAACCTGAAGTCTTCTGTTGTCAGACTCGTCTTCACGGCTCAAGAGTTTCTCTCAAACTTCACAGAAATTAAACGGAACTCAAACTAAAGACTCAAACTAAAGACTCAAACTAAAGACTCAAACTAAAGACTCAAACTAAAGACTCAAACTATTCTTTTGAGTCTGTAAACTTTACAACGTTCCCAAAGTCAACAACTTAAAGACTTAAAGACATTTCTTCTTCTTCTTTCCAGGAAGTTAAACGATGAGCTGATTTAAGAACTCGAGTGATCTCGAGTTTTTAATCTCAAACTAAAACAATAAATTGTTTGTTTTAATATCAGAACGTCTCTCAAAATATCAGAATGATTTTTAATTTGTTTTTGTAAATAAACACATTCGTTCATCATCCGGACCAACGACACCTGGTTTCATCAGCCAGCCGCTTCCTCTGGTTCCTCTGCTCGTACTGGTTCCTCTGGTTCCACTGGTTCTTCTGGTTCCTCTGCTCGTACTGGTTCCTCTGGTTCCTCTGGTCTCTCTGGTTCCACTGGTTCCTCTGGTTCCTCTGCTCGTACTGGTTCCTCTGGTTCCACTGATTCCACTGGTTCTTCTGGGTCCTCTGCTCGTACTGGTTCCTCTGGTTCCTCTGCTCGTACTGGTTCCACTGGTTCTTCTGGTTCCTCTGCTCTTACTGGTTCCACTGGTTCCACTGGTTCTTCTGGTTCCTCTGCTCGTACTGGTTCCTCTGGTTCCTCTGCTCGTACTGGTTCCACTGGTTCTTCTGGTTCCTCTGCTCTTACTGGTTCCACTGGTTCCACTGGTTCCTCTGGTTCCTCTGCTCGTACTGGTTCCACTGGTTCCTCTGGTTCCTCTGCTCATACTGGTTCCTCTGGTTCCACTGGTTCTTCTGGTTCCTCTGCTCGTACTGGTTCCTCTGGTCTCTCTGGTTCCACTGGTTCCTCTGGTTCCTCTGCTCGTACTGGTTCCTCTGGTTCTTCTGGTTCCTCTGCTCGTACTGGTCCCTCCGGTTCTTCTGGTTCCTCTGCTCGTACTGGTTCCTCTGGTTCCACTGGTTCCTCTGGTTCCTCTGCTCATACTGGTTCCTCTGGTTCCCTCCGTTCTGCAGCAGAACCTCTTAGAGTCAGGTTCCTCACTTTAAACGAGTCTGTCAGATGTGAACGTTGTTTGATCTTTTGGAGGCTCGATTATGAGATTTGATTGGCGGTCGTTCTTTTCGGTGCTTCTGAGTTTGTTTGTCGCTGATTCAGCTTTTGAAGGTTCCGCTTACGATAAACAAACGAGCGACTCGATGGCCGCTCATCGGTTCAGCTCCGCCCACATTTAACGGTTTTCTTTGTGTTGGTGAGACGAGAGAAGACTTTAAACCGGTTCAGACTCGTCTACGTCTGAGGAACCAGATCTCTTCCTGGATCGTAGTTATTTTGCCGTCTGATGGCAGCCAATCGGTGGCCGGAGAAGTCTCCAACACTCGTGTTGTTTCACTAAATGTTGCTTTATTAATAATCACGTGATGAATATTTATGAGTTTGTACGTTTCATATTGTGCACCAGAGAGAGTTTAACTTCTGTTTTTCTAGGAGCTGCAGCTGAGAACCTTCATCCTCACAAACCGGGTTCATGTTGTTATTGTTATTATTATCGTTGGTGTTGTTGTTATTATTATCGTTGTTGTTGTTATTATTGTTGTTATTATTGTTGTTATTAGTGTCGAGAGTTTGAATTTGAAGAGCCGTTCAGCCGGAGAAGCTGTTTGATTAACGAGCTAACTGAAAGCTGTCTGATGAAGATGATGATGAAGAGTTTCTGTATGAACACTTGTTTCTATATTTCTGTTGATGGATGAGATCAGAAAACGATCTTCAGGTTCTAATATTTGTATTTATTGTTTTGTTATTAATAAAGAAGCTGTTTATTAATGTGAGCTTCATGTTTTTAATGTTCTTAAAGATGAATCGTGTAAATAATGAACGTTTCGATTCTTCACATCCTGCTGCTGCACGTTTAAATAATCTACATTTATTTAGCATTTTGATGTAGCTTAGCATCGGCTCAGAGAAACATGTTTATGAAACAGATTATTAGAAACATTTAGTTCCATCAGTGAAACGTTCAAGATGAACTCTTATGAAGCTTCTTTGTGTCGCTTTCATCTCGTTTCTAAATGAAACCAAACGTTGAAGTTTAGACTCCAGAGAACACGATGACCTCATCCATCCACCTAAAGTAAAAGAGGAGAAGAAGAAACTGTTGCATCTGTTCTGGTATAGCAGCAGAGAGAGAGAGAGAGAGAGAGAGAGAGAGAGAGAGAGAGAGAGAGAGAGAGAGAGAGAGAGAGAGAGAGAGAGAGAGAGAGAGAGAGAGAGAGAGAGAGAGAGAGAGAGAGAGAGAGAGAGAGAGAGAGAGAGAGAGAGAGAGAGAGAGAGGCCCAATCACAACGTCCTCTTGAACCCTCAGACCCTGAACCCTCAGGACTCACTGAGGGTGACTGAGGGCTTGAGATGGTGTCAATATGAACGGGACGTATCACGTTACCATGAAAACAACAACACATATGATGTATAATGTGTGTATTTGTGTACTTTGTACTCTCTGATGTGAACTCTTCAGGCTCTTTCCTCACGAGATGAGGAAACTTCAGATCATCATGAAAAGCTCTTTAAACAACATCAACACATTCAAAGTGTCTGAAGTTTGTGTTTCTATTGTTGGTAGAAGAAGAAAAGACTCACGGACACTCTGAGGTTAGAATCAGGAGACGTGTTTATTTCACTTCATATATGGTTTTGCTAACAACACATCTCTGTTCATCCAGAGATCAGAGAGGCTTGTAATATAGTGAGACTTGCTCTCCGGGGACAAGGAATACATGATGTTCTGTTTGGACACATAAGATGTACGACCTTCAAGAATGAGAGGAAGCTTGTTGAAGTGACATCACTCTGTTCAGAGTATTGTTCCATCAACCTCTAGCCATGCTGGAGAGAGAACACCACAAACACCACCCTGAGGAGAAACTGCTGCCCACATTCTCCTCACTCACATCAGCTGTGTGTGATCCTGTACACACTGAACTATCTGGTCAGCAGAGAGAAGGTTCCTCTAGCAGGAGGAGACTCCCTCCTCCAGAGGACACAGAGACACTGAGGCACCAGACCAGAGCCCAAAGCCAGGATACAGAGGTTTAGTGAATGTGGTGTTGAAGGTGTAGAGGTGGATCAGTGTGTCAGAGGAGACTCTGTAGAAGGACAGAGAGCCAGCAGGACAGTCCACATACACTGCTACTCTACCAGAGGAGGAGGAGGAGGAGGAGGAGGAGGAGGAGGAGATGTGTGTTTCTGTCTTATTGTGACGGACAGAGTAACCACCATCAGAGCACAACAGACTCCAGGACTGATCATTCCATCCAAACCAACAGTCATAACTCTTTCCTCTCCTGCTGATTCCTCTGTAACTCACTGATATATTAACTCTTCCTCTCCACTCGACCTCCCAGTAACAGCGACCAGTCAGACCAGTTCTACACAGCAGCTGAGACCAGACATCAAACCTGTCTGGATGATCAGGATATGACTGAACCTCCTCCACACGTGTCACCTCCCTGTTGTTGTGAGACAGTTTGAGTTTTCTGTGCACTGTGTTTGTGTCGAGTGTGAGTTCACAGGAATCTGATGGAGAGAACAAGACACAACACAGCTGCAGTTATTAATCTATCATGTGTTTGATGATGACATCAGAGATGTGAATGAGTGATGTCACAGTTTGAAGATGCTTTGTTTCCATGAATCAAACTCAAAGCACACTTACACTTCCTCAGACCTGGTCTGAACCATCGGACTCCAGCAGGCTCCACCCTGAAAGGAGGAGGGGGGTCAGAGCAGCATGAGACATGGACATTACATCGCTCTCACACACAGAGCTTTGTTATTCATCTTCACATCAGCACTTATTATTCATCAGCTCATACTCTGTGACTTCACTGGAGCTTCTTCTGATTGGCCCATGACGACAGCTCATTATCTTCACTTATTCATGATGTATTATTATCAGTGTTATATTGACCATCATCATCCATTTCACACTCAGTTTCCTCTCCAGTCAGTCAGTGAGTCACATGTTTAAACCTGCATCTATTCATTTCTTTGTCCACTTGTGGTTCAGTGAGAACAAGCTGTGAACACAACATGTGACATCTTATCAGCTCATAGAGTCGTCGTGTCGGTTCCGGGTCGGTTCCGAGTCGCACTGCATGGGCGGAGTCACTTTGTCAACAGAACCTCGAACAGTTCAAACCAACGGATGTCGGACCTTTGAACTCGTGAACAAGTAGCTGATTACCTGTGAAATCTCTGACATCAAACACAAAGTATGGCGACCAAAGTCAAGTCTCCCTTCAGTCGCTCATGGACGCAATCAGCCAGAAACCAGACTGAATATCACGGCTTGATGCTTCTACTGAAGCATGAACACGGCGCTGATATTCATTATTATCTGTTATATATATTATGATATGAGAGTAAACACCAAACCACTGCAGCACAACAAAGACTCAGCTGCACCCAAGACCACATGGAGGACTTAAGAACCTGCATCAGTCCCATTGAGAAAGAAAAGAGCTGAAACAGAAGACGACTCAATGGAGGATTACAGCAGACGCTCCAACATCGGTATCGTTAAAGGTCCAGAAGAGGCAGAAGGCCGGGATGTGATTGGGTTTGTGCAGCAGCTGATGCTACACCTCTTGGGTCAGGAACACTTTCCTAATCCCGGTAATGGAGAGAGCTCACTCAGCCCCACACAGAGGAACCACAACACAAGCTCAACTGGTCCAAGGCCAGTCCTGGGAAGAGTCCTGAGTTTCAGGATCAAGTTCAGACTCTTCACCTCTCCAGACAAAAGGGCGAGCTCCTCATCAACAGCACCAGGATCCACTTGTACCCGACTACAGTGCAGAGAGTTTGAACACATCAACAGGAAACTGGTGGACATGAACATGGACTACTGGCTTCTCTCTCCCTCTGTTCTTCACATCAACTGTGGAGAAGAACAGGATGCAGAGGACTTCATGAAGGAGGTGGAGAGACGTCGCTCTCAACTTCACTTCAAGCCATATGAGAACCAACAACCTCATGGTTCAGTAGACCATTCACTCTATGCCCCTCCCTCTTTACTTTCTGTTTGAGAGGTTTGTTAAATGATGAGAGTAGAAGTAGAACAACATAGAGCATCGGATGCTGAGGCAGAAGAGCAGCACACTGATGTTGAAGTGCAGCAAAGTCAATGAGAACATGAACGCACTGAACACATCAGGTGTGTGTGCATGTGTGTACTTCACTCTGTCAGAAAGGGCTTGTTGTTAATCAGCACTGAAGAACATGAATATCATGAGGACTGATTGAAGCTAGCATGAAATATCTGAGTCCATGTATTGATGCTCCTTCAGGGTTCAGGCTGAGGATAGATGTAGTCGGTCCTACGTATCTGTTACCTTTGTAACAGAAAGTAGAAACTGAGAACAGCAGCATGAAGGTTGTGGATGTGCTTCACATGGAGTACAGAGTGAGAGGTCGGAGGTCATCTGGGAACTCCACAAGTGGAGCTTCAGGGAGGGCAAAGGGAACACGTTGTGTTCCATGTTTGTATCTTCGTTGTCTTGTGGATTTGTTTTATTGTGATTTATATCATCATCTTCATCTGATGCCTCTAAGGGTCAACACGGCCGATTCACCAAAAACTGATGGATGTGGAATTAAAAACAGCTCAGCAGATTACTTTCCCCCAAATATATATTCATAATGCATAATGCCAAGATGTGAAGAAGTGAGAATCCACAGCTGGAACATCAAAGGTGCCAATCACCCAATCAGAAAGAGTGAAGTCCTGAAGGAGCTTCACAGGGAGAGCAGATGTTGCTTCACTGACTATTTCTCTGCAAGCGGAACAATCAGTTCCCTCTGTGACAGAAACAATCAATGAACGTAGTCGTCTCTCTGGCGATAAGATCAATGAGGGGAAATCTACTGCCCTACCACTAGCAGGCAGTAGAGAGCCAGATAACGCTATAAGATCTACATTTAATGTGTCTTACAAAGCCTTTAGATATCTGGGAATCCAGATCTCCTTCCAGCTGGAAGATCTGGTGAAGATGAATCCGTCTTCTATCCTTAAACAGCTTGAACTGGATTTACTTGGATGGCTGCTACTTCCAATGTCTTGGCTGGGCCGGAGAGCCGTTATTAAAATGAATATACTCCCAACAATGTTGTATCCCTTCCAAATGATGCCGAATGACATCGCAAGTATCATTTTTAAAGACCTGCATAGGAGCAAATCTACGTCTATCTGGAAGAACAGACGTCCTACAATGAGGCTGAGAAACAACTGGCGGTGGTGAACGGGGTCTAGCAGAACCACACTTTCAAACTGTTATCGGTCTATGATTGAAGGATGCAACTCGTTCTCATTATCAAGTCTACGTTTCTTAAATAATGTTCAACAAGCATCAGGCACGAGAGACACCTTCAATGGAAGTAAGAGTCTGAGCACATGGATAAAGGTAAAGAAGGTATTTTCCTTCAACAGAAGAGATTCTTTTTATGCTCCGATTGTTGACAAGGTGACTCTTCTTGTGTTGACCGTGGCTTTAAAGAGTGCAACACATGGGATTAAGGTGATACATGATCTCAAAGGTGGTACCATGAAATCCTTCAACCAGCTTCAGGGAGACTACGGACTACCCAAGATGCACTTTTTCTGACTTTTACAAATTCACAGTTTCTTAAACTCTACAGCGGAATATAAGGAAGGTCATGGACCAGAGCACATAGAGACAATCATCCACCAGGTCTGAAAACAACAAGCTCCATGTACCATGAACTGTCCTCCTTCAGTAATACAAGTCCTCACAGCTGCAGGCAATCATGGGAACGAGACCTTAAAACAGCAATCACTGATCACCAACGCAAAGCAACCGTGTCAAACAGCAAAGAATATGTAGCAACTACAAATCCCAAGAAACTCAGTTTAATAAGATCAAACATGAATTACAAACTAGCCCATACCAGAGGAGCAGCTATGACGAGGACCGCTCCGGAGTATGTGTAAGACGGAAGCAGCATGTAGACGCCTACGTGCACTTAATGTGGTTCTGTCCGGATATTCATCGATGTTGGGTTGACATTGGTAACCAAGTATCCTCCATAACACAAAGTCCTATTGATCTCAATCCTCTACAATGCATCAGGCCTGCATGCTGCCTCACCTGCATCAAACAGACAGAAGAGAGTTCTCGGTCCGCTGTGGTTCTGTGCACGGTTATCAATCTTACAGCACTGCTATGATGCAAAACCATCTGTTTCAAGTTGGCTTCATCATGTTCTACAACGACTCCCATTGGAGAGACTCACACATGCTCTCCATGGAGACATGAACGGGTTCTTCTCTGTTGGAAGCCTGTTGTGGGTTTTATTGGAGAGGAACATGCTGAAACCACACTGAGAGGTTTCACCAACTTGGGATCCAGTGACCCAGTGAAGGTAAAAGTCCACAATATTTAGTCAGGATCCCTGTCAGACCAGACGCCTCCATGGCCACACAGCTGCAGCTACTTCAGCCGATCACCTCCTGCCGCCTGACACACCAGACTCAGGTCCCACTAACGATTCCCCCGACACCATATAAACTCTGGTCCTGCAGTCTGGGGTTGTCCGGTCGTACCGTCTTTCACCCGCTTCAACCCTGTGGCATCGTCTGCCCTCCTGGTGTTAAACGGACTACACAGGCCGTCAAGCTGCCGGTGTCGAGCCACAGGACTCACACCTTCCTGTCCTCTTCATTCAGGCTCAATAAAACCTGTTTATATCAACGTCTGTCTCCTGTGGTCTTGCTATTGGGTCCTGACTGTGAACTCCTGTGACATATTGTCATGACAAGTGTCATATGAGGACGATGATCTACAACTGTGCTGTAATTGTTATTGCAGGGTCAATATGGAGGGTGATGATTCATGTTTGTTTGTTTTTGTGTGTCTGAGTCAGATTGTTTGTATATTTCGCTGTTTGCTGCTGAGCAGGGAGTGAACAGCGGCTTCATCACAGCTTGTTGGATGGAAACAGCTGCTGCTGGAAACACTGAGACTCAAGCAAACAGGAAATGTGCTGCAGAACCAAAACTAGGAGCTAAAAGAGGCTGAAACGCTGTGTAGAGCTGCAGAGATGGAGACAGTTCTCTGTGGGTTCATCACCACCACACGACTCTTCACCGTCACACAGAGTCAGCTGATCCGTTGTCAATATAGAATATTGATTGTTGATGTTTTGGTCCTGACAAGCGACCTCTTGTGTTTGTGTAATAATGACTGTTGTCTCTCAGCAGTAAAGGAGGAAGTATCCTGAAATCACTACAGCGCCACAAACCCTCTGATGGAGGAGGTCGGGGGGATGGTTGGATGTACGAAGCTGTTCACATCCCGTCTCCTAGCAACAGTCAACACTGGTTTCTATTATCTGTAATCTGGGGTGAAAATATTACAGTTCAAGTCCGTCTGCAGCCACAGAGCACTGCCTGTGTCCCCCTAGAACTCTGGTCCAGTCCTCAATAAACCTCTTTGGGCTCTGACACACCACGTCCACAACCAGCTGCTGGTTCTTCACTGAGCGTCTGTGGCCGACTGTCACCTGTAGCTTCAACAAGTCGACTCTTATCAGCAAGGGAACTGGCTCTCAGTGCAAAACAAACCACAACAGGTAAAGCTGAACTCCTTTAGAACAGGAAAACATTCCTGTTGTGATGATTCATCAAGACGGTTAAAACAGATTGTTTTTGTCTTTTCACAATAATGTCTGAACTAAAGAGCAACACACACTGGTGACAGATGACAAGCATCAGAACATCAACTATTGTTTGATATGAGTCCACAAACCTGC
Organism: Lycodopsis pacificus; assembly: GCA_028022725.1. Lineage (NCBI taxonomy): Eukaryota > Metazoa > Chordata > Actinopteri > Perciformes > Zoarcidae > Lycodopsis > Lycodopsis pacificus. Next base: position 27,009,385 of record CM051699.1, read on the forward strand.
AGCGTGTTGACGCTGACACATGTCAACCCAACGTGTCAGGATGCATCACTCTCCTATTTACTAATGTTGAAACAAGACAACGCTCCAGAACAACAACAGTTTCATCACCTTCCCTCCCTGTGTGGCTCATCCTGGCTACTGTTCCCTGATACTTCTGTCTGTGTTGATGGTCTGATGTGGGACACAAACAGTCTGATGAGTCTCTGGTAGTTTGAGGTCAGCTTGGTGTGTCAGGGTCATATTAACCAGGCTGACAGTGTGACAGAGAACAAGTCTCCAGCTCTACCTCCTCCATCAGACTGAGTGTCTGTGGCTGCAGCTCTTCATACCTGAGAGTTTCCAGTCTCCAGTGTGGATCCTTCAGTCCAGCAGACAGCAGCTTCACTCCTGAGTCTCCTGGATGATTGTAGCTCAGGTCCAGCTCTCTCAGATGGGAGGGGTTGGAGCTCAGAGCTGAGGCCAGAGAAGCACAGCCTTCCTCTGTGATCAGACAGCCTGACAGGCTGCCAACACACAAAACAACACACATGTCACATGATCTGAGGGAACTGTGAGGCTGGAAGGTTACTGCAGTACTGAGATACTGTCGGCTACTGTGGGGTCACATTAACATCGTTACTGATTGTTTTCTAGTCACAACCAAACACCCATTGAAGTCTATCAACAATCTGACAACATTACTGATAACTCTCTGAATCCTCTGATATTTCAAGTTATAACAGCAGAGTGAGAAGAAAAACATGTTTAATTGATATTTCTTTAATCAATGGAAACAAAATAGACGGAATCAGTTTGAACCATGCAAGCACAGACACAATGTTATGCAGGTTAATAGTTTATCCATTCATGTAAATCAGGATTAAGGTGGTCATTAGTGGAACATATTGATGAATCCTGACCTGAGAGTTTCCAGTTCACAGTGAGGACTCTCCAGTCCAGCAGACAGCAGCTTCACTCCTGAATCCTGCAGGTTGTTGTTGCTCAGGTCCATCTCTCTCAGACTAGAGGACTGGGAGCTGAGAACTGAGGACAGAGCTTCACAGCTTCTCTCTGAGACGTTACAGTCACTCAGTCTGAAGAGACAACAATCAACAAGAAGAAAAATATCATTTGTGTTCAAATTAAATCCTCTTTGATGAGTCTGGACTAAAGTACAATCAGAAAGAACAAAGATCATTTGTTCAGTGAAAGTCGATAAAACTCTTTCTGTTCTACTCTAAACACGATAAAGATTCAGTTCAGTGTTCTCTACTGTTTACAGGAAGTACTGTAGTATCAACATCAGGATGACAAGTGGATATTTAATGTTGATTGTGGCTCAGAAGTAGAGTGGTTTGTCTTCCAATCAGACGATCTGCGGATATATTCCCAGCTCCACCAGTCTGCATGTCAAAGTGTCCTCATCCAAGACACTGAACCCCAAATTGATCATGAAGGGATCAATTTGCCATCAGTGTATAAATGTGTGATTGACATGTAGTGTAAAGACCTTCGAGTGGTCGGAAGACTAGAAACAAGCTATAAAAAAGAGATTCAAAACAAGCAGAGAGGACGAGAGAGAGAGAGATGAAAAAGTGAGTGAAAAAGAGAAATTAAACTTCATATTCTGATTTCATGTCGGTTACGTTCTAAAGCAGAAATAAACAACCATCAAACTCTCAGCAGATCATCACTGTAGAGACAGACATTCAAGTTTTCAGTCTCTTTTCCACCTCTGCTTTTCTCCTTTTCATTCATTAATTATATTAAACATAACATCACAAAGCATGAATGAGAGGAACAACAGGATGACCCTGTGATGTTTTATTGTGAATGAAAACAGTTTCAAACACTGTCAATGTCTTTTAATCCACAGTGGATCAAATGTGTCTGTTATGCAAGGTTCTTATGAAGTGATGGAAACACAAAGGGAAATTCACAAATGACTTCTGGACCCTAGTTTAGTCTCTGAGATTAGTTATTCTGGTTCCATAGTTCTGGTTAATTTCCTGGTGAAAAAGATGTTCATGAAAACTGAAATCCTGATGAACAAATTCAAAGATTCAGAAAGAGAGAGGCTGTTTACGCTGCATGGAGCTGATAGTTTAGAGACACATTTAAATCATTGAAGACAAACTAACTTGATCTGACCTGAGAGTTTCCAGTCTCCAGTGAGGATCCTTCAGTCCAGCAGACAGCAGCTTCACTCCTGAGTCTCCTGGATGATTGTAGCTCAGGTCCAGCTCTCTCAGATGGGAGGGGTTGGAGCTCAGAGCTGAGGCCAGAGAAGCACAGCCATCCTCTGTAATCAGACAGCCTGACAGGCTGCCAACACACAAAACAACACACGTCACATGATCTGAGGGAACTGTGAGGCTGGAAGGTTACTGCAGAACTGAGATACTGTCGGCTACTGTGGGGTCACATTAACATCGTTACTGATTGTTTTCTAGTCACAACCAAACACCCATTGAAGTCTATCAACAATCTGACAACATTACTGATAACTCTCTGAATCCTCTGATATTTCAAGTTATAACAGCAGAGTGAGAAGAAAAACATGTTTAATTGATATTTCTTTAATCAATGGAAACAAAATAGACAAAATCAGTTTGAACCATGCAAGCACAGACACAATGTTATGCAGGTTAAGAGTTTATCCATTGAAGTAAATCAGGATTAAGGTGGTCATTAGTGGAACATATTGATGAATCCTGACCTGAGAGTTTCCAGTTCACAGTGTGGACTCTCCAGTCCAGCAGACAGCAGCTTCACTCCTGAATCCTGCAGGTTGTTGTTACTCAGGTCCATCTCTCTCAGACTAGAGGACTGGGAGCTGAGAACTGAGGACAGAGCTTCACAGCTTCTCTCTGAGACGTTACAGTCACTCAGTCTGAAGAGACAACAATCAACAAGAAGAAAAATATCATTTGTGTTCAAATGAAATCCTCTTTGATGAGTCTGGACTAAAGTACAATCAGAAAGAACAAAGATCATTTGTTCAGTGAAACTGGATCAAACTCTTTCTGTTCTACTCTAAACAAGATACAAATTAATTTCAGTGTTCTCTACTGTTTACAGGAAGTACTGGAGTATCAACATCAGGATGAGAAGTGGATATTTAATGTTGTTGATTGTGGCTCAGAAGTAGAGTGGTTTGTCTTCCAATCAGACGATCTGCGGATATATTCCCAGCTCCACCAGTCTGCATGTCAAAGTGTCCTCATCCAAGACACTAAACCCCAAATCGATCTTGAAGGGATCAATTTTGCCATCAGTGTATAAATGTGTGAATGACATGTAGTGTAAAGACCTTTGAGTGGTCGGAAGACTAGAAATGAGCTATAAAAAAAAGAGATTCAAAACAAGCAGAGAGGACGAGAGCGAGAGAGACGAAAAAGTGACTGAAAAAGAGAAATTAAACTTCATATTCTGATTTCATGTCGGTTATGTTCTAAAGCAGAAATAAACAACCATCAAACTCTCAGCAGATCGTCACTGTAGAGACAGACATTCAAGTTTTCAGTCTCTTTCCCACCTCTGCTTTTCTCCTTTTCATTCATTAATTATATCAAACATAACATCACAAAGCATGAATAAGAGGAACAACAGGATGATCCTGTGATGTTTTATTGTGAATGAAAACTGTTTCAAACTCTGTCATTGTTTTTAATCCACAGTGGATCAAATTTGTCTGTTATGCAAGGTTCTTATGAAGTGATGGAAACACAAAGGGAAATTCACAATTACTTCTGGACCCTAGTTTAGTCTCTGAGATTAGTTCCTCTGGTTCCATAGTTCTGGTTCATTTCCTGGTGAAAAAGATGTTCATGAAATCTGAAATCCTGATGAACAAATTCAAAGATTCAGAAAGAGAGAGGCTGTTTACGCTGCATGGAGCTGATAGTTTAGAGACACATTTAAATCATTGAAGACAAAATAACTTGATCTTACCTGAGAGTTTCCAGTTCACAGTGTGGACTCTCCAGTCCAGCAGACAGCAGCTTCACTCCTGAATCCTGCAGGTCGTTTTTACTCAGGTCCATCTCTCTCAGACTAGAGGACTGGGAGCTGAGAACTGAGGACAGAGCTTCACAGCTTCTCTCTGAGAGGTTACAGACACTCAGTCTGAAGAGACAACAATCAACAAGAAGAAAAATAACATTTGTGTTCAAATGAAATCCTCTTTGATGAGTCTGGACTAAAGTACAATCAGAAAGAACAAAGATCATTTGTTCAGTGAAACTGGATCAAACTCTTTCTGTTCTACTCTAAACACGATAAAGATTCAGTTCAGTGTTCTCTACTGTAAACAGGAAGTACTGTAGGATCAACATCAGGATGAGAAGTGGATATTTAATGTTGTTGATTGGTGTTAAATACAAAGTTAGGCTTTTCTGTTCTTGACTCATTTAAAAGAGAGATTGAAAAGAAGCAGAGGGAACGAGTGAGGTAATCGTCACTGTAGAGACAGCCATGAAGAGCTTTCAGTCTCTTTTCCACATCTCCTTTTCATTAATTAATTATATCAAACATAACATCACAAAGCCTGAATAAGAGCAACAACAGGATGACCCTGTGATGTTTTATTGTGAATGAAAACAGTTTCAAGCTCTCATTGTTTTTAATCCACTGTGGATTCAATGTGTCTGTTCTACAACGTTTAGATTAGTTTCGATTAGTTTAGATTATATTATATTAGATTAGATTAGATTAGATTAGATTAGTTTATATTAGATTAGATTAGTTTAGATTAGTACTTCATTAATCCCGCAAGGGGAATTTTGTTTTTGCTACAGCAGCATTTATAGGTACAGGTAAAGCAAAGCAATACAAATAACAGAGTAAAACATTTTAAATGTAAAAAATACACAATATATATACAATACAATAGGGTAATATTAAATTAAATAACTAAACAATAGTGCAAAGATTTAACAAACAAACAACAGTGTAAAGGTGAAACAGTGTAAAGCTGTGTGATTGATTTGGCCAGAGGTGATTTATTGTAAAGTTCTTATGATGCGATGGAAACACAAATTCACAGAAATTACTTCTGGACCCTAGTTTAGTCTCTGAGATTAGTTCCTCTGGTTCCATAGTTCTGGTTAATTTCCTGGTGAAAAAGATGTTCACGAAATCTGAAATCCTGATGAACAAATTCAAAGATTCAGAAAGAGAGAGGCTGTTTATGCTGCATGGAGCTGATAGTTTAGAGACACGTTTAAATCATTGAAGACAAAATAACTTGCTCTGACCTGAGAGTTTCCAGTTCACAGTGTGGACTCTTCAGTCCAGCAGACAGCAGCTTCACTCCTGAATCCTGCAGGTTGTTGTTACTCAGGTCCATCTCTCTCAGACTAGAGGACTGGGAGTTGAGAACTGAGGACAGAGCTTCACAGCTTCTCTCTGAGAGGTTACAGTCACTCAGTCTGAAGAGACAATGATGAAGAAAAAATAAGCAACATGTAGTAAAGACAAAGTATTTAAGTTATGATATATGAATCTAACTCTCTGTACTCACAGAGCTTTGTTGGAGGCTTTGACCACTGGCAGCAGCCTCAGAAGAGCCTCCTCTGAAGCAGAGTATTTCTTCAGGTCAAACACGTCCAGATCTTTGTCTGATGACAGTAAGATGAAGCCCAGAGCTGACCACTGAGCAGGAGACAGTTCATCTGTGGAGAGACGTCCTGATCTCAGGGACTGTTGGATCTCCTCCACTAGAGAACCATCATTCAGTTCATTCAGACAGTGGAACAGATTGATGCTTTTCTCTGGAGACACATCCTCACTGATCTTCTTCTTGATGTACTGGACTGTTCTCTGATTGGTCTGTGAGCTACTTCCTGTCTGTGTCAGCAGACCTCGTAGGAGAGTATGATTGGTCTCCAGTGAAAGACCCAGGAGGAAGCGGAGGAACAAGTCCAGGTGTCCATTTGGACTCTGTAAGGCCTTGTCCACAGCACTCTGGTAGAGACGTTTTGGTTTAGGTTTGTCTCTGAAGACTTTAGACAACCGGGAGGTTGTTTGTTCTTCTGACAGCAGATTGACTCCAGAGTTGATGAAGGTCAGATGGACATGAAGAGCAGCCAGAAACTCCTGAACACTCAGATGGACGAAGCAGAAGACCTTGTCCTGGTACAGTCCTCTCTCCTCTCTAAAGATCTGTGTGAACACTCCTGAGTACACTGAGGCTGCTCTGATGTCGATGCCACACTCTGTCAGGTCGGATTCATAGAAGATCAGGTTGCCTTTCTGCAGCTGATCAAAAGCCAGTTTCCCCAGAGACTCAGTCATCTTCCTGCTCTCTGGACTCCAGTGTGGATCTGTCTCAGCTCCTCCATCATACTTGACCTTCTTCAGTTTGGACTGAACCACCAGGAAGTGGATGTACATCTCAGTCAGGGTCTTGGGCAGCTCTCCTCCCTCTCTGGTCTTCAACACATCCTCCAGAACTCCAGCAGTGATCCAGCAGAAGACTGGGATGTGGCACATGATGTGGAGGCTTCGTGAGGTCTTGATGTGGGAGATGATCCTGCTGGCCTGCTCCTTATCTCTGAACCTCTTCCTGAAGTACTCCACCTTCTGTGGGTCACTGAACCCTCTGACCTCTGTCACCATGCCAACACACTCAGGAGGGATCTGATTGGCTGCTGCAGGTCGTGTGGTGATCCAGAGGCGAGCAGAGGGAAGCAGTTTCCCCCTGAAGAGGTTTGTCAGCAGCACATCCACTGAGGTGGACTCTGTAACATCAGTTAGGACCTCATTGTTGGTGAAGTCCAGAGGAAGTCGACACTCATCCAGACCGTCAAAGATGAACAGAACCAGGAACTCTTCAAACCTGCAGATTCCTGCTGCTTTGGTTTCACTGAAGAAGTGATGAACAAGTTGCACCAAGCTGAACTGTTTCTCTTTCAGCACATTCAGCTCTCTGAAGGTGAATGGAAATGTGAACTGTATGTCCTGGTGGTCTTTGTCTTCAGCCCAGTCCAGAGTGAACTTCTGTGTTAAGA